>CM031611.1:821038-823538 GCA_018398815.1 Conus ventricosus
ATTCTTTTGTTTCATAACTTCTGAACCATGAAGACTGTTCACACAAGATCTGAAATATTGTTATTCACCGATAAAACACATATATCATTTCTTTATTGATTCTTTTGTTTTCATAACTTCTGAACCATGAAGACTGTTCACACAAGATCTGAAATATTGTTATTCACCGATAAAACACATATATCATTTCTTTATTGATTCTTTTGTTTTCATGACTTCTGAACCATGAAGACTGTTCACACAAGATCTGAAATATTGTTATTCACCGATAAAAACATATATATCATTTCTTTATTGATTCTTTTGTTTTCATGACTTCTGAACCATGGGCAGACCTGATTGTTCAACCTGGTGGCACGGTGTCCACGACGGGGGGTGAATTCCAGTTAGAGGCAGAGATAGGCCAGTATCGAATCAAGGAGCAAGTGGTGGCGCTTTGAGTTTGGGGTCAAGACCTATGGCCTCTGATGATATACGACATCTGCACCAGCACAGTGGAGGCAATGGAAACCAAAATCAACACGTTCACAAGGAAATGGCTTGGTGTCCCACCCTGTCTGACTGACATCGCGCTGTACTGTCGCCAAGCAAAGCTCAAACTACCACTGAAATCCATCCTGGAGGAATACAAAGCAGGGAAGATCAGACTTCAAAGCATGCTGGAGGACTCAGGAGACAAGGTGGTAGAAGCAATCAAGCCCCAGCTGAAGACAGGCAGAAAATGGAAAGTTCAAGAGGCGATGGATTCTGCAAAAGAAAGTCTCAAGATCAGAGAAATAACAGGACACACACAGACCAACAGACAAGACTGGGGGTGACCAAAACTGAATGGTGGTCAAAGGCCAAAGGTAAAGCCAAAAGAGACATGATGATTCAGGAGATGAGAAAAAGAAGAGACCAAAAAAGACTCCAAAAAGCAGTCCAGCAGAGCCAGCAAGGGCAATGGACAACGTGGGAGAATGCACTCCAAAGAAGTCTAACTTGGAATGACATTTGGCACATGGCTCCTCTCAGGATCAGCTTCATTCTCAGATCTGCATATGACCTTCTGCCCTCAAATGCAAACCTGGTGAAGTGGGGGGAAAACAGACGATCCTGCATGCCCCTCTGCCATGAAAAACAAACAGTGGAGCATGTTCTAAGCTCATGTAAAGTAGCCCTGGCTCAAGGAAGGTACACATGGAGGCACAAGCAAGTGCTCAAAGAGATTGTACAAGTAGTCTGGGCTGGTACCAACACCACAAAAGGGAGAATCAGGACTCCAAAAGCACCCGCAACATTCTTCACGGCAGGAGGCAGCAAATCATAGCCAAGAACAAACAGTGCCACTCGAAACATGCAGGCAGAGTCTGCTGGATGGGGCAGATGACTGGGAGTGCACTGCAGACCTCCCAGAATGGAAGAGTCACCCAGAGATCATCAGCAAGAGTGGCATGAGACCAGACATAGTAGTCCACTCTAAGTCAACCAAGCAGCTGATCATGATCGAGCTCACGGTGCCATATGAGAACAGAATGGAGGCAGCTCAAATCTACAAGACTGAAAAGTATGCTGATCTGGCAAACAGCCTGAGGAGAGAAGGCTATCAGGTCAAAGTCCTCACTGCAGAAATTGGAGCTAGGGGATTTGTAGGAACGTCTGCATACAGCCTCATGAAACAGCTCTCAGTTGCAGGGAAGGAAAAAAACCATAGCCCTGAAAGCAATGGCAGAAGCGGCAGAGAGGTGTTCAAGCTGGATCTGGGCAAGGAGGAACAAAAGTGAACTTCATAAGGCTTAATTTCCCTACAAATATCAGGTGTCCCTGTGGCTCAGTGGTTAAAGCGCGAGTCATTAAGTAGAAAATGAGCATGTCCAGAGGGTCATGGGTTCGAATCCCAGCCATGGCTCGTCCTAAGATGGGAAAAAAAGGGGGGCAGCAGAGGAACATCCGGAGTCATGAACCGGGTGTGGCCCAACCCCCCTAGAGTGTCAGGAGATAAGGGCCGAAACACTTGCTTGAAGGGGGCTTCTCTTCTGAGGACTCTCTGCTGCCACGCTCTCCACGAGTTTCTTTCTACTGTGTTTCACGAAGAATTGACGAAAAACTCGACAATGATCTTGGGATGGTCCATCTTCTCAGCATTACACTAGGTGACGCTGGAAGGGAACAAATTCATTGTCCGATCCATCTTCTCAGCGTAACGCTAGGAAGCGTTGGAAGCGGATGAATCTAAAGAAAGATTTTAAAAAGAAAGTGACTCATTATACTTAAAAAGCAAACAACCCCGGCGTTGAATCGATCGATTATCTACATGAACAATCGTGACATCTCAGTTTACTCGCATGGACACCAGCTTGATGCCAGAGAATCACAGTGAACCACTTAGACTGACATTATAAAACGATAAAGAAAAACATTCAATGTTGTGGACTAGGCATCATTGTGTCCGCTTGTGCTGTGAAACCAGACACCGTAAACTGGTCATTTTGTATCCACTTGTGCAGTGCAGTGTGTGTGT
>CM031611.1:828538-851353 GCA_018398815.1 Conus ventricosus
TTGTAGTTGAATGAGCTGTGTCTTTAGATTGTAGTTGAATGAGCTGTGTCGTTAGGTTGTAGTTGAATGAGCTGTGTCTTTAGGTTGTAGTTGAATGAGCTGTGTCTGTAGGTTGTAGGTGAATGAGCTGTGTCGTTAGGTTGTAGTTGAATGAGCTGTGTCGTTAGGTTGTAGTTGAATGAGCTGTGTCTGTAGGTTGTAGTTGAATGAGCTGTGTCTGTAGGTTGTAGTTGAATGAGCTGTGTCTGTAGGTTGTAGTTGAATGAGCTGTCTTTAGGTTGTAGTTGAATGAGCTGTGTCTTTAGGTTGTTGAATGAGCTGTGTCTTTAGGTTGTAGTTGAATGAGCTGTGTCTGTAGGTTGTAGTTGAATGAGCTGTGTCTGTAGGTTGTAGTTGAATGAGCTGTGTCTTTAGTTGTAGTTGAATGAGCTGTGTCTTTAGGTTGTAGTTGAATGAGCTGTGTCTTTAGGTTGTAGTTGCGTCCATCTCACTACAGAAAGGGCGAAAATGCTACATACATGTGATCTTGATTGCCTAAACATGTAACAAACAGCAAACTAACCTTTGATCACTGTATAATGATTTTAGACAGGGAAACCCTCAGCTAAGCGTCCAGTATGTTGGATGAGAATGTGTGCAACCTTATGGCTGCCTTATGATGTTTACAGTAGTAGTAGTAGTAGTAGTAGTAGTAGTAGTAGTAGTAGTAGTAGTAGTAGTAGTAGTAGTAGTAGTGTGTGGTGGTGGTGGTGGTGGCGGTGGTAGTAGTAGAGTTGTCAGCAGTAGCAGCAGCAGTAGTAATAGTAGTAGTAGCAGTCGCAGTAGCAGTAGTAGTGGTAGTAGTATTAATTCGAAGTGGTAGTTGTTGTATAATAGTAGTAGCTACAGAAGCAACAGTTAGCAACAGCAGCAGCAGCAGCAGCAGCAGCAGCAGTAGTAGTAGTAGTAGTAGTAGTAGTAGTAGTAGTAGTAGTAGTAGTAGTAGTAGTAGCAGCAGCAGCAGCAGCAGTAGCAACGCCGGGGTTTGTAGGAGTCCCGAGAGCAGCAATGTTAAAGGTACATGACACAATAGTAGTACTGCCACTGCTGTACTTATCATTGCTGGTGGAGAGCAGCAATGTTAAAGGTACATGACACAATAGTGGTACTGCCACGCTGTACTTATCATTGCTGGTGGAGAGCAGCAATGGTAAAGGTACATGACACAATAGTGGTACTGTCACTGCTGTACTTATCATTGCTGGTGGAGAGCAGCAATGTTAAAGGTACATGACACAATAGTGGTACTGCCACTGCTGTACTTATCATTGCTGGTGGAGAGCAGCAATGGTAAAGGTACATGACACAATAGTGGTACTGTCACTGCTGTACTTATCATTGCTGGTGGAGAGCAGCAATGTTAAAGGTACATGACACAATAGTGGTACTGCCACTGCTGTACTTATCATTGCTGGTGGAGAGCAGCAATGGTAAAGGTACATGACACAATAGTGGTACTGCCACTGCTGTACTTATCATTGCTGGTGGAGAGCAGCAATGGTAAAGGTACATGACACAATAGTGGTACTGCCACTGCTGTACTTATCATTGCTGGTGGAGAGCAGCAATGGTAAAGGTACATGACACAATAGTGGTACTGCCACTGCTGTACTTATCATTGCTGGTGGAGAGCAGCAATGGTAAAGGTACATGACACAATAGTGGTACTGCCACTGCTGTACTTATCATTGCTGGTGGAGAGCAGCAATGGTAAAGGTACATGACACAATAGTGGTACTGCCACTGCTGTACTTATCATTGCTGGTGGAGAGCAGCAATGGTAAAGGTACATGACACAATAGTGGTACTGTCACTACTGTACTTATCATTGCTGGTGGAGAGCAGCAATGGTAAAGGTACATGACACAATAGTGGTACTGCCACTGCTGTACTTATCATTGCTGGTGGAGAGCAGCAATGGTAAAGGTACATGACACAATAGTGGTACTGCCACTGCTGTACTTATCATTGCTGGTGGAGAGCAGCAATGGTAAAGGTACATGACACAATAGTGGTACTGCCACTGCTGTACTTATCATTGCTGGTGGAGAGCAGCAATGGTAAAGGTACATGACACAATAGTGGTACTGCCACTGCTGTACTTATCATTGCTGGTGGAGAGCAGCAATGGTAAAGGTACATGACACAATAGTGGTACTGCCACTGCTGTACTTATCATTGCTGGTGGAGAGCAGCAATGGTAAAGGTACATGACACAATAGTGGTACTGTCACTACTGTACTTATCATTGCTGGTGGAGAGCAGCAATGTTAAAGGTACATGACACAATAGTGGTACTGTCACTGCTGTACTTATCATTGCTGGTGGAGAGCAGCAATGTTAAAGGTACATGACACAATAGTGGTACTGTCACTACTGTACTTATCATTGCTGGTGGTCTCGTTACTATCATTCCTTCACGTTTTCTCTTTTTATCCTTATAATTATTGCCATTCTTTAATCTGTTGATTTTTTAAGCACTTACCACCCACTCACGGACAATGTTCCATAGTTTAGATTTGTCTCAGATCACTAAAGTCCTGTCTGGATGTAAGTTTTGCCTTCCTTTAGTGTCATTCCATTGAAAACTGTCATGACATTTTAGGAGGTTCAGACAAGAACATAAACTTTAGAACTTGTAAAGGAGAAAATAACATACAAAAATCACAAAGACCACATTGGATGTCTCCATTAATAATAATGTCTAAAATGGTACTCAGACCACTGATATCTTTACACCGTATCATCGTTCTCCACAGATTCCTTTTCAGGGTAATATGCATGGTCTACATTATAATCGGCTTAACGTACTCAAAATGCATATACAGGCAACATGGCATTTTGTGTACAACCCAGCAAACGCCCACTTAATGTTTCATATGTCTTGAAAAGTTTTCATTGCTAAGTAGAATAGCCAGTAGGTCTAATTTCAATTCATAATATAGAAAGTGCTCTAGTACCTGATTACAATGCCATACCTAACTTTGTTTTGCAATTTTAGCACCGTTAGTTCTGTAAATGTGTTACTCTAATGCAAATATCAATGTGATTTCTTTTGGATTATATATTATATATATATATATATATATATATATATATATATATATATATATATATATATATATGTGTGTGTGTGTGTGTGTGTGTGTGTGTGTGTGTGTGTGTGTGTGTGTGTGTGTGTGTGTGTGTGTGTGTGTGTATGTGTCAGGGTTGTTAGAATCTTCAGATTCATTCAACAGATAGTGTGAGAGAGAATGGTTCTTATACAATGTTACATTAAAATGTGATTTTCTATTTTCCCTGCATGTTGTCTTTCACATTTTTGTCTTCTGTCAGAATATAGCTAGTAAATGGACAGCCTTGTGTTTTCACATTTACATTTCCGTTCTCCAGTTGAAATAGTTGTTTAGCACATGACTATTGCTGTTAGTGTAAGAATTATAGTCACTGCCGCTGTTGAAATTGACGAGACTGCTACAGCATAGGGTACCTTGATGTTAACATTCATGGGTTTAACTTGATACTGACGTTTATCACTGTGGACTGATCGATCACTTCCTATGGCGTTCTGCAGTTCTGCGCTCATCTTTTGACTGGAAGCGAGGCAACCTTAAAAAGCATGTTTAACCACACCGATGCAGCGAACATAAGCAAATATCAAACAATTCCAGAAGGATGCCAGCTTTTCCCATCGTCAAATTTTACTCCGTGGAATCCGCCTGAAGACCCGGTCTCCTTTACAACTCAACAATTGTTCAGAGAAATTGTCGACGTGGGTGTGTTAACCCCATTGTTCATCATCTTTGTTCGCTTAAACTTTGTAAACATGGTTGTCTTTTGGAAGCATGGAATCAAAGAACGAATCAATTTGTGTTTGTTAATTGTTCATCATCTGTGTTCCCTTAAACTTTGTAAACATGGCAAATGAAACAAACTGCGGCGTTACTGAAACACGACAAAAAAGCAGAAGAGCACACAAAACAAAGTGTGAAGTAACGACGATTAATGCACGACACAAAACAGGACAAGAAATTTTCGGCAAAAATGCCTTCCTCAGCGACAAACAAAAAAGAAAAAAGTACAGACATAAACATGCACAATACTCCCTTGTGAAGCCAAAGTGGTGAATGAAGTAGACAGAGGGACAGTGGAAGAGAGGGTGAGTAGAGTTCGAGGAATAGGGCACGAGAAAGTGGGTAGAGTAAAATGAGGAGGAGGAAAAGGAGGGGAGAGAGAGAGAGAGAGAGAGAGAGAGAGAGAGAGAGAGAGAGAGAGAGAGAGGGGGGGGGGGAGGGGGAAAGAGAGGGGAGAGACAGAGAGAGAATGGAAGTAGAGGAAGAGTGGAGAATGAGAGAGAGGAGGGGAAGGAGAGTGGGTGGAGGGGGATGGTGTGATGGAATGTAGTGGGTGTGTTGCATATGAATGAAATGAGCAAGAGAAAGCACAATAAGTAAGATACAATATACTTTGTAAACATGGTTGTCTTTGGAAGCATGGAATCAAAGAACGAATCAATTTGTGTTTGTTCATTGTTCACCATCTGTGTGCCCTTAAACTTTGTAAACATGGTTGTCTTTTGGAAGCATGGAATCAAAGAACGAATCAATTTGTGTTTGTTCATTGTTCATCATCTGTGTTCCCTTAAACTTTGTAAACATGGTTGTCTTTTGGAAGCATGGAATCAAAGAACGAATCAATTTGTGTTTGTTCATTGTTCATCATCTGTGTTCCCTTAAACTTTGTAAACATGGTTCTCTTTTGGAAACATGGAATCAAAGAACGAATCAATTTGTGTTTGTTCATTGTTCATCATCAGTGTTCCCTTAAACTTTGTAAACATGGTTGTCTTTTGGAAGCATGGAATCAAAGAACGAATCAATTTGTGTTTGTTCATTGTTCATCATCTGTGTTCCCTTAAACTTTGTAAACATGGTTGTCTTTTGGAAGCATGGAATCAAAGAACGAATCAATTTGTGTTTGTTCATTGTTCATCATCTGTGTTCCCTAAACTTTGTAAACATGGTTGTCTTTTGGAAGCATGGAATCAAAGAACGAATCAATTTGTGTTTGTTCATTGTTCATCATCTGTGTTCCCTTAAACTTTGTAAACATGGTTGTCTTTTGGAAACATGGAATCAAAGAACGAATCAATTTGTGTTTGTTCATTGTTCATCATCTGTGTTCCCTTAAACTTTGTAAACATGGTTGTCTTTTGGAAGCATGGAATCAAAGAACGAATCAATTTGTGTTTGTTCATTATTCATCATCTGCGTTCCCTTAAACTTTGAAAACATGGTTGTCTTTTGGAAGCATGGAATCAAAGAACGAATCAATTTGTGTTTGTTCATTGTTCATCATCTGTGTTCCCTTAAACTTTGTAAACATGGTTGTCTTTTGGAAGCATGGAATCAAAGAACGAATCAATTTGTGTTTGTTCATTGTTCATCATCTGTGTTCCCTTAAACTTTGTAAACATGGTTGTCTTTTGGAAGCATGGAATCAAAGAACGAATCAATTTGTGTTTGTTCATTATTCATCATCTGCATTCCCTTAAACTTTGTAAACATGGTTGTCTTTTGGAAGCATGGAATCAAAGAACGAATCAATTTGTGTTTGTTCATTGTTCATCATCTGTGTTCCCTTAAACTTTGTAAACATGGATGTCTTTTGGAAGCATGGAATCAAAGAACGAATCAATTTGTGTTTGTTCATTGTTCATCATCTGTGTTCGCTTAAACGTTGAAAACATGGTTGTCTTTGGAAGCATGGAATCAAAGAACGAATCAATTTGTGTTTGTTCATTGTTCATCATCTGTGTTCCCTTTTAACTTTGTAAACATGGTTGTCTTTTGGAAGCATGGAATCAAAGAACGAATCAATTTGTGTTTGTTCATTGTTCATCATGTGTGTTCCCTTAAACTTTGTAAACATTGTTGTCTTTTGGAAGCATGGAATCAAAGAACGAATCAATTTGTGTTTGTTCATTGTTCATCATCTGTGTTCCCTTAAACTTTGTAAACATGGTTGTCTTTTGGAAGCATGGAATCAAAGAACGAATCAATTTGTGTTTGTTCATTGTTCATCATGTGTGTTCCCTTAAACTTTGTAAACATGGTTGTCTTTTGGAAGCATGGAATCAAAGAACGAATCAATTTGTGTTTGTTCATTGTTCATCATTTGTGTTCCTTAAACTTTGTAAACATGGTTGTCTTTTGGAAGCATGGAATCAAAGAACGAATCAATTTGTGTTTGTTCATTATTCATCATCTGCGTTCCCTTAAACTTTGTAAACATGGTTGTCTTTTGGAAGCACGGAATCAAAGAAACGAATCAATTTGTGTTTGTTCATTGTTCATCATCTGTGTTCCCTTAAACTTTGTAAACATGGTTGTCTTTTGGAAACATGGAATCAAAGAACGAATCAATTTGTGTTTGTTCATTGTTCATCATCTGTGTTCCCTTAAACGTTGTAAACATGGTTGTCTTTTGGAAGCATGGAATCAAAGAACGAATCAATTTGTGTTTGTTCATTGTTCATCATCTGTGTTCCCTTAAACTTTGTAAACATGGTTGTCTTTTGGAAGCATGGAATCAAAGAACGATTCAATTTGTGTTTGTTCATTGTTCATCATCTGTGTTCCCTTAAACTCTGTAAACATGGTTGTCTTTTGGAAGCATGGAATCAAAGAACGAATCAATTTGTGTTTGTTCATTGTTCATCATCTGTGTTCCCTTAAACTTTGTAAACATGGTTGTCGTTTGGAAGCATGGAATCAAAGAAGTAATCAATTTGTGTTGTTCATTGTTCATCATCTGTGTTCCCTTAAACTTTGTAAGCATGGTTGTCTTTTGGAAGCATGGAATCAAAGAACGAATCAATTTGTAAAAAGTAAACAAGTGGGGTATGTTTTGCTCCTATAAGGAAACCTAACACAGAGTAACTTTTATTCAAGACTGGCACAGCCTTTTAAACTTGAATAAAGTCAGACAAATACATAGACGAACAATCTAATAGTGGGGGAAAAAACAAGCGCAGGCCAACAACTGAACTGTCTTGCAAAGATTTGGACTTGAGGGGAGGGGAGTTTGAAGATGGAGAAACTGGGAAAATGAAATTTAAAAAAAAAAGAAAAAAGTTACAGATATGAAAACTCTTCTCTAGCTGCATTAGGGAACTATCGCAATCCCCTTTGAAGGCAGATATATTTGTATTGCCTGCTCCGAGGCCTTTCGCCCGCTGGATCGGGACTCATCAGGGAGACACGGCTGGTTGTGTCTGCGCTCCCGGCGTCAAATAGAGACACATCACAGTCCATAATACTGTGGTGTTCTCACCACCATGGGTGCAAAAAAGAATCCAATAGCACCCCCAGAGCAGCCAGCGAAGAGTAGTAAATGCAACCAAACGAAAGTGTGGGGAGGAAAAAAAGTTGCTGTAAAACTAAAGACATTATGCAAATAATATAAAATGTAGGGGACAGTCTTTGAGCCTACGCCTGAGGATCCACCCAAAGATGCAAGGGAGATCAAAAGACAAACACACAGACGGACAGAAACAAATACAAATAACCTCAATTTAATCAAAGCAAAATCGGAAATGAAATGAGGTAGGGAACAGTAAACGATAATTTGTGTTTGTTCATTGTTCATCATCTGTGTTCCCTTAAACTTTGTAAACATGGTTGTCTTTTGGAAGCATGGAATCAAAGAACGAATCAATTTGTGTTTGTTCATTGTTCATCATCTGTGTTCCCTTAAACGTTGTAAACATGGTTGTCTTTTGGAAGCATGGAATCAAAGAACGAATCAATTTGTGTTTGTTCATTGTTCATCATCTGTGTTCCCTTAAACTTTGTAAACATGGTTGTCGTTTGGAAGCATGGAATCAAAGAACGAATCAATTTGTGTTTGTTCATTGTTCATCATCTGTGTTCCCTTAAACTTTGTAAACATGGTTGTCTTTTGGAAGCATGGAATCAAAGAACGAATCAATTTGTGTTTGTTCATTGTTCATCATCTGTGTTCCCTTAAACTTTGTAAACATGGTTGTCTTTTGGAAGCATGGAATCAAAGAACGAATCAATTTGTGTTTGTTCATTATTCATCATCTGCGTTCCCTTAAACTTTGTAAACATGGTTGTCTTTTGGAAGCATGGAATCAAAGAACGAATCAATTTGTGTTTGTTCATTGTTCATCATCTGTGTTCCCTTAAACTTTGTAAACATGGTTGTCTTTTGGAAGCATGGAATCAAAGAACGAATCAATTTGTGTTTGTTCATTGTTCATCATCTGTGTTCCCTTAAACTTTGTAAACATGGTTGTCTTTTGGAAGCATGGAATCAAAGAACGAATCAATTTGTGTTTGTTCATTGTTCATCATCTGTGTTCCCTTAAACTTTGTAAACATGGTTGTCTTTTGGAAGCATGGAATCAAAGAACGAATCAATTTGTGTTTGTTCATTGTTCATCATCTGTGTTCCCTTAAACTCTGTAAACATGGTTGTCTTATGGAAGCATGGAATCAAAGAACGAATCAATTTGCGTTTGTTCATTGTTCACCATCTGTGTTCCCTTAAACGTTGTAAACATGGTTGTAAACATTTTTGTGGTCGGAGTATCCGTGTCCACTGTGATAACAGTGATGAAATTACGTCAGATGAAATATGGCGCCAAAAGTCATCATCAGCGAATGTTGACAGTGGGATTAAAGACGTGGCCTTGACACGGATGTTGATTGGAACCAACATTCTCTTCTTGGCGTGCACAGTCCAGCATTGATCTACCATACTCTACTTCCATTTGTCCCGGATCTCAGCCTCAGTGGGAAGTATTACAATACATATCAGCTCTTGATTAATGTTCAACAACTCTGCTCCTATATTAACTCTTCCTTTAATTTCTTCATTTACTATTTCTTTGGGACCAAGTTTCTCACGACTGTACACGGCTTGTTTTCTTGGCGTATTACACGTCCGGTAAAACAGTCATGACGTAATCTTAGCCAAACTATACTTCAGTTAGCATGTGTCTGAGACTAAATGATTCACGCGAGTCTTTGATAAAACATGACATATTATTATAATAACCTAATAATATCAGTAAATGATGTAATTGAAATTCGACAGAATTTTCGCAAAACACACACACACACACACACACACAACACACACACACACACACACACACACACACACACACACACACACACACACACACACACACACACACACAACACACACACACACACACACACACACACACACACACAACACACACACACACAACACACACACGTCTTGCAAAACAAGTTTTTACATTTGCAGTTTACGTCATGAATGATTCCTGGTCATCTTTGTTTATGTATTTGTTTCATGTCCAATGTCATCGTCATCTAACAATGCGTGTATTTGGTTGTCTAGTTTATACTTACGAATTCTTCACAAAGCGTATCTGTGTGACCACTTTTGAGGTACATCACCTGATGGTCATGAAATCGAGAGTTGTGTGTTTGTAAATGTTTTACTAAAGTGACACCCAGTTGACAAGGGTGCCAACTTATGTATTCATAAATAACAAAACTCTTGCCAATCCCTTAAAAAGAATTCTTTTCGGAACTATCCAGCAGAAATCTTCGTTGTGTGGCTGCCTGCCTATGAACGAGTGGCGAAAATAAATTGTCTTCAGCCGATGTATTATGGTGCAGATGGGTTTAGAGACGTTGCCTTGACTGAATATGGATTACAGCCAACATTTCAATTCCTATTTGGCATCGTCCCTGAATCTATCTATGCCACACTACTTCCCCCTCATCCTTGATTTTAGCCTCCCTAGGGAATAGCGCACTTAGTATGCCCCCCCCCCCCCCCTAAATGCGCAACAGTTGAGTTCTGACACAAATCCTTCGCTTAATTTGTTTACAGCTTTGTATGGAACCAGGTCTCATATGAGTGGGTAACCTATTTCTTTGTGTTTTAGACTACCAGCAAAAACAGAGAGAAGTATTGATGTGCATGGATATCTAATATGACCAAATGACCTGATGATTGGTACACCTCCAAGAAGCAAATAGAGGACAGCAGTCTCCGAAATGCTTTCAACTTACGTTCCACATATACTATCTACCGGCAATGGCATCAGACTAGCATTAATACCGTCGTTTTCATATTATCATTCATCCTGATGCAATGCAAAACATTAGCACTCCTACACGAAGATAGAGAAAAGCTTTAATGTTTTCGAATGAGTGGGCAGATCAGACTGCTAGGCGAGCAGCGCGCAACATAGAGGGCTCAGTCCAACCAATAATTAAACTAGACATAGAGGGCTCAGTCCAACATAGAGGGTTCAGTCCAACATAGAGGGCTCAGTCCAACCATTATTAAACTAGACATAGAGAGCTCAGTCCAACATAAAGGGCTCAGTCCAACATAGAGGGCTCAGTCCAACCAATTATTAAACTAGACATAGAGGGCTCAGTCCAACATAAAGGGCTCAGTCCAACATAGAGGGCTCAGTCCAACCAGTTATTAAACTAGACATATCTGAGTATTACAAATATATAGAGAAAGTGTCGAGAGATCGAATTAGTGATTTTCTGATAAATTCAAATAGTCAGTAAAATCAGCAGTGCGTTAAAGGAATGAAAAGAACAGATCCCAAATCCTTTATAAATGATGAACTTTTTTCATTGTAGACAAGTTACAAGTTTAATATACAGCTTACGATTAAATGCATTTCGCACAGAATGCTCTAAAAATGTACTATGCACATATGGGAAACAAATTACTGTAAATCATTTATTTTTTCAGTGTCCCGTAATAAATCAGTCAGTTCCTCAATCATTAGTTAATCAAATTTCATTTAATAATTCATTGTCCACAGAGGACATTCTAAATATTTTTCAGTCACTTTATGGTTTCTCGAAAGTTTTGAATTCCAGTCCAGTTGGTGTCTTTCTTTGATTTATCGTGTCACTTTATGCGTCATTATTGTTGTATATCTGACATGCGTGCTAGTAGGCCCCTGTTTGATATTAGTATATTCTATAGAATTCAGATCCCATAGGTCAATACACCAATTAGGACTCCTAAATTAGATTCCGTTCAGTTATATACTAATTGAATAGCCTTAAACACTAATTATTCTACTCGTACACATACACCTCATCCACACATTACTCCTTAACTCCCCAGCCCCCAACTCCGCTCCACACACACACACACACACACCCCAAACACACACACACACACACACACACACACACACACACACACACACACACACACACACACACACACACACCACACACACACACACACACACACACCCCCACACGGTTCTATAATCTCCCCATTGTTATTCAACGTAATGCTATATGACTTATATACATGTTTTTCTTTCATTATACCAAGGTAGCTCAATATGCTGATGACATCGCAATATGGATTAATGTATCTTTAAAGAAAAGAACAAATTTTACGTCACATAAATTATATTCAGAAGCTCTTTCAGCACGAGCTGGATAAATTAAATAGTTTATTGCATTTGAGTGGCTTTCAATTCTCTGTTGAAAAGACACATTTGGTTCTCTTTAACAATGGATATAACCAAGTAACCTGCCTATATTCTTTCTGGGAAAAACGGGAATTTTTTTTATAACTTGAAGTAAAATTTTTAGGTGTCCTACTTACACCAAAACTAAACTGGAAAAAACATATTGACTCAATTGTTACTAAAGCAGTTAAAAGTTTGAATTTTCTAAAAATTGTCAGTCATTCTCCATGGGGACAGGATCCCAAAGTTTTGTTGCATTTAGCAACCAGTCTTGTACGATCAAGATTGACTTACATACAGGAAGTATTCTTTTCTGCTTCGCGATCGCATTTAAAGAAACTTCAAGGAATTGACAGTAAAGCTGTAAAGTTGGCCCTGGGTGTACCTGTGCACACTAAATCCTCTGAAGCTTATAAGATAGCAGGCCTTTTGCCACTTGATGAAGAAAGGAAAATAAGTTGTGTAAAATATGTAGTGAGACGGATCGCGGTGGGCGACCTTGAAGAGTTAAATACACGATCCGACATTGATTTTTCGAAAAATGCACAGAAAAAGTTCAATTTAGAGACGCTTCGTTCATATGTTTCAGACGTTTTTAATTCATCAAAGATTGACCAACACGAGTAGCGCCTCGCGTACTGGTTCCGCCGGTACCCCCTTGGGAACTAACGGAAGTAACAGTTAACATTTTTTCTTCTGATCTAAACAAAGCGATTTCGCCGCATGTGCTAGCAGCATCTGTCAAAATTGACATGGAAGAAAAGTTTACTAACTATTTAAAAGTATACACTGACGGCTCAGTTCTGATGATGGTAGTGCGGGATCTGGCTTTGTAATTCCAGATTTCAAAGCTGAAAAACATATTATTTAGGTGAGGGTCATTCCATATGTACAGCTGATCTAGTTGCTGTCCTGATAACATTAAATTATTTAACTTTCCTTGCCAGTATCAATATTTAATATTCTGTTTTGTGTTGATTCACAGTCAGTATTAAAAAGTTTGCATTGTTTGAAAATACACAGAGAGAGGAATTATTATTTGAGATTAAGTACATGTTGCACTGTCTTTACATGAAAGTATAATGTTGTATTTTCTTGGGTTCCATCGCACAACTCCTTCGTTTTTAATGATCAAGCAGATAGAGCAGCCAAAAAGGGGAGCAAAGAATATATTTGGTAGTATTAAGGTTGATTGTCCTTTGTGATACAAGGGAAAATTTGTCATATAATCGAGAGGGATTTCTTGGGTCAATACAGTTCCTCATCAAAACCTCGTCAGCAAACTCTGTCAAACTTTGTGTCGCTTAGCCGACCGGTTTCAAGCCTGACTTTTAGACTTTTATGTAATTCCTACGAACAAAGTATTGCCAGACTGTTAAGTGCGTATGTCGTGGGGATCTTTCAGTTCAACATGTGATTTTTGATTGTGAACTAACGAAACCCGTTTTGAATGGTGTTATACCAAATGCTGACACTGGGCATATTAATGTGTTTGACTTTTTAGATTCGTTGCCAGTTTGTTTCTCTTGTTAAATTAACGAGTAACCTTTTGGGAAGTCCATTAAGGATCATTTTATAATCATAATCGTAAGTTAGTTTACTTTAGTTATTTTCTCTAATTTTTCATAGTTACTGTCCTACAATTCATCTATCCTTTATTTTTGTTCTATGTAACCACATCGTCCTCTTTTCTTTTATGATAATAGTCTAAATTGTAAACACTATGTTATTTAGACGTCTGCAATCACCTATATGTGAGACAAGACGTAAAACAGAATTCCTTCCTACAACACACACACCACACACAAACACACACCACACACCCCAAAACACACCACACACACACACACACACACACACACACACACACACACACACACACACACACAAAACTTTTCCACTTCCCGCCACCCACACCCCCTTCTATTTTGTAACCTCTGTCTAATATCACCAATTATGAAAAACGTAAATTTGAAGGGAAACACACACACACACACACACACACACACACACACACACACACACACCACACACACACACACACACCCCACACACACACACACATATATATATATATATATAATATATATATATAGATATATATATTATATTTTATATATATATATATATTGTTCAGCATTCTATTGTTTGGTCAATCAGTGGGAGATTGAAATCTCTTAGGAGATCCAAGTAAAGATTGTTCTGTAAAATTTCTTAGCCACTCACAATGCTTGGTTATTGAACAGCAGAGCTGACCACTCAGACTTTTCCAATATCTTTTGATCTCCCTTGCATCTTGAATGGATCCTCAAGCATAGGCTCAAAGATTGTCCCCTATATTTTATATTGTTTGAATAATGCTTTTAGTTTTTCAGCAACTTTTTCATCCCCAAACACTTGTGTTTTGTTCCATTTACTACCCTTCGCTGGCTGCTTTGAGGGTGCTGTTGGATTCTTTTTTTCAACCCTTGGTGGTGAGAACACCACAGAATTATGGACTGTGGTGTGTCTCTATTTGACACCAAGAGCACTGACACAATCAGCCGTGTCTCCCTGATGAGTCCGATCCAGCGGACGAAAGGCCTAGGAGCAGGCAATACAAATAATGTGCTTTAAAGTGGGATTACGATGATTCACTCAGGGAGCTAGTGAAGGGCTTCTCATATTTATAATATATTCCACCCATTTTCTTCATCTTGAAATTTTTTTTTTTTTTAAAAGTTCAAATCTTTGCCAAGTCATACTATAGCGACTGAAGAATTGTTAACCTGCACTTGTTTTCCCCACTACTTAATTGTTCAGCATTCTATTGTTTGGTCAATCAGTGGGAGATTGCATCTCTTAGGAGATCCAAGTAAATGTTGTTCTGTACAATTCTTAGCCACTCACAATGCTTGGGTTATTGAACAGCAGAGCTGACCACTCAGACTGTTCCATATCTTTTGATCTCCCTTGCATCCTTGAATGGATCCTCAAGCATAGGCTCAAAGATTGTCCCCTATATTTTATATTGTTTGAATAATGCTTTTTGTTTTTCAGCAACTTTTTCATCTCCACACTTGTGTTTTGTTCCATTTACTACCCTTCGCTGGCTGCTTTGAGGGTGCTGTTGGATTCTTTTTTTCAACCCTTGGTGGTGAGAACACCACAGAATTATGGACTGTGGTGTGTCTCTATTTGACCAAGAGCACTGACACAATCAGCCGTGTCTCCCTGATTAGTCCGATCCAGCGGACGAAAGGCCTAGGAGCAGGCAATACAAATAAATGTGCTTTCAAGAGGGATTACGATGATTCCCTCAGGCAGCTAGTGAAGGGCTTCTCATATTTATAATATATTCCACCCATTTTCTTCATCTTGAAAATTTTTTTTTTCTTTTAAGTTCAAATCTTTGCCAAGTCATTACTATAACGACTGAAGAATTGTTAACCTGCACTTGTTTCCCCCCACTACTTAATTGTTCAGCATTATATATATATATACATATATATATATATATATATATATATATATATATATATATATATACATATATATATATATATATATATATATATATATATATATATATATATATATATATATATATATATATATATGCAGAGCAGCTTGGTGTTGCAATGACTGCAAAAAATATTCAATTATAAACAAAGCTTGCTCTTATGTCTTAGATTGAAGAAATAGGGGGAGATAAGCATTCATATCTGCAGTGGTAGATAATTCTGCCTAACTAACAGTATGTGCTTGAGTGGGTGAATGGGGAAAAATAAAATAAATGCTTCTCAAAATGAGCCTTCAGCAAGCTTATAGCCTCCAATGGGGAGAAGCTCACTAACCTATAACTCCTTGTCAGATACTGATATTTCGAAACCTGATTGTTTCTCTTCAGTGACCGCGGAAAGTGGTAATTTGACTCCTCTGCCTTTTCGGTTTTAAGAAGAATGCTATCCCAGAAAATGCTGGTGTGCAATACGTAGTATGTTTGTTGAGTTTTCAAAAAACCAACCAAAGGTGCCAGCTAAGAAGCAAAAGAAAATCATGAAAGAGCAAAACAAGCTACATTTTCTCGTGAAAAGTAGAAATATAAAAAGATAACCTCTTAAGACACAAGTGCTGAGGGCCAGTTCTTGGAATGAATCCGCAAGGGACTAAATTACAATAAACTAATAAATTCCAAGGATAAATACCGCACCATTCCAGCAACTTACAGAGCAGCTTGGTGTTGCAATGACTGCAAGAAATATTCAATTATAAACAAAGCTTGCTCTTATGTCTTAGATTGAAGAAATAGGGGGAGATAAGCATTCATATCTGCAGTGGTAGATAATTCTGCCTAACTAACAGTATGTGCTTGAGTGGGTGAATGGGGAAAAATAAAATAAATGCTTCTCAAAATGAGCCTTCAGCAAGCTTATAGCCTCCAATGGGGAGGAAGCTCACTAACCTATAACTCCTGGTCAGATACCGATATTTCGAAACTGATTGTTTCTCCTCAGTGACCGCGGAAAGTGGTAATTTGACTCTTCTGCCTTTTCGGTTTTAAGAAGAATGCTATCCCAG
Source organism: Conus ventricosus (assembly GCA_018398815.1). NCBI lineage: Eukaryota > Metazoa > Mollusca > Gastropoda > Neogastropoda > Conidae > Conus > Conus ventricosus. The sequence goes on from CM031611.1 coordinate 844,692, forward strand.
AAAATGCTGGTGTGCAATACTGTAGTATGTTTGTTGAGTTTTCAAAAAACCAACCAAAGGTGCCAGCTAAGAAGCAAAAGAAAATCATGAAAGAGCAAAACAAGCTACATTTTCTCGTGAAAAGTAGAAAATATAAAAAGATAACCTCTTAAGACACAAGTGCTGAGGGCCAGTTCTTGGAATGAATCCGCAAGGGACTAAATTACAATAAACTAATAAATTCCAAGGATAAATACAGCACCATTCCAGCAACTTACAGAGCAGCTTGGTGTTGCAATGCCTGCAAGAAATATTCAACTCTGATTTATATATTATATATATATATATATATATATATATATATATATATATATATATATATATATATATATATATATATATATATATATATATATAAAAACATCCAAACAAAGAAGATAACAACAATCACGTAAAATCTTTCCCAATATTTCGACCACTTTCGGTCTTCCTCAAGGGACTTTAATGATAGAATTGCATGTAACAGCCTCCGTTCACACTTAAAACAGTTCACCACAGTTCCAAAGGTTAGAGAAAGGACAACGGTGGAAGGGTAGTAAGCTACGGGGAACACGAGAAAATAGGGGTAGGAAAGACAGAGGAGAGAGAGAGAGAGAGAGAGAGAGAAGAGAGGAGAGAGAGGAGAGAGAGAGAGAGAGAGAGAGAAGAGAGAGAGAGAGAGAGAGAGAGAGAGAGAGAGAGGGAAGGGAGGGAAGAAAAAAAAGGGTGGGGGGAAGGGGTGCGGATGGGTGGGAAGGGGAGAAAAGCAGGGAGAGGGGAGGTAGGGGGCACGAATACATCTCAAGTATTTCTTTTTCAACGATCCCAAGAACAGCATTTTTGTCTGTATAAAGTGTCCCTATATATTGTCACGATACAGGGTTAGATTTGTTCCTTCAACTGTTTACCTTAGGAACGTTTGTGATAGCTAGGCTGAAAATAAAACATTGGTTTGGAAGTTGTGTGCTGTGGTGTTTATTTTTATTTTGCATGCAAGCGTGCGTGTTGTGTTTCCCTTAGATACTCCGTTCCCAGAGCCCACCAAACCGGTTTGAATTTGGACGTGGCCTGAACTGAGTTCGGGTTTAGACGGGGGAGGTCACTTGTGTGGAGGTCAGTCGAGAGACTGGGGTTTTCCCCTCACAGGGACGATACTGTGTTTGGCTGGGAAACTCCTGTTCCCCACAGTGGTGAAGTTGTGGCTAGGCATTATTGCCCCCCAATTTGTGGGCGTTTCATTAGTTTTTCTGGGCGCCGGGTCATGGGTCCATCTCGGGTTTCAGGTTTGAAACTTTGCGTTGTTCGTCTCTGGATTCGGAAGTCTTTGTTTGTGCGTTTGGCTCTATGTGCGCATGGTTCAATGTATTCAGTTAAAATTTTTTCCTCTTTTGTTTCATGCTTTCTGGCTTTTATGGTTTTATGCTTGTGTATTTTAACGTGAATGCGAGAAAAGGTGTGGGTAGAAAGCGTGTGTATTTGTGAACGTGTGAGATTTGGGAGATTTCATTTTGCTTTGGCGAGAGGGGAGTAGCTTCCCTTCGCCCGGTTTTAATTTTGTTATGTATTTTAGTAGAAATAAAGAAGGGAAGAGACAGCATTTTACCAATTCTAACTCACTTGCTCCTCCCCAAGTTTTTGGGCGAAAGTGGCCTAAAAGCCGCCTTTTCCTGTTCTCTGAAAAGTAAGACTTCAATAACCAAAAAATAAACGATTATCTACAAACAGACATACTGTGTAGGGTTATCCGTTTTTATACTAATTTACAAAATTTTTCAGATTTTTTTTTTGTTTAACCCTAGTTTTTCCTGGTCATTTTCAAAACATCATTTTCGCGCAAACATTCTTCAAAGAGTCTCTGTCTTTCATGTGAAATAACACTACAGTCTTTAACTGTTCTCTAAAGTCTTTTAAAACCCGAGTTATATTTCTGGCATAAAATCCACACACTTATCCATCGGTCTTCCGCTGAAAGCCAGCTTTGACAAAGTGTTTCTCTTTTTAACTATATCTTTTTCTCCCGAACAGTCATCTATAATAAAAGTGTCTGCGTTCCTTCAAACACTTTATAAAAGTATTCTAAACACTCACTCAGTTTTAGTGCTAGGTTTAAAACAAATATACGTCATTGTCTGTCCATATAAACCTTCTTCATGATATGTTTTGTTCCTTTTAAGTTTTGGACAGAAAATCACAATATGATCAAAATTATAGCGATAAACTGTTGTAATAAGTCTAGGACAAAAAATGTTTTCCACAACAGTTGCCCACAAATCATTGAACAATGAGGGATTTTATCATAAAGTTTAACTTGCTCCTAGTTTTATAACAGAATTTAATCTAATCCAGTTATAATTTTTATCATACTCTCCGTCAAAACTTGTTCAGATTAAAAAACCCTATGAGGCCTAATGTGAAAGTTTATCCAATTCAGTTCTGTAAGATTGTTTCTATTTAAGTAAACATTGATTTTGTTGTTGTTGTTATGATCTTATATCCTCACCATTGTGAAGAACGACTATGGTAACGTTAAGAGGGTTTAACGTCTAAGTTTTCCCAGCTAATATAAATTCCTTTTATAAGGACGTCACTAACGCCCACAACCCCATCCCTCTCCACATCTTTAAAGACAGAAATTTCAAATATCATTGTGAACGTGTTCTCCTAATTTTCTGCTTGGAAAGAACTGTAATTTTGTAGAAGCTTTTTTTACAACTGTTTCTTTTCTGTGGGGATTGTACTGTTTTTTCCCATACGGCGTTATTTCAATTTCTTTCCGACTATTGTCGTCCGGCATAAGACTTACATGTAAAGGGCCAGATTTTGAATGCTTTTTTGAAAACTTTTTTGACGGCTAAAATATGTAAATGGGCTTATGAATTCAAATTTTATTTCCCATTCTAAATTTTGGTTCTAAGTGCCATTTGAGGTCAGGTTTTCGAACTATTTTATATTCATACTGGCCAACATTATTTGCCTTAGATTGCGCAGTGTTTAGTTTAGGAAACTTTTTGCTGTCGCCAACCTCTTTGGTTTATAATCACCATCTTTAGTGTACTAAAAACATACAAAGCGCCATCTCACCGTTCTGTTCAAAGTCCGCAAGTCTGCAAGTCTTTTAATTCTAAGGTTATACACCTTACAGGCGCTAATGTAACTCTGATTCTTCTGGCCACGCGACTTTAATTTTTTAGAAAACGTATTATTTTTTTTCCAAACAATGTGCAGGTTATCACATTTCACAACTTTCCCCGCTTTTTCTTTGATTTTTATATTAAATGATCGACCCTCCCAAAACTAATCTTTTGAACTGTAAATTAGGGAATTGTATAATTTCTAATCGCAATATGCAGCTTTCCCCGACGGAAGAGCTCTTAAAACAGTTGAGGGCCTTCCCTCATATAAGTTTTCATCAGTGCTCGCTCATCCAAATGAACATAGAGTAATGAATTTTAATGCAAGATCGAGCGGATTTTCTCCCTCATAAGTAGTTTGTTTTTCTGCAACTCTAAAACTATGAGTGGTTGATTGGCAGTTGTTTAAAGCCTAACATTTTAGTAGTCTTTATCAAAATAGTACCCCACTTCTTCTTCTTCAGGTTGAAGGTCAACATTGTTTTTAGATTCGCATTGTTAAGTTTGAGAGCAATGTCAAAGTAAATCATTGTTCTTTTAGCGAGCAAAACCCCTAATAACCATCAGGTATGATTAACTGGCTAATAATTGGCCTCTATTATTAATTTTTTAATCTTATTATTCTCCTTGGATTCAGTTATATTAAACCATACGACTTTGTAGAATATTTCATGGAGCGCGGCCCTTTTAGTTTTCCCCAACCATTTTTTATAGCATGTTCTAAAAACGAAGGGCGGTCTTGGTTGTTATTGTTACAAACATTTTTTAAAGAAAAATAAAAATGACTGCATTTAAATATACTGATGCAAAAATTCTGCTGGACCGCACTACAATCTTTAAAAAAATAACAACTGATACTCTTGACATTTCTGTGACCCAGACTGACACCTTTCATAAAAAGGTAAGTACTCCATTAAGCAGATATCTTAACCCTCCTATTAAAACGACCCCATCCAAAAGGTGGTTTAGTCATCCGAAGCAGTTTATCGAAACCCGTTTTAAAATTTGCTGTGTTTTGTGCATCAACTGGGTGTGGAGTGTCGTATGCTGATCACTTAAAAACCATCCTAACCTTTTGTTAGGTCAGTGTACAGATTTCATTTCTATTTCACTTCAGACGTATTTTGACTGAACTGCAAGCACCATTACCAAATGACAAACGTTTAATCCATTCAGCAACCGAATAGACATGAAGGCTTTTGAAAAGGGTCTGTAACGAATTCAATATTAACATCAAGACAGACTTTAGACAAAGTTGGACCTTAATCATGGTTTTAGGCACCCTTATTTTTGGGGCGTGCACAGAAAGTATAACTATGCCTGGAATCCTCCTTACACATCTTTCTCTTCAGGCACAGCTGTTCACCTAGGGTCCATAGAGCAAGAGATAAAACAGCATGGACAAACATTTATCTTAGACCCCTTCTAAAGGGCCTAACTAAAGCAGGAATAGAACGAATAAACGACTCTGTTCGCACTTACGTTTTGGTATTTGCTAGGTTCACCCAAACACAGACAAGATCGAAACATAAAAAGATCCTTTTTACTGGCTTTGACGCACAAAAACAAATACTTAGCAATTTAGAGGGGCGCCATTAATTCTACAGTTGATTTGCCTTCAAGTATTAAAAGGTACAAAATGTTTTTTCAATACGCAAGATCGAAAGTAGACTTGCTGTTGGCACTGGTTTATACATGCTGCCTTCTGACCTCAGGCTCCAGATAGGAACAAAATAAAACTCAACAATGAAATTCTTGTTGCAGGAAATGAACAGAAGGTGGACAAAACGACATAAATTTTGAGCAGTAATATTGCAAGCAGTAAAAAAACAAGATGACCCCCCAAAGAATAAGTCATCCAATCCCCGCGGCCCAAAACCCAAAGGCCATTGAAGACTCAGCAAAGCTCGCGGCTCTGTTCGCGATGACCATGAATATGAAAAGACAGCGCTTGTTCTTGGATTAACAGGCCTAGGATTACTTGGTCTTTATCTTACTAAAAATTAACCCCAAATATTAGAGAAAATAATGTCCATAAGTGCTCGGCCATAAAGCCAACTACTTTGCAGCAGAAAACAAAAACCAGCTAAACAATACCTCCTAATATACCGGTAAAGAGTCTATAGCTTTACTGGCTAATTTTTTTTTAAAAAACTCGCAAGATGATCAGCTGGTTTTTTTACCATGATTTATCAGGTGGAGGGGATGGCGGCGGAGGCACTGGGCTTGACCGCCGCCGCCTGTAATAGCCATCACCAGTGTGCTTATTGCAAATCCTAAGGCTGTTATAACGCTTGCTAATGTGACGCCTTGCTCTCTAAAAAGCGTTCGTAATCGTTCTGCTAGCGTTGTGTCTTCATATAAAATTTTCGGATAGTTTCTCTTATTCTATTCACTTGAGTTCGTAATTGGTCTCGGTTAGTAGTCAGCGCTTCTAGTCTTGCTGATCTCTCTTGTTCAAGATCTTTTAGTTTTTGGGGTTTTATTCTTTCTTTAATATCAGGCCCTAAGTTGGCGTCATCAGCCTCAACGAGTTTTTCTTTTTTCTCTTTTTATATGCTCATCTAGTTCACCTAGTTTTGCTAAATTGTTTGTTAATTCGCCTTTGATGGTTCTTAAGCATGATCAAGGGCCGTTAGTTCTCGCATGGGTAGCGGCGAGTCGTGTTAGTCTTTAACGCTGTTTCTTCTGAAAAACTGGATTCTGCTTCTAATTACATTTATTAATTCACCTGCTGATTGATTTAATTCTTTAAGTTCCAGTTTTGCATTTGGTTATCTGTCGGGAGTTCTTGCAGTGTGTTTTGAAGTTTAGAAACTGCCTCCGCCCTTAATTTTGGCCTAACAAGGCCAAGGCGATTTTGTACGCTCGCAGGGAGTCTATTTCTAATTGAACCACGGCTAAAAACTTTGATGGGTCTTTTTTAGTTGTAAGCTGAACAAGTTGTCCTTGGTCGCTCCTCACAAACAAATGGTCATCTTTTACTTCAAAATCATTAGGGTCTATAAATTCGGGAGGTTCTTGGCCTAAACTTTGGTATAATGATCTGACCTTACTTTCTGTTAATTCACGCCGCAAAGAGAGCCCCGAGCGATGTTGCACCAAAGGAGTCATTCACTCATGTCGTCTCCAGGATCAAAAACAATCATAATCTTCATCTTCAATGCCTGCCATGTTTCTTTAATAATTAATTTTTTTATTTTGTTTTATAAAAAAATGTTACATGCATATGGCTCGATTCTTGACCCGCATAGAAGACTGAAAGAACCCTTGGCGTGAAGGGAAATAAACGAATATTACTGTTCAAATAATCCATCTACTATTGATGCAGATCAAATCTTACTGTCAAATTTCCGACCTAGGAGCAGATGAAGTGATTGTGCCAGGCTCTGCGCGCTACTTTCAAAAAGATCGATTAACAACGACCAAACAGGACAGTTGTCAGAATTTGGGCGGGCAATGTTAGAAATTTCTATAAAACTTGAGGGCAAGAAATATTTCTTTACACAATCG
>CM031611.1:851453-871453 GCA_018398815.1 Conus ventricosus
ATCAGACACAGACTGGAGTCAGACAGCACCCTTCCACAAAGAACCCCCCTCGCACCTGACCAAGTATGCGAGCTCCTCACGTGCTGCCTCACAACTACATACTTCACTCACGAAGGGGAGTTCTATCAACAAACTCAGGGCGCCACCATGTGGTCGCCATTGAGCCATATTGTTGCCAACCTCTTCATGGAGGACTTTGAGCAGAAGTCGTTGTCCTCCTTCCATCCACCCCCTCCCCCCCCCCCCTCCCCGTTACTGGGGACGCTACATGGATGACACTATGGCTCTGCAGAAGAAAGAAGTGGTGGAGGATTTCTCAAGCCATCTGAACAACCAGCACCCTGCCATCAAATTCACCCGTGTGGTGGAGGAAAACGGCAGTCTTGCCGTGTTGTACACCCAGATCACCAGAGAGGGTTACTCCCTATCCTTCAAAGTGTACCGAAAGCCTACACACACAGATCAGTACCTCCAGTCTGACAGCCATCAACCATTGGAACACAAACTGGGGGTGCTCAGGACTCACACAGACGTCAGTACCTCCAGTTTGACAGCCAACAACCATTGGAACACTAACTGGGGGTGCTCAAGACTCTTCGTCACCGAGCCAACACCATCTGTTCCACACAGACGAACCGCGAGGAGGAACTCCACCACCTCCAAGAAGTGCTCAGCGTCTCAGGGTACCCTAAGTGGGCCTGGGACACTCCAGGCAGCAAGAAGATCTTTCCCCACCCCTCTACCAACAACCCGAGTTGACTTGTACAAGTCACCATCCCCTATGTCTGAGGAGTCACAGAAGGCGTTTCACGTAAGATCAGGCAAAACGGTTGCGTGGATACATGCCAAGCCATACAACACCATCAGGAGCAAGCCTGTGGCCCTAAAGACAAAATAGACAAACTGGACCAATCAGGGGCAATCTACGAAATCCAGTGCAGTGAATGTGATCAGACGTATGTGGGGAAACAGAAAGAGCAGTGAATGTGACCAGACGTATGTGGGGAAACAGAAAGAGGGGAAACAGAAAGAGGGGAAACAGAAAGAAAACTGAGGTTCTGTGCCAAAGAACACAAGAGGGACTCCTCCCTGGTAGGGGAAAACATGATCAACAGCGAACATGTGTTCTCCAGCGACAACATCAACCACCTTGACCGGGAGACCAGATGGTTCCAGAGAGGGGTGAAGGAGGCCATCTACATGGCGGCCACCACACCAGCAGAGAACTAGTAAATACCAAGTCTAGCTCACCAGCCCTCACTAGTTCGGGCTGGCGACCTAGACTTGGTATTTACTAGTTCTCTAACTAGTAAACCCTACAAACATGCATACTCAGTTTCGACCGGATGATGCCAGAATCCGTGTTTTTACGTTCTCTGACAAGTAAGACTTCAATAACCAAAAAATAACGATTATCTACAAACATGCATACTGTGTAGGATTATTCGTTTTCAATACTAATTTACTAAACTTTTCAGATTTCAGTTCTATTTTCACACATACATTCATCAAATGCGCACACCCTGTTGGTTGTACTTAAAGGATGACTTAATTACAATCTTGAGGTGACTTGAGTAAGAACTTGAGGATGACTTGAGGATGACTTGAGTAAGAACTTAGAAGTGACTTAGGGTGACTTGAGGATGACTTGAGTAAGAACTTAGAAGTGACTTGAGTAAGAACTTGAGGATAACTTAAGGACGACTTGAGTAAGAACTTGAGTAAGAACTTAGAAGTGTCTTGGGGTGACTTTAGTTAAGAACTTAGAAGTGACTTGAGTGTGTGCATGCGTGGGGTGGGTGGGGTGGGGCGGGGTGGGGGGTGTGCATGCGTAGGGTGGGGGTGGGGACATGCGTGCGTGGGGTGGGGGTGTGCAGGAGTTACCTCCCTTAGTTTCAATTCACCTGCTAAAAGGCTGTCTCAGATGGTCTGGGTTCCAGGCGGAGGTGAAGTAAGAACTATTTTTAAATACTGTTCAGATCTGAACGGTTTTACTAGTCCACCAAAGCGCGCGCACCTCAATCAACTAGGCCAAGTGATCACATAGGGTCGTTTGGCCTAGTTTGCTGCTGAGCTTTGCGGGCTAGACGATTTACGGTCTGGGTTCCAGGCGGAGGTGAAGTAAGAACTATTTTAAATACTGTTCGACAGCGCGCGCACCTCAATCAACTAGGCCAAGTGATCACATAGGGTCGTTTGGCCTAGTTTGCTGCTGTGCTTTGCAGGTCAAGTGATCACATAGGAACGTTTGGCCTAGTTTGCTGCTGTGCTCCCCCTTTCTCAACCAGGATTGCAACTGGCTTTGGCAGAGTTACAGCAGTTACTGCTGTAGCCGAGCTTTTATGGTGGCTCTAATCGCCAGTAGTAGTACATCTGTCATTGTATATTTGGAGCATTTATATGGAGACAGTGCTGGCTACACACTACTCCTCTCCATACTGGTAGATGTACTAAGGTCTGCCTAGCCCTATCTAGTTTGTTTGCCAGAACACCCGGAAATCGTTATTTAGTTGCATAAGCCTAATGATGCTTTGACGTTTGCTACACAGTTCATTTATACTGATTCCTAGCTTGTGAAATTTAGGATAGTTATAAAAACACACAGAAAGTTGAATAAGTTTTCTAGCATACGAATCAGCCATGTTCACCTGTGTCTTGAGAAATGAACGCCATGTTTGAAGCGTTTTTGTTTTTTTAAACATGACTTGAGCTGTCTCAAGCCAGCGCCCAACAATCAACGCATGATGGATTGTTTTGCTTTGGCCAACTTTCAACAACACAGCGCCATTTTTTAGATAAGGAACCATCTCATCAATAGTCAAAACACGTATTGAAACTGGCCATGTCTTGTTCAGCAATATTTCTTTCAGCGTTTTCATTTTCTTGAACCAACAAACCTTTAAGATAGTCGTGCATTTCCAAAGCAGTCGGTTCACTTTTTTCTTTTTCTCCACCTTCTAAAAAAGCAATGCTTCTTTTCAGTTTCGCTGGTAGAGAACATGCTTCACCTAGTTCTTTTTTTAACAAATACTCTAACATGCAGTTAAAGTAAAACTTGTGGTCTTGAATAGCGCGAGCCTGTTCTTCAGTAAACCTGTTAGCCATTGTTAAAATACAACACAGCCAAACACAGTCAATAAGAGCACAATAAAACACAACTTCCCCGCATGGCTCTCTGCGTAACTCTGAGTAGGGGGCGTTTGCTCTAGCAAAAATAGCCTTGCTGACTGTCGCTATAAACAGCTGATCAAGTAAGCATTCCTAACCTAGTACACGCAGCAACCCGATAATTATCTTTCCCTTTACATGTTCTTACTAGCAGCACTAGCAATTAGGGTTGTGAGCCCCGTCATTCACCCCTTCTCATGACAGCGGCCTACAGTTGGTAAGTGACGCAGTGGAAAACATGTCGGAATAAGTGTGTGGATTTTATGTTAGAAATATAACTCGGTTTTAAAAGACTTTAGAGAACAGTTTCACATGAAAAACGATAAAATCTATGTTTTTATCTTAAATAGTAGATGTCTAATATAGTACACACACGCCTCAAAAAACGCGTCATCGTCGAGGATGTCTTGCTCAACGCCCTTGGCGCGAGATTGGTCAGCATAGATTTTAATGAAGTTCTTACATCGTAAGCAACCGCATTGATTACAATTCTGGTCTATGGAAATGTCTTTTATAGACTCCATGTCTTTATTTATTGACTCCATCATTTTAAACAAATAATAATCCGACATGATTTATTTTTATCAAAGAAACAAATTTATTTATAATAAATCAAAAACCATTCTAGTATGATAGGATTGCAGTATTGATATTTATTAAGTTCTTGAAATATTTTTCCACCTTAAATGGATCAAAATGAACTTTTGTTGTTGGCGGTTTTGGCATGCTTTTGTGTTCGACTTCTATATTTAGTGGTGGAGATTGTTCGGACTTTGGTTTTTGCTGTCGCTGTTTATATATTTTATAACCGTAATAACCGCCCCCAGCAACAATGCTGCCAAAAATGACACCTTTAAGAAAAGTCCATGAAGACTTTGGCGGTGTAGGCCTTGAATCAACTTGTTCTTGTTCTGGTGTTTTTATAGCTAGCATTGAAACAACTGGCTGCGGCTCTGGCACTTTTTCATTATGTGATTGTAATTTTAATTTTTTTTGTTTGTTCCACTCTACTAATTTTTTTCCTGCTGCAACACGTCCAGGATGAGGAGGCTTTTTACTGGCCACATTCTCCACCGGATTCAATGTTTTCCGATTCAATGTTTCCTGATTCTGCTGATTTTCTGGCTCGTTCATTTTGAAGGGAAATAAAATCTATATGATTAAAGGTTATTAATCCCATGATTAATGGCGACAGTAATGTTCCAAATCTGTAATATAGATCGCAGCTTAGAGACTCTAATGACTTTGTTAAAACTGGATCCTGCGTTAAATCATACATAAAATCTTGTTCAGAATCAATGGGAGCAAATCTACTGACTAGTTTAGTGTACAAACTAAGAACCGTTTGCCCGACGCTTTTCACCATTCTTGATCCAAGTTGCGCTTCATACCTGTTATGATACTTTACAATGTCTTGTGGCGACATCTGTTGAATTTGTTCTATGCTGAATTCAGTTCCGAGGAACTGTTTTGTTTTTCCACATGCTGCCAAAGAATACAGCCTCTCCTTTTTGGGCATAATAGCTTGGTCATCAACTTCTTCATTTGTAAGTCCAAGACGGTTTAGGCTGCTCTGTAGCTCTAGTAGATCATCGCTGTTCATGTTTTTTTATTAATTATAATTATTTTATTTTTAAAAATGAGCTCCGAAAAAACTATTACTAACCTTGTATACCATTCTGCTGTTATTGGAGGTCTAAGTGTAGGATACACGATGCTTGGTAAAAGCCTGTTAAAAATAAAACCAGCAGATCTTGGCAAACTAGACTTTGAAGACTCAGCAAAGCTGATTGCTGTTATTACAGCTTCGTTCGCTACGAAAGATTTTCTAGTTAAGCAAGGAATAATTCCTGACAGTATCAATATGTAAAAATTAAAAAGATACATTTATAAAAAATGGCTTCGCTCGTAATGATGATAGGCGGCGCAGTAGTGAATGCGCTCGCTTTTAGCGGAAGTAATTACGCATTTAGTAAACTGCGGGATGAAGGCGAGAGAAAAAGGCATAACAAAGCTGTGGAGCAACTAGCTGCAGCACAAGATCACTATGAAAAACAGAGAATTGAGCAGTTGGATTTCATTAACGACAAACTGAAAAAACAGGGGCATGCAGCTTATACATTTAAAGATGTTGATCAAGCAATAAAAGAGTATTATCTAGTAACGGGAAAACCAATCGAGACATTGCCCCCGCCAAAATTCAGTGACTTTTATCAGCCATCAGAAAAACAAAAGATGCAAGAAATCGCGTTTATTGCCTTTGGTATGACCGTTGTGTATTTTGTTGCACATAATATTGGTTGAATAAAAAATGAACAAAATCTATTATTCGCCAAAAGCATATTGGAAAGGAATAACGGCAATTAAAAAGCTAAGCCAAGCAGCGGGAGTCAGTGAACAGACAGCAAAGGAATGGTTATCTAAACAAGCAATCTGGCAAATTTATCTACCAGCACCAAAACGAATACAGAGACCACACTTTGTGAATACAACACCAAACGACACCCATCAAATGGATCTTCTATATTTACCCCATGATATGATTAGACGAAAAAGATTTAAGTACGCACTCACAGTCATTGACATAGCTTCAAGATACAAAGATGCAGAACCGTTAACACAAAAGAGTGCTTCTGCTGTTGCTGTCGCTATACAACTGATATACCAACGAGGTCCTTTAACTTACCCTCGCATGATTCAAGTCGATGAAGGAAAAGAATTTAAAGGTCAAGTGAATCAATTATTGTTGAAACATAGAGTTACCATTAAAAGAGGCATTCCAGGAGTTCACAGATCACAGGCTTTAGTCGAAAACTTTAACAAACAGTTAGCTGAAAGACTTTTTACTTACCAGTATCACAGAGAGCTTATTGACAATTCTCGCAACACAGAATGGGTTAGAAGACTGCCCTCAGTTTTGCGCGCAATGAATAATGAAGAATTTAAATTAACAGGGCTAAAACCAGTACAAGCAATCAAAAAACAAACAATAAATGTTGCTGAAGACTCCAGTACAACCAGCAAACTATTACCGTTTGGTTTAAAAGTAAGGTACCTTTATTTACCGGGGGAAGCAGAAAGGGACACTCGCATTAGGGCAACCGATCCAGTTTGGAGTGTTGATCCATATGAAATAAAAAGAATTGTAAAAATGAATCCGCCCGTGTATTATTTACGAGAAACTGACACAACAAAACAACCAGCTCCTCAAAGATCTTTTGTGAAGGAAGAACTGCAGATAATCCCACCAGGCACAGTTCCGCTTTAATTAATTTACGTAAATATATTTGAGTTAAAATGGAAGCTCACAACGAAGAACCTGGAACCGAAATGGAATCAAAAGAGGTAGCAAGAATGATAAATGAAGAGAACTTGAAATTAATACGAGAAACATATGATACGAATTGCGCTATTAAAGCAACACTTGTGAGGGTTCAACAACACATGCTAAACCATCCAGATCACCTACAGCCCAAAATCCCAAATTTTGACTATCAAAAATGGGATAAAGAATATCTTGAAATAATAAAAAAAATTCGAGCGCATCAAGCAAACATGAGAAAAAATTTGTCTGAATTGGAGGATGATATGATTGATTTTATAGATAAAGTTGATGAAAAATATGGACCCGAATATATACCTGAAGAAGATATATAATTATGCTGTTCTCCAATGTCCGATTGCATATGAAAACTCGGGATTAACAAACACACGTTTTGTGTTTGTTCTATCTAATGACTTCTTTGTTACAACCGTTGTGTTGATTTCATGTAGATTAGATCGTAGTTTTACGTTGTCATGATGAAAACTATGTTTATTGAACAATGCTTCTTTGTAGTTGTCATGCGATATGTTTGACTGCACAACACTGCGAGATATTCCTTTTGCTTTCTTAATGGTTTTCTCCTGGCTCGAAATACTGTACATTTTCGACCTTAAACCAACAAACTCCTTAATCACCCCTCCAGATACTTCATCTTTCATCTTTCCTAAAACCTTCTTATTAGTAATCGAATGCAAAGGCGAATCTTTAGGGTAATCGGATGTGTCATACCATCCTGCATGCCCTTTAGCTACTTCTATTTCCATGTCTTTATAGATGTCTTCAGTAGGGATATCTATACATAAACTATCTGTATCTGTGTAAAGTACTCTGGACTCTGGATACAAGGGTTTAAAGTAGTCATAAAGAAATTCTAACATCAAAAGCTTTGATAATTCTAAAACAGTAAACCCAATAAATACAGGTTTGTCTAATTTGACTTTCTTTTTTTTCATCATTATGCCAAAAAGCTGATCATGAAATCTTCTAAAATCCTGATAATTAGGTTTTGAAGTCAGCTTAATTGCTTCGTTCTCTCTGGTGACTAATCTGACGTCTTTGCGCTTGTGCGGATTCTCCATAGTCTTTCCAAAACAGCTGTTGTTCATCAGCTTGAAAAAGTCTTTTTCTGAAGCATCTGTGGATTTAGTTCTGAGATCAGTGTTCTTCATGATGTATGGTTTCATGAACTGTTCTTGATCAAAAGCAATTATACGATGAACAGCTGTCAACTTCAAACCATGTCTTAAATAAAATTGTAGAAGTCTGTAATGACAGACATAATTTTTTTTGCCTCGAAGATTAGGTACAAGTTTAGGCGGCTCTGTTTTCGCCATCTTTAGACTTTCTGCTGCTAATGGATAGTCATTATGCAGGTCATGGAGTTCATGAGGATATTCTAAGTCAACTTCTAGAATGAAACCACGCTGTTGATCTGGCGTCAATCTGCCCAACCACTTTAATGCCTTTGAATATTTTTCGGACCGTCGTCTGTGTACATTTTAAAGTTGCGTAATGGAAGTGATTGCGCCATAGCCCATCCATACAGATTGTTTGCATCTAAATACATGAGATAGTTAGACCTTTTACTCGGATCATAGTCGTCCAAGTATTTGTTGTTTGCTTTACAGTAATGATGCGACGCCATACTAATTCCTCCACGCAATCCGTTTTCAATCATCTGAATCATTGGTAAATCAGACAATAAATCAATCTGTACTCCAGTAAACTTTAAGAAAGCATCCCAACTCATCCCGGGAGCAGAAATGTAATGCGCGGGATCCAAGCTATAATGTTTCATGCAGGTCTTTCTATAATTTTCAAAGACGTCCGCCAACAAACATACATCAGCCATCAAGTATGAATCATGATAGTCTCCCATCGTTTTACACTCTAACTTCTGCCACGCATCTTGAGCATGCTGGTAATCAGAATCACTGATGTCATTTCCTCTAAGACTAGAAAAGAACGCGCCTTTAGGCGGAAGTGTATCTTCATCAAACCTTTCCCAACTGTTCATGTACTCATAAGGGTAAACGCCCTTTCTAACGAGAGTTGGGTCAAAATATTCTTCCGTTATTGGGCAGGACTGTAAGGACATAGCCAGCGACTCTAATGAACCCATGATGTGCTGCATAGAGTCATAAAAAGACATGTTATTTAAAGTGAAACACATGTACTTTTCTGATGACTGTGGAATGCATGTTACCTTGAAGGCGTCGGTTACTGCTTGCATTATAAGGTGAGAGTCGTAACCCCGCAAGTTGTGAAAGAATACAGGCAGCTTCCATGTCTTTGGGTCAACCTTTAGTTGAAGATTGCAGTTGTTGTGCGCTGCTCCTCTGAACTTCCCACTAATGTGATCATGGTCTCTTACTGTTGGATTGGCTGCGCCTAAGGAGAGGTCTAAACCAGCGGCAACAAAGGCCGCCCCACAAATCCAACAGTGAGTGGCTGAGTCATACTGTTCTTGGTCTTCGGGTGTCATTATGATTTCAGATAAATTCAGATTATTAGAACAGTCATTACGCACTTGCTGCATGCGTTCTAAGAAGTTTTCTGCAGCATCAGGCCCTCTATATAATTCTGGCGTTGAATGAGCGCCATCCGACCTGACAATAACGAAGGCAAATGAACAAATCTGGTGATTACTCTTTTTGTCTGTTTTTGGAAGTTTCTGTGGGGTTGGTCCTTCATAAGGAACAATGAGTGATTCGAAGTCTGCGTAAACAACATATGGACTAGTTTGCATCCGTTTCCAGTTCTTAAAACAAACTTTACTGCCTTCTGGGGGCGTAATTAGTTCTGTATTACAGTCAACTGGGCTACTACAATGTTTTTTATGTTCAAGCGCGGCTGGAGCAGATGGAATTCTTATTAAACATTTTCTACAGAATTCTTGTTTGTGCCCATCTTTTGAAGTATGCTGCATTAGTCTACTCATTGTTCGTATCAATGTGTAATGCGGTAGCCCTGCTGGTGAAAACATCAGTAGTAAGTCAACATGATTTTTGCCTGGTTCGCCAATCGTTGGACTGTTCTTGG
Source organism: Conus ventricosus (assembly GCA_018398815.1). NCBI lineage: Eukaryota > Metazoa > Mollusca > Gastropoda > Neogastropoda > Conidae > Conus > Conus ventricosus. Next base: position 860,989 of record CM031611.1, read on the forward strand.
ACACTTTAATGGGCAGTAGATTTGTTTCCTCATCCCATGTGTAGATATTAACAGTTATTGGTTTGTTTTGTTTTTCAAACTGATCAATTTTGTCCACGCTAACAGGAAAGGATATTCCACTAAAGTTAAGATCATCGATGTAAGGTTCATAGTTAGACACTCTCTCTGCGTTTTTGCGGACGTAATGCAGCCTTGCGAGAACACACCACATAAAACATTTGTTGTCTGTATTCTTTATGTTTAAAACTGCTCTTTTTGCAACTAATGCTGGAGGTAGTGGAATGTAAGACCTGCCTACAATCGGCGCATACTTAGCCTGTTTTAATCTGATCTCTATGACTTCGCCCTCTGACCAGCCAGAGCCTCTCATTTTGGCTTCTTCAGCAGCTACATCAAACTGTGTAAGCAGTTGGTCTGCCCAACCAGGTGTTAAGTCATTATGAGAAAGAATAGTCTGTTGTTTAGTTGAGACCCAGACTTCTAGATTTTCTTCATTTATTGTTACATAATCGATTAAAACAGCTAACATTACTTTAACTGGCGGGTCTATTGTTAGTTTACCCGGAACTTGAGAAATAGCATGACCAACACTTGCCCGTATGCTTGCTGAATCAATAACATCTAGACTGATATCATTTAAAGCTTTTGATAAATTAATATTCTTCCTTACGCATTGCTTCAAACAATTCGTCTGGACCTTCATATATCTTATCCATGCTGAGTTTCTTTTCTAACTCAAAATATTTATTTAAATTAAAAAAAAACTTAATCAATATCAACAGTCCTTTTGTGCTTGGACTCATAAACTAAAGTATAAACACCCTTTGGCGTTGTTAATGTGAGCTGTTTAGAACAGAGTTTAATGTTTCGTTTACTTTTTTTAAACATTCCTTTTTTATCTGCTCAGTGTCTGGCTTTTGAGAAAAACTTGCCCTTGCCTTTCTTTGAAGATCAAACTTTTGTCTTTTGTAGTCATCAAAATCAGCCTGTAAACGACTAAATTCTTCATCCGTGATGTTTGAGTCAGCTAGCGCTTTATTTATTATCAGCTTAAAGGAACTAAGTTTAGCTATTATTAGTTGAACCATAGCTGTGTGCTTTTGGAGTTTAGTTTTTAATTTTTTGCTAGCAGCACCTACGACTAAGGACCATAGGCCAAGAGCTAAAGACAAACCGCCTAGAGGTAAAGCTGCGGGTGCACCAACGCCTGTTGCTAAGAGACCAACACTTGTCCCTGCTGATAGAGCGCTAATAGTCGATGCTCCAGTATTAACATAGGTAACAGCATTAAAGGCAGCAGAATACCTTCGTTTGGTTTTGCTGTATTTTGAAAGGTCCTGCTCTAGTTTTTGTTGCATTTGTGTAATGTTGGTTAATCTAAAGGTTTTTATGTCGGGGGTTTCTACTATCTCTTCTCTTGGCGACTCCAGTGCTGTAGGGACATTTGGATAAACCTGAACAGACATGCTTTTTAAAAAGAAAAAAATAATTTAGTATACTATATCTTTTAATCTGTTATCTTGAATATTCAGCTGCGCATCATATATTAAAAACAAATACACGTTAAGTGGTTTATCGACCTCTTTTTCTTTATCAATTTGAATGTTTATTATGTCTCTAACAGCTCTCCCGCTTCCATATAACTGATTATCCTCCGTTGACCTTAGGTCAATCCATAAACCGTATTTCGTTGTTAAATAATGATCAAGCCTAACGCTGTGAAGATGTAGATCTTTAGACACAAGATCAACTGTTGGATTTCTACACCTCCCGCCCCCAAACAGTTTTCTTATTTCATCAAAATGCTGATAAGGTTTAAGCCCGCTAGCGTAGATTTGGTTAGGACTACCCTCAATTGTACATTGCACTTCTGTTATTTTAGGATTAATAAAATTTTCAGTTTGTCTTTTGAATGGTTCTTCATTTTCACACAGCAATAAAATACCTTTAAGTGAATGTGCTGTGGCGCTAAAACTAAAATTCCATATAGTGTCTGCCCTGCTTTTAGGATATTTAGAATGATGAATCACTCTTTCGTAATATATTGCTAATTTTGACTGATATTGTTGCTCAATCAGCCTTGCTAAATGAGGGTTGCTAACAACGTCTAACTGTCAGGGTCACTGACATTGCTACTTGAGCCTGTACATGTATGTACTATGTTACAGATAGATCTAGGGGAGGCGACTCATGTTTGAACTTCTGCATGTGCGGACTGATCATGTTTCATGTCAGCGTATCGTGCGTGGTTCGCATTAGAGTCAATATTTCCTCTTTATGTGCTAGGGTGAGCTGGCGAACATTTCCGCTCACGTCGCATGCGTGTGTGTGCGTCAGTGGATATCTGTGTGACAGCACAGCTTGGGAGAGGGTAGGGAGGTATCTTGAACTTTTTAGTGTGTTGTCCGTGGAAGTGGGGAAATTGGGTCATGCATCATCCTCACTGTGAGTCGCCCAATCATAGTTAACCTTACATTGAATTATCCAATCACAGCCAAGTTGACTGTAGAGCAGGCTGGGCGTTAGGCGAACTGTCGCTCAGTGTTATTTTGCAGCTGTTTCAGAGTGGAAGTCTCTGACGTTGTGTGTGTTTCTATGTTGAAAGTCCTGGTGAACCCTTTTTAGGAACCTTGTGTTCAGGGTTCGGGCTTGAGGATTAGCGGAGCTGCCTTGAGTCTGGAGAGGACTGATTCTGTGTTCTGTGTAATTGCATTCTTCTCGCTGTTGGAAGTACAGTAGAAGGACTGTCGTTACTGTAATTTGTGAAGACGTGGTTGCTGTGTTTGTATTGAACTGTAACCGGTGTTCCTGAGACCCTGGTGGGGTGAAGACTTGGTTGCTGCGTTTGTGTTCAACTGTAACCGGTGTTCCTGAGACCCTGGTGGGGTGAAGACTTGGTTGCTGCGTTTGTGTTCAACTGTAACCGGTGTTCCTGAGACCCTGGTGGGGTGAAGACTTGGTTGCTGCGTTTGTGTTCAACTGTAACCGGTGTTCCTGAGACCCTGGTGGGGTGAAGACTTGGTTGCTGCGTTTGTGTTCAACTGTAACCGGTGTTCCTGAGACCCTGGTGGGGTGAAGACTTGGTTGCTGCGTTTGTGTTCAACTGTAACCTGTGTTCCTGAAACCTTGGTGGGTGAGGACTTGGTTGCTGTGGTTGGGTGCTGTAGACGTGCCGGTCTGGGGGTGGCCTTGGTGGCGCTGGACAACCCATCTCGGAGTTGGGCCGGACACGTGTTGGTTCAAGATATCTCCCTGTAATCCTGCCTTAGCTGGTGACGGGATCCCTGTGCTAGGAGTGACAGAGCGTGGGCTACTCTTCCTATTGCTGTGACAGGCCGAGTGGTACATGTGAATGTTGACGACAAACAGGGGCTGTGTTGAGGTAACAACGTTGAACATTATTTCCAGGATCAAGGAAATGAGCCGTCATTCATCAGTCGTGCAGTGGACTACCCAGTGTGTGAAAGACACTAGCAAAAATTGTTAGTGACTTTAAATTTATTTAGAATTATTATTGCATAGTTGGTTTAGTTGTTGGCTAATTAGTCATTACTTGTGTGTGTCGCAGGCTCCACAGGTTTTCGAGATAAATTTTCTTTTGTGTGGTGGAAAAAAACAACAACATTTATATCAACATTTTATATGTTGGACAACTTGGTTGGGCCATTCTCTGCGAGTATTTTGTAGCAACCCAGTTACTGGATTATTAATTGGTCATGCGTGCTTTAAGTGCCCAGTTGTTGGAATGTGACCTGGTTTGATTAATCTTGAAAGTGTGTGAACATTGCAGAATTGTTGTAGTTTTGTGCATTCTATATTGGTGTTTGGTCTGTCAATGTGTCGGAGTTTATTCCCTGGTTGCTGGCTTGTGTATGAGCCGGTAAGTGAATTTGTTGAGTAAGTCTCGGATTCATAGTGTCCTGTTGGGCCAATAGCCAAGGTGTTATCGGTCGTGTGAGTTGTATTGCATGTAGCGATGCATCGCACCAGGCTGGGCACATTGGGATTTGACCCGAATTAAGGTTAGTTGTTAATTAATTTCATGACCTTGTGTTAGTTTGGTTGTGCAGGGGGTGTGTGTGACTAGAAGTTGTGTGCGAATGGGGTTAAGTGGTTGAATGTTTGAGTTTGAGAGAAAGTGATTGTGTGGGTAGTAAGTGGAATATTCAGTGTTATGGACCCGGTGTCGTGGTTTGAATGAAATTATACATGTGTGAACTGTTCATCTGGTTTTGGACTGCTTATTTGAGTTGGGGAGTTAGGTATTGTAGGTCTGTAAGTCTGTCTGTCCCTCCCTAGTTAGTTCAGGTCTTAGCGAGCCTGACACAAACTCTAACGAGATGTCAGAAATGCTGTACTTTGCTTCGGTGTCTTCAGATATAATAACATATTTGTAGTCATTAAAAGTTAGTTCATATGACAATCTGTCTTTTAACGCTCCTTGAAAGTATGGGGCATGCGCTTTTAACAACTCAAAATCTAAGGGTATGGAAAAGCGATTACCATACGCACAACTTACAGCTACATACCTTTTGCCGTCTTTAGCATCTTCAGCGCCTATTCTATGTTTTAGTGCATCTTCATTTTCGATTCCTTGAAACGCAAGATCAGCCCTTTCATTCCCGGTTAGACATAGATCAAAATAGGTTAAAAAATATGTCTGCATTGTGTAAAGAAAATATTTCTTGCCCCTCAAGTTTTATAGAAATTTACTTAACGATTGCCCGTCCCAGATTCTGGACAACTGTCCTGTTTGGGTCTGTTGTTGAAGCGAGTTCTATTTTGAAAGTAAGTCGTGCAGAGCCTGGCACAATCACTTCGCCCGCTCCTAGGTCTGGAAATCTGACAGTAAGAATTTGATCTGCATCAATAGTAGATGGATTATTTGGAACAGTAATATTCCGTTTATTTCCCTTCACGCCAAAGGGCTCTTTCAGTCTTCTATGTGGGTCGAGAATTGAGCCATATGCTTGTAACATTTTTTTATAAAACAAAATAAAAAAGTTAATTATTTAAAAACATGGCAGGAATTGGAGTTGAAGAAGATTGTGATGTTTTTGATCCTGGAGACGACATGAGTGAAATGACTCCTTTAGTACAACATCGCTCGGGGCTCTCATTGCATGATGAATTAGTAGAAGGGCGGCAAAGGCGTGAATTAACAGAAAGTAAGGTCAGATCATTATACCAAAGTTTAGGACTAGGGCCTCCCGAAACTATATACCTGATGATTTTGAACTAAAAGATGACCATTTGTATGTGAAAAACGACAAAGGAGAACGTGTTCCGCTTACGCATAAACGAAACCCATCAAGGTTTGTAGGCTGGGATGCAATTAGACAAAGGCTCCGTGCAAGCGAGCGGAATCGCCTTGGCTTTACTAAACCAAAATTAGATAAGGAGGCAGTTGCTAAACTTCAAAACACACTACAAGAACTCCCAACAGATAACCAAATACAAAACATAGAACTTAAAGATATAAGTAAAACAGCAGACGAAATAATAAATGCAATAGAAGCAGAACCAGTTTTTCAGAAGAAACAGCATTAAAAACAATACACGATCAACCGCTGCCCATGCGAGAAATAACGGCACTTGATCATGCTTTGAGAAGCATCAGAGGCGAATTAACAAACAATTTAGCAAAACTGGGGTGAACTAGATGAGCATATAAAAAGAGAAAAAGAAAAACTCGTTGAGGCTGACGACTCCAACTTAGGACATGTTTATTAAAGAAAGAATAACCCAAAGACTAAAAGATCTTGAGCAAGAAAGATTAGCTAGACTAGAAGTGTTGTCTACTAACCGAGAACAATTACGAACTCAAGTGAACAGAATAAGAGAAACTATCCAAAGAATTTTATATGAAGACACGACGTAGCAGAACGAATAAAAACACTGTTTAGAGAGCAGGGAGTCACATTAGAAAGCGTTAAAAACTGCCTTAGGATTTGCAATAAGTACACTGGTGTTGGCTATTACAGGCGGCGGTGGTCAAAGTCCAGTGCCTCCATCGCCATCGCCTCCATCGCCGCCTGATAAATCATGGGTAAAAAAACAACTTGATCATCTTGCGAGTTTATTAAAAAAAATTAGCCGGTAAAGCTATAGACTTTTTACCTGGTATATTAGGGAGTATCGTTAGCTGGCTTTTGTCTACTGCAAGCAAAGTAGTTGGCTTTATGGCCGAGCACTTATGGGCATTAGTTGTCTTAATAGTCGGGTTACTCTTAAGTAAAAATAAAGAAGGAGTAATCCTAGGCCAGTTAATCCAACAACAAGTGCTGTCTTTTCATATTCATGGTCATTATTTTTGACTTCGCGGTCTTCAACGGTCTTGGGCTTTGGACCTCGGGGATTGGTTGACTTAATCTTGGGGGTCATCTTGTTTTTTTATTGTTTGTAATATTACTGGCTCAGAATTTATGTCGTTTTTTCCGACCTTCTGTTCATTGCCTGCCACAAGGATTTCATTATTGTAGTTTATTATTGTACCTATCTGGAGTCTGAGGTCAGAAGGCAGCATGTATAAACCAGTGCCAACAGCAAAGTCTACTTTGATCTTGCGTAATGTAAAACATTTTGGTACCTTTTTATTACTTGAAGGCAAATCAACTGTAGAATTAATGGCGTCCTCTAAATTTGCTAAGTATTGTTTTTGTGCATCAAAACCAGTAGAAGGATCAGTTATGCTCGATCTCGTTTGTGCTTGCGAACCTAGCAAACACCAAACGTAAGTACGAATAGAGTCGTTTATTCGTTCTATTCCTGCTTTAGTTAGGCCCTTAGAAGTGTCTAAGATAAATGTTGTCCATGCTGTTTTATGCTCTTGCTCTATGGACCCGAGGTGAACACCTGTGCCTGAAGAGAAAGATGTGTAAGGAGGATTCAGTCATAGTTATACTTTCTGTGCACGCCCCAAAAATAAGGGGTGCCTAAGCCATGATTAAGATACAACTTTGTCTAAAGTTTTCCTTAACATTAATATTGAATTCGTTACAGATCCTTTCAAAAGCCTTCATGTCTATTCTGTTGCTAAATGGATTAAACGGTTTGTCATTTGGTAATGACGCTTGCAGTTCAGTCAAAATACGTCTGAAGGTGTAATAAAAATGAATCTGTACACTGACCTCACCAAGGATCAGGATGATTTAAATGATCAGCATACGACACTCCACACCCAGTTGTTGCACAAAACACAGCAAGTTTAACTGGTTCTGATAAAACTGCATCGGATGACAAACCACACTTTTGCGATGTAGTCTTTTTTAATAGGGGGGTTAAGTTATTTGTCCAATGGAGTACTCACCTTTACTTGAAAGACGTCAGACTGAGTCACAGAAATGTCGAGGGTGTCAGTTGCTATATTTTTAAGATTGTAGTGCGGCCCAACAGAATATTTTGCACCAGTATATTTGAACGCACTCATTTTTATTTCGTTAAAAATGTTTGTAACAATAACAACCCAAGACCATCCTTCGTTTTTAGAACATGCTGTTAAGAACGATTGCGGAACCAAAATGGTCGCACTTCATGAAATTTTTTACAAAGTCGTTTGGTTTAATATAACTGAATCCCTGAATAATAATACAATTCTAAAAGTTGACAAATCAGGGGCCAAAGTTAGCCAGTTAACAATACCTGATGGTTATTACGGGTTTTGCTCACTAAAAGAAGCAATGAGTAACTTCGACATTGCTCTCAAACTTAACAATGCAAATCTAAAACAATGTTAACATTCAAGCCTGAAGAAGAAGCAGGTTTACTATTTTGATAAAGAGCTAGCTAAAATGTTAGGCTTTGCGGCTGACAATCATAGATTTAGAGTTATACCAGACAAAACTACTTATGAGGGGGAAAGTCCGCTCGATCTTGCATTACATTCATTACTCTATGTTCATTTGGATGAGCTGAGCACTGATGAAAACTTATATAATGGAAGGCCCTCAACTTTTTTTAAGAGCTCTTCCATCAGGGAAAGCTGCATATTGCGATTATGAAATTATACAATTCCCTAATTTACAGTTTAAAAAATTAGCTTGTGGGAGGGTCAGATCATTTAATATAAAAATCACAGACAAAACAGGGAAAGTCGTAAAATGTGAAAACCCTGCACATTTTTTTGGAAATAAAATAATAACTGTACTAAAAAATAATGTCGCGTGGGCCAGAAGAATCGGGAGTTACATTAGCGCCTGTGAGGTGTATAACTTAAGAATTAAAAGACCTTGCAGACGTTGCGGACGTTGAACAGAATGGTGAGATAGGCGCTTTGTATGGTTTTGAGTACACTAAAGATGGTGATTATAAACGCAAAGAGGTTGTTGACAACAAAAGGTTTCCTAAACTAGAACAACTACGCAATCTAGAACCAAATAATGCTGGCCAGTATGAATATAAAATAGTTCGAAAACCTGACAGCAAATGGCACTTAGAACCATATTTAGAATGGGACATAAAATTTGAATTCTTAAGCCCATTTACTTTTTTTGACCGTCAAAAAAGTTTCAGAAAAGCATTCAACTCTGGCCCTTTACATGTAAGTCTTATGCCAGAGGGACAATAGTCGGAAAGAGATTGAAATAACGCCGTATGGGAATAAACAGTACATCCTCCACAGAAGAGAAACGGTTTTTAAAGGAAGCTTCTACAAAATTACAGTTCTTTCCACGCAAGAAATTAGGAGACACGTTCACAATGATATCTGACATTTCTGTCTTAAAGATGAGGCAAGAAATGGAGCTGTGGGAGTCAGTGACAATCTTATGAAAGGAATTCTTATTAGCTGGCAAAACTTAGACGTTGAAAAACTTAAAGTTACCATCGTCGTTCTTCACAACGGTGAGGATATTAAGGTCATAACAACCAGCAACAAAATTAATATTAGTCTAAATAGAAACGATCTTACAGGACTAAATTGGATTAATCTTACACATTTAGGCCTTATAGGATTTTATTATACTGAACAAGTTCTGACAGAGAGTATGATAAACATAATAACTGGATTAGATTAAATTCTGTTATAAAACTATGGAGCAGTTAAACTTTATGACAAAAACCCCTCATTGTTCATTGATTTGTGGGCAGACTGGTTGTGGGAAAACAATATTTATCCTCGACCTGTTACAAACAGTTTATCGCTATAATTTTGATCATATTGTGATTTTCTGCCCAACACTTAAATGGAACAAAGCATATCACAATAGAAGGTTTATATGGATAGATGATAACATATATTTAGTTGATCCCAGCAATAAATTGAGTGAGTGTTTAGAAAACTTTTTAGATTGTTTGAGGGAACGCAGACACTATTTATTATAGATGACTGTTCGGCAGAAAGAGACATAGTTAAAAAAAGAAACACTTTGTCGAAACTGGCTTTCAGTGGAAGACATGCTGGGATAAGTGTGTGGATTTTATGCCAAAAATATAACTCAGTTTTAAAAGACTTTAGAGAACAGTTAAAGACTGTAGTTTTATTTCACATGAAAGACAGAGACGCATTTGATGAATGTATGCGTGAAAATGATGTTATTGAAAATGATCAAGAAAAACGCAGGATTAAGCAAAAACTGAAATCTGAAAAGTTTAGTAAATTAGTATTGAAAACGGATAACCCTACACAGTATGTATGTTTGTAGATAATCGTTATTTTTTGGTTATTGAAGTCTTACTTGTCAGAGAACAGTAAAATACCAATTCTAGAGTCATCCGCCCGAAACTGGTTGAGGGCGGATGAGCTAGAATTGGTATTTTACTGTTCTCTTCTTTTCCTTTGTGTAATAAAGTAATAATCCCTTTTCTTTCCTTATGAAATAATTCACATTTACGAAAAGATTCAATGAAGAGAACTGTGATCCATTTGTCCAGTTTACCCAAGAAGAATATTCAGAATTCCACCGTGATTCCGTCGCACCCTGGTAACGAACCACTACCTAGCTTTCTAAGTGCTTTTGTTGTTTCCTATTAGGTAACCAGTCCTTCAAATAAGATAGCATCGTTCTCTCCTAAACGTGGAAACACTTCTGACTCTATGGGAGCCGGAATAGCTCAGTTGGTAGAGCGCCGGACTCGTAATCTTGGTGATCCTGGGGTTGCGGGTTCGAACCTCCGCTGGGGCGTTTCGGTACAGGGGGATTTTTCCCTCGGAGTTAACATTGGTTCTTCATTAGACTATAAACCGAGGTTCCGTGTGTGAACGCACGCATAACATCTTGCACACACGTAAAATCCAATCACCAACTTTCGGAAGAGTAGGCCAGTTTGGCCGTTGGTATGTATGACACGTTACACATAGCATGCACCCTGCGTGAGAAATGGAAAGAATGAAGGAAGTACGTAAAATGGGTGTTGAACGATACTGACTGGATGACATGGGAAACGACTGAATGAACCGCCAGCTGGCAGCTCTTCAGTCGGCACTACCCAGGTAGGCAGCCCATTGTGTAAACGAGTGTTGATTGTA
>CM031611.1:886453-895490 GCA_018398815.1 Conus ventricosus
CTTTTTTCTGTTTGAGTAGAATAAGGAAAGTTTTATTTCATATTCCCCTTCACGTGGCACCGTTCTTCGCGCAGCTCTGAAGATGTATTCCTGTTGTGCATGCACAGCGTCAGCATCACATATCTATGCTTCGTCTGATACGCAGCAGCAGCCTCTTTTTATGTCACAAGTTCTGAAAGACGGTCTATGACCGAAATGACGTCGATATTTGTTCTGTTTTCCTTTTTTAAAATCTTCTGAGAATCCTCAAAGACATTTATTATTAATCAGTAGCCACAACGTTATCCAAGGAACAACTACAAAGTACAGACATGCAAAGAGACAGTAACAAAGCCGCAAAAACAACGCTAATTGGGATCCCGCTTTGGACATAACCACATCTGGAAGTTGTAAAGAAATACGAAAACAAATGTTACATCTTGAACATATTGATACCAGCACCACGATCTCAAAATGACAATTTTTGCTCCTTCTGTAAGCCAACTGGACAGCGTAGACGGCCCGAGAATTGGAGAAAGGATTGATGGAAACAAAACAAGGCAAGAAAATGACCTTACCAGGTTCTCCGCACAAGAACATATCTGGGACAGAAAAGAAAAACAAACAGAATAAAACCAAAAACGAAATGAAGTGCTCAGAGGAAAGCTACATTTGCCACGTCTGTCGGTTACAGTCACAAACCCCCTGTCACCAAATGACTGACCACAACATCTGCAAATGAGTCAGTAAAGCAGATCTTTGGTAGACAATCACTGTCACAAATACGTACAAGCAGACACAGTCACTCGTCTTTGTGAATGTGGTGTTTACTAAATCTCAGAGCTTGCGGACGACACTGAAAGAATCAGGGAAATATCTGTCAATAAGAAGGTCATCACTGTACTGAAAGAATCAGGGTAATGCTGTCAATAAGAAGGTCATCACTGTACCTGAACGAATCAGGGTAATGTCTGTCAATAAGAAGGTAAATCACGTACTGAAAGAATCAGGGTAATGTCTGTCAATAAGGTCATCACTGACGGAAAGAATCAGGTAATGTCTGTCAATAAGAAGGTCATCACTGTACTGAAAGAATCGGGTAATATCTGTCAATACGAAGGTCATCACTGTACGAAAGAATCAGGGTAATGTCTGTGAATAAAAAGGGTTTCAGTGTACTGAAAGAATCAGAGGAATGTCTGTCAATAAGAAGGTCATCACTGTACTGAAAGAATCAGGGTAATGTCTGTCAATAAGAAGGTCATGTACTGAAAGAATCAGAGGAATGTCTGTCAATAAGAAGGTCATCACTGTACTGAAAGAATCAGGGTAATGTCTGCAATAAGAAGGTCAGGTACTGAAAGAATCAGAGGAATGTCTGTCAATAAGAAGGTCATCACTGTACTGAAAGAATCAGGGTAAGTCTGTCAATAAGAAGGTCAGTGTACTGAAAGAATCAGGGGAATGTCTGTCAATAAGAAGGTCATCACTGTACTGAAAGAATCGGGGTAATGTCTGTCAATAAGAAGGTCAGTGTACTGAAAGAATCAGAGGAATGTCTGTCAATAAGAAGGTCAGTGTACACATACCTTACTTTGACACAGCGTCTTCCCTTCACAAACATGACCAGTGGAAGATGAAAAATTCTGACCGCTAGGCAGACACACTTAAATTACACGTACGTGCGCACGCAATGTGTGTGTGTGTGTGTGTGTGTGTGTGTGTGTGTGTGTGTGTGTGTGGTGTGTGTGTGTGGTGTGTGTGTGTTGTGGTGTGTTTGTGTGTTTTTGTGTTTGGAGAGAGAGAGAGAGAGAGGAGAGAGAGAGAGAGATAGAGAGAGAGAGAGAGAGGGAGAGAGAGAGAGAGAGAGATTCAAAACTACGATGGTTTATTTCATAAAAGGCCTCTTCTTTGTGAAAGGGGGTATGGAGAATGTGACAACAGTATATGGATTTTACATAACACTAGAAAGACTTGAGGGACTTCTCTTTCACGAAGTCATAACGGATCGAAATTGAAATGCCCTGAACAAGTACTTGAGAATTTCTTACTATGCTTTCATTCTGAGATGGCAAAGCCGACTTAACCGAAATTAAACAGAAAATCCCTGGAAAACCTAATCGCCATACATTGCGCTCTTAGACTAGAAAACCTGCAGCAGCATAAAACAAAATGTAGTTCGTCTTCTTTTTCATCATTGCTATTGGACAAGTCAAATCCATTCCAGTATGTTCACCGTAGCGATACCGGTGGGGTGCAATGTCTGAAATCCCCAGTCAAATTTGGTCATAATAAACTTCAAAATGTTTGTCAAAATCTATTCGCGATAATGTTTGACATCGATATTTTACAAAATGTTCAATACATAATAAATCTATCGCTATTTTTACATGGGCGTTCCATTCCTGCATGCAATTAATCCTTCCTTAAACTCACACGAAATAAACTGTCATTTTGCAACGTTGGTTCTTCCAAAACCATATCAAAATCAACAGATGCAACATACAATTTTCTGTCAAAAAAAAGAACTGTTTTTGAACAAGACCTGACGAAGTAAACATGTGATCAATAACTGATAAAAATCTTTTGAATCCTGCTTGAAATTCCCAGTAAAGTTATTTATTTTCAACATACTCGTGTACACGATGATTAAAAACTATGCTTTTAAATTTGCTATAACATTGCATAACGAAATGCCCCTGTAATTGTTAGGGTTGTTGATATCTCCCTTTTTTTTTCACAGGAAAAGCAGAATACTTTCTGGCCAAGTTCAGGGAATATACCTTTCCAAATCAAAGCGTTTAAAATAGACAAAGAAATATTCAACCAATCCCTGCTTTTTATTTACAAACTCTTCAATTATTCCATCCAGCCCAGCAGCTTTTCTAATTTTCATCTCTCGAATTGTAAAAGAACTTCATTTTAAAATTGATCGATAAGATAATCATCATTACCATTAACATTCGATTCGCCCTCATCTACTTCTCTTTTTTTCTCGATATTTTTGTAAGTGTTGAAACCAGTCATCCATAGTGATATTATTACTAATGTGTTTTCTTTTACAGGAAAGTTTATTTACATTTTCCCAAAATTGCTTTTCATTTTTCACAGAGGATGAAAACTGCATTTAACAATGACTTGTGGAAGTACGATTCTCCTTGCACTTATACTTATGACACAACCAATGCAAAAATCAAGAAGTCAAATCTGTTACAAGTAATAGTTGTGTCCCAGATTCACCACAACAGACTATATTCTGTTCACTACAAGAGATCCACGTGCCACAGGTGTGATGAATGGTCAAGCATTTACCCGTGCCCCAGCCAGAGGAGCCATCATTTGAGTATGACAGAAGTGTCGTAACGCACCAAAAACTTTGCAAATGGCAAAGAAGAAATAATAGAAACACTGTCAAAACATTCTGGGTTCAAAAGAAAGAAAAAATGCCAAACAGTTAACGCTGAACGCTCCCTCAATCAGAATGAAGTCTTGTCATATTCAAAGGCACCATAGTCTATAAATAGGGAGATGTAAATCAATGACAAAATATCGTTTTACTGACATTTTTCAAAGGAAGTGAGATAGCGGAACCAGGAAGAACCAGAAGTACCAGCAGTCATGGACCAGTTCTGTGGGGAATCAAGTCACGCAAATTCAAGCAAACATGAGAGAACTGGCGACTTTTCCTCACAGAAACGAGATGACGCTGAATATTGGTATAACATTAAAGTAACGTAGGTGACTGTCATGTTGCAAACTGCTTCTTGGCTTGCCAGCCTGAGAAGTGTTTATGGCTCCAGAAAGAGCATGTCAGCACAAAATGTAAAAGCTCTAAGAGATCAGTTTGGATGTACAGATGATTCTTTGAAAGCATCAGTAGCTTTCACTAAAATGCAGAGACAATGAACGTTACTGTTTCCAACACGTACAGACGTATTTACTGCACAACACAGGATCACCTAAGTTCAAGCACATAACCAAGCTGTACTCAACACATTTGGATGTCAATTTATTATCATGCTCAGCTTTGGTTTGGCTGATGATGCCACTGACCACGTATGCAACAAAACACAGTGCTCACTGACCTGAACTGGAGGAAGGACCTACCGATTGATACCCACAGGAAACACAGTTTTGATACTTTCACTGACCTGAACCGGAGGAAAGACCTACCGATTGATACCACAGGAAACACAGTTTTTGATACTTTCACTGATCTAACATAAGGAGAACCCTACCGATTAAATACCACAGGACAGCAAATTACAAGCACTGGTTACTTTGCTATTCCTAGAGAAAACATTTCTGAAATGCCTGTCATACTTGATGAAATCACAACGCGAAGGCCACGAATCACTGGCCAACTGAACTAACTTCCTACAGAATGACAATAGGCTTTTCCACATAACCTTGGTTACCACTAATGGAACCAGAGTAAATGACTCCGATCATACTAACCAGGATGTGTACCATCATTCCACGACACAGATGCTGAAAGCAATCTTAAGAATGGTGTTCTTAAAAACAAACTACACCCAACTGACGTCCTCAACCTCATTCTTGACATACAAAAGTCAAAGCACAATTGAAGCGGTAGATGGATTTTGAGATTACGACAAATGACCCCACCCTCACGTCAATTAAAAAAAGAAACTGTAAACGAGTTTTAAAGACAGTCGCCAAAAAACGAACCTTTTCTAGTAAAAGGTTCAGTCATGATAAATCCCCCAGCTATTCCAGATTTGGAATGTCCTGTTTATCCCTTCTGGGTGATACACATCCAAATGAGAAGGTGAGCTGACTTTCCATTCCCTCCACTGCAGACCTTAGGGGCAATGAAAAACCCTCCACTGCCGATCAGATCAAACGGTACTTTGTTCTGGGAAACGCTGCGAGGGGTCGGTTGCTCTGTCAATAACAGCAATGTGTGACCTTCAATATTCCACCTTGTTGATGTTTTTCCGATCCTCAAGTTCCACCACCAACAAAGCCATGATAACTCTGCTCGCATTGGAAACAATTTAGTCGTGAATTTACCTGTTTGTGGGGGCAGACATCGTTTACATTGAGGACCAGTGTTTTTTCCTGTGCCCCTAGCCTACTTTAGGGTGAAGTCATGATAAGTCTGGGTCGCATTGGGAAACAAGTTTTAGTCGTGAATTTTTCCTGTTTGTGTGGCAGACATCGTTTACATTGAGGACCAGTGTTTTCCTGTGCCCTTAGCCTACCTTAGCCCGAGCTCTGAATTGACTTTCTGGTTGGAATGCGACCACTATCAATTTTCTCACGGCTATCATGAGCCTTGACCGATTCCGATCCACGCCCTTCCTCTGGTAGTCCCCAGAGAAAAGCGCACCAGGAAGCCCAAACTGACCATTTTCATTAACCTGAAAATCTTGAACATAAGAGATAAGATTTGAAAAGACGACAATAACCAAAACAACCGACAAAATACAAGAGATGAAATAAAAATTAAAATTACAACGACAATAGACAAATGAACAAAGTGTCCAGAACCAATGATAAATGAAAACAATGCAGTAAACAATCAAAACGTGAAGAATACAAGAGACAAATTAAGTTTATAAGAGACTTACAGAACGCTGAAGGTAGGCAAGTGGTCAAAACGTCATATGATTTTTGTGCATGATTATCGTCATAAAACGACCAAACACTCCTTTCAAGGCTTGCAATTAAAAAAATTATAATTGGACGATACTCAGGTAATTTGGGCCAATGAGAGAGAGAGAGAGAGAGGAGAGAGAGAGAGAGAGAGAAAGAGAGAGAGAGAGAGAGAGAGAAGAGAGAGAGAGAGAGAGAGAGAGAGAGAGAGAGAGGGTTCATCCATGTATAGGTCAATGCCCCTCATAAAGGAGTGCATATACAAAAAAAATGATGAATGATAATCAGGTATAATAGAAAATAATAAGCACAGTATCAAAAATGCATTTCGCTAGGATTCCAGACAAGACAAGAGAATGGAGCTTAAACGCTTTATACAAATGTATTGACAGATTTTGAACCGTTCGTTCGTGTGCAGGTACCATAAGCAGGGGTCAGTCTAAACTGACTAGGGTCTTTCCAAAAATTTAGATGGGTATGTACTCTGCTCGAAAAACTGAACAATATGAAACAAAATGTATCATCTTCTTGTCCATTTTGGCAAAGAGGGCATTAAAACAGTATTATTGTGTGTTGTAACGAAATTGATGTTCTGCTATTTCAGAGATGCCAAATCTGAATTTACGGCAATGCATTTTTTCAAATGCTGTCAAGTGCCTACTAAGTATCTCTTTACATCATGAACAATGCAACACGTTCTATAACCAAAAAGCCTTCACTATTGCAAATATGATAATTCCATTCTTGCGACCTGCAAAAAAAACTGATCTTTCTCTAAAGATTCTTAGACACTCGTTGATTCCCATTACACCTTGTTAAAACCATACATAGCCAAATCCAAACATGTTCAGTTTACAACGAATACTGACACCTACATTTTCTCCTCACGCATATCTAATTCGAACAGCATCCTAACGCTTTGTGAGGATGTCTAAACTCACCCATTCTGTCAATTTAACAAAATCGTATGCATTTACTGCCGAGTTTAGGGTATTATATGCTCTTCCGCAGTGGGGGCGTTTTGTGGGGGGTGGTGTGTGTGTGTGTGTTGTGTGTGTGTGGTGTGGGGTGTGGTGTGTGTGGTGTGTGTGTGGTTGTGTGGTTGTGTGTGTGGTGTGTGTGTGTGTGTGTGTGGCGCGCGCATGACATACGATTTAGCATGCGTGCATGTTTTTTTTAATGATGACAGAGTCGTCACTGTTTTGTTATAATCAGTCAAAATAGTGTGTTAAAAAATTAAATGTTAGCATCCTTAGTACCTGAAAGAAAACGGGCCGGCTGTGTAAAAAGGAAATGTATTGCTATCTTTTAAACCCTTTCGAATACAGATTATCAATTATTAATCAATAAATTAATCAATCAATCAGTCAATCAGCACATCATTTGTCAGTCAGTCAGTCAGTCATCACCTCTCTCTCTCTCCCCTCATCTCTCTCTCCTCTCTCTCTCTCTCCTCTCTCTCTCTCTCCCTCCTTCTCTCTCTCTTTTGACTGTGACAAGGTTGGTTTCTGAGCTCTCTGGAAATGTGACGATTTCGGCAGTTCATAGGCTGTGGATTGTTGCATTCTTTTTCAAGAAGGTGTATCAGTGACCAGTAAGTCCACTGACGTTTTTTTTCATCGATCGAAAGTGACATTGTGTAATTGTAATTTTAAAAAAATCATATTTGATTAAGGAAGACAGCAAAATTGAGAACAGTTTTACTTTGTTCCTTCTAGCCCAATGTAAGAATATTGATTGCACGTGCGTCACCACAGTTGGACAGCTCGATGGCGTTCTCCCCTGAATGATGACCGAGGGTGCTTGAATGACCTGAGTACGGCCACAGCTGACACACGTGCAAATTGTAAAATGACTCAGCTTTTTAAATTTGTTTCACAATGACTGACCAGCAGCGGAAAGATCACCACATGCGCAGGAAAAGAATCAATCATTGATTGACAAGAAGCAGGAAACGAAAACAATCATTGATTGACAAAAAGCAGGAAACGAATCAATCATTGATTGACAAGACATTTATACACACTGCTGACAAAAATTCAGAAACGTTTTTGGTGCGAAAAGGCAAATTGATAGCATGGCGGAACGCGCTCTGTTCCGCTAACTCTGCCATTTCAGATGTTTCTGTTGAAGGTGTGAAGAAGGCGAATTTACAGCATGGCGGAACGCGCTTCTGTTCCGCTACTCTGCCATCTCAGACTGTGCTGTTGAAGTGCAAGTGACGGACTAAAGATGAAAATGACGAAATTTCCCGCCATTCCCAGCCTTACAATGGATTGGGACCTCCACCTGAGCTGGCGAAAACGGCCATACGCCTGTACTGGAAATCATCAAAGAGAATAACCGTCACTCTCTATTTCAAGACGACCCAGAAGTCCGGCTGTCTCCTCTGTCAGGGAAGAGACTGTCACCACTGGCACCTGGAGGAGTGTGACAACTCAAACATTCAGTGTCAACGTTCCCCCACTGACGGAAACATCAGCAATTTCACCTCAACATTACGCAGGGACCACTGACTTTCATCAGCCCTCTAGGTCCTTTATCCATGACAACACCCATGGTAGACCCACACGCCGTGTCAGCAGGTACAGAGGAGAATGGAACCACTCCCACAGGATCCTATGCAAGCCAACCCCCGTGTCCGGTTACAGCAAATGGGCAGCCCAAAACATTCTGTCCTGTGTTTACCCTGGAGTTTGTCCTGCATCCCCCCACTCCCTCCACACCAGAAGCACCTCCATCCCCAGCTGAGTGCAAACTGACGTCAGTCGTCACCACTCCCGCAGTGAGAAACAAAAAACGTCATAGACGAACCCCCTGTGTCCCCCTAAACACCTCAAAGTTTTCTCCGACCACCTAAAGACATATAAACTGAAATCATTAGTTTTAAAAGAGACGGTTGACGATTTAATAACATCACAGCAAGAATGAAGGACTCGCTAATGTCAATTATTGAAGATACAAAAAACTGGATTTAAAATGAACTAAAAATTGCCATGAACACAAATAATCAGCCTAAATTGAAGATCTGGAAGCAAAATTGTCTCTGACCACAGTATCTGTCAATCTTTAAAGAGTGACAACCAGTCTCTCCTATTTCAGCTTGGAAATCTACCATATGTTGAAATACTTGAAAGCAAGGCCTACTGCAGTCAGTACCGGCACACAGTTCAGAATGACGAGCCAGCTTCGGGGCAACTTCAGCTGAAGTTTACCGGACCTTCGAAGCCTGAACAGTCAGCCTCGCTAACCTCTGAAACTGAACATCATCCATTCTCCGTCAGGTCCTGGGATTACTGAGGAAAACACAGAAGCGTCAGAGTCAGCCCCCCAAAAGGTCCAATGGCACAGCCTTGACGTGGCCATTTCATCAGCTCCGCTAAGACCGCACCACCAGCGCCCAGCCTGCAGGGAGCGACCACAAAGCCCCCTGGCC
>CM031611.1:896490-903990 GCA_018398815.1 Conus ventricosus
AACACACACACATCGTTCGATCGCAATTAAAGTGGACATGAAACCAGAGATATAAACAGAGCTGGCTAAAGAATGCACCATGTTGTTGAAACTGTACTTGGCTACAAACAGTTTGAAAGCTGTGTTCATAATTGTTGCATAAATTCTGTCCAGCTGCAGCTCAAAATGAACTGCAATGACAATAGCGTCTGACAATGACAGGAAGAACAAACACAAATTGATTCGTTCTTTGATTCCATGCTTCCAAAAGACAACCATGTTTACAAAGTTTAAGGGAACAAAGATGATGAACAATGGGGTTAGTACACCCACGTCGACAATTTCTCTGAACAGTTGTTGAGTTGTAAAGGAGACCGGGTCTTCAGGCTGATTCCACGGAGTAAAATTTGACGATGGGAAAAGCTGACATCCTTCTGGAATTGTTCTATATTTACTTTTGTTCACGGCATCGGTTTCGTTAAACATGCTTTTGAATTGTCCTTCGTTTCCCGTCAAAAGATTAGCTCAGAACTAAAGAACGTCATTGAAAGTGACTGATTCTCATACGAGGAAAAAGGTCGCTATCATATAAAACCTTTGAGTGTTAATGTTAACGTGACAGTCTCATCAAATTCAGCAACTTTAGCTATAGTTCTTGTACTAACAGCAATAATAATATACAAAATAACTTTCTTAATGGAAGAATCATGTCCATTTACTATGTCTTTTCCGACAAAGGACAAACCTTCAAAAGACAACTTACTTAAACGAACACAAGCATCTCATTTTAATGTAACATGGCATACCAACCGCTTTCTAAGGCTGGATGAAAATAATATTCTTGCAGTTCAGGAAACAACCCTGACACAAATAAAATAAATAGTATGATTCCGAAAGAAATCACATCGTAATATGTCAAGTGCAAACAATTTTCTGGGGATATTTGCATTTCAGTTACACATCTACAAAACTAAAACTGCCAAAATTACAACACAAAGTTAGGTCTGGCATGGAAAGAACCAAAGCGGTTATTAATTTTAATTAATTATTTTATATAGTCAGTAATTAACCTCGAGCTCAATAGCTTTTCTACATTGTAGTGAAAACCATGCGAGACATATGAAAGATTTGAGTGGGCTCATTTGCTCGGCAAAATTTCATGCTTCCTTAGGGTGTAAACGAAAAGCTATGTTGCCTGTGTATGGACTTGAGTAAGTTAAGTCAATCATAAGGCAGACAATGCATTTTATCCTCAAACGGAATCTGTCGAGACTGATGATAATGTGTGAGATTATCAGTATTTGAGTACTATTTCAAAAATATTGATGGAGACAGCCATCACCCTATTTGTGATTTTGTATACTTTGCTTCAACTCCACCTATGTCGGTCCCAAGCCCGGTTGCAAAAGGAGGAGGGCTGGTGTGGAGTTAGCACTTCAAGATCAACATCAGAGGACCAGGGGAATTGACCAAGGGGAGAGCGTATGAAGCGGACTAGTCAAACCCATCGCGGAGCTGATTTGCAGAACCTTCACTTCCCGAAGACCGTCACAGGGATTGGCTTATGGAATATGAGAACACTATACGAAATGGGGAAATCTGTGCAAGTGGCTAGGGAAATGGAGAAGTATGGATTGGAGATACTGGGACTCAGCGAAGTCCGGTGGACAAAAAATGGACAAGTGACACTGTCATCAGGACATCTGCTACTGTACACAGGACCACCAAAGGAGGATGACGACCATGTCAGTGGGGTTGGACTTATGATGACAAAGAGAGCAAGTAGGAGTCTGATCGAGTGGGAACCAATCAGCGAGCGGATTTTAACAGCTCGTTTTCTTTCCAAGTTCCAAAGTGATAATCATCCAGTGCTATGGACCTACAAACGTTGCAGAACAGGAAGCTAATGAGGTGTTCTACGAGCAGCTCCAGAATGTGTTGGACAAAACACCAACAAGAAACATCACCATTGTGCTGGGCGACCTAAACGCCAAGGTGGGGAGTGACAACACAGGACGAGAACTTATCATGGGAAGACATGGCCTCGGGAGCATGAACGAGAATGGTGAGCTGCTTACAGACGTCTGTGAACAAAACGACCTTGTCATTGGTGGAACCGTCTTCCTGCATCGAAGAATGCACAAGGTGACTTGAACATCTCCTGATTTAACAACAGAAAACCAGATCGACCACCTGACAATCTCCTCCGCTGGAGAAGGACCTTGTTGGATGTCAGAGCATATAGACGTGGGATCTGACCACTCCTTGGTAATTGGAAAACTGAGAGTTAAAACCCAAGCAGTGAGGAATACTGGCTCTCAACGGCATCCAAAGTTTAACATCTCTAAACTCAAGACACCAGCACAGAAAGAGGAATTTGCCATCTCCCTCCAAAACAGATTTCAGGCACTGGCGGATCTGGAGAACGGCTCACTGGAGAAAGAAACGGGAGCGAGTCGGGAGCACCTTCAGAGAGACCTCTGAAGAAAAACTGGGATTCAGAAAAAAAGATCAAGAGTTCGCTGTCAGAGGTCACTATTTCCATGATAGAAGAGAGAAGAGAAATCAAGCAGAGAATAATTATTGGACTTGCAAGAACCAGAGCACAAAAACAACAAATCCAACAAGAATACGCATTGAAGAACTCATAAGAAAAGAGGAGTGCAAGAGGGGACAAGAGGAGATTGGTGAATGAGCTTGCTAAAAAAGCAGAGGAAGCAGCGGACAAGACCAACATGAGGACACTACAACATCACCCTGCAGCTGTCAGGAAGGAAAGCCAACACCAACCGATCAGTTCGGGGGAGAGATGAAGCGATACTCAGCAAACAGACAGACCAGTTAAACCAGTGGGAGTATTTTAGCAGCCTTCTCAACGGTGCACCAGTTGCAAATCCACCAGTCCTTAAAGAAGGGGAAGATCTGAACGTCAACCTGGGCCCCATCAGCAAAGAGGAAATAATAAAGGCCATAAAGAAGATGAAAAGTGGGAAAGCACCAGGACCAGACAGCATTCAGCTTGAAGTTTTGAAAGCAGACCCGAACACCACAGCAGACATCCTCATCGTCGTCCTACAGGAAGCGTGGGAAAAGGAAGATATACCTGAGGAATGGAAGGTGGGCTACATTGTGAAACTTCCAAAGAAAGGAGATCTCAGCGACTGCTAAAACTGGAGAGGGTATAGCTTCTCTCAATACCCAGCAAAATTTCACCAGGGTGATTCTGGAGACGATCAGAACTGCCTTGACGCCACACTGAGAGAGGAACAAGCAGGATTCCGGGCACGGAGATCATGCACCGGCCAGATTGCAACTCTACGCATCATCATTGAGCAGTCGCTGGAGTGGCAGTCATCGCTATGTGTCAACTTCGTCGACTACAAAAAGGCTTTTGACATGGTGGACCGGCAACAATCTGGCAAATCCTCAGACACTACAGCATCCCTCAAAAGATCATTAGTGTCATCCAGATCCTCTACAGAGACACCAGTTGCAGAGTCATCCACAACACCGACCTGTCACCATCCTTTGAGGTCAACACTGGAGTCAGGGAAGGATGCCTGCTATCCTCTCTAATCTTCTCACCTGTGATTGACTGGGTGATGAAGACCAGCATGGACTAACCCAGAGGCATACAATGGACCTTCACGAGAAACCTTGAAGATCTCGACTTTGCAGACTATATCGCCCTGCTGTCGCACTTTCAAGGACACATGCATTACAAAACAGAGAGACTGAGCAACGTCGCCAGGACTACAGGATTGGAGATCAACATGGGGAGAACAAAGAGCATGCATGTCAACGCCACTCAGGAAGCGCACATCAACATCGATGGACATGCCACAGAGGATGTTAACCACTTCACCTGCCTGGGCAGCATTGTCAACAAGACAGGAGGAGCTGATGAAGATGTAAAGGCCAGGATCAGTAAGGCGCGCAATGTTTTTGTCACTCTCAGACCAGTGTGGAGGAACGAAAACCTCAGTCTACACACCAAGCTAAGGCTGTTCAACATCAACGTCAAGTCCGTGTTATTGTACGGTTCGGAGACTTGGAGACGCACAAAGAGCCTGGACAGCAAGTTCCAGGTCTTCATCAACACCTGTCTTCGCCAGATCATGCGCATCAGATGGCCGGAGCGAATCTCCAACGACGGACGAAACAAGCCCCAATCACCAAGACTAATCCAGATGAAGTGGGGTTGGGTTGGACACACCCTGCGTAGAGGACAGGTTCACATCCCGCGCCACGCCTTGGACTGGAAGCCTCAGGAGAAGCGGAAGAGGGACGACGAGTCACCACCTGTAGAAGACCTCTACAGGTAGAACTCAAGTTCACCAACATTACCAGGGGTAAACCAAGAGAACAGCCCAAAACAGAGCGAGATGGAGATCTGCAGTGAGCAGAATCTTTGTACCAACAACCATTTCAAGAATGAAAGGATCAGATGTCGGTTTCTTCCATTTAGGTAAATATTCTTTTAACCTGCCTGCCTGAAAAGACTCATGTCCTTCAGAATTCACCTCCTTCAGATGGTTCTCTGCACTGTTTAGACATGTGGAGGGAACTTTGGTTGCACCCCCCTGCCACGAGATCTGAACTGACATCTGCTTCGCATGAACGCTGTCCTTCCTCGGCCCCAGTTCTGGTTTCTGCCTCGGCCTCTCTCGGTCCACGTGAAGTTTTTTGAAGGGTGGGTTTGAAAAAAAAAAAACAAAAAAAAAAACCAACAACTTCCTCCCTACTTTTGACTGAGTGAAATCCCTACCCAGTTTTGATGCACTCTCAATATTGCACAAGGACGTATTCAGATCATCCCCAAATAATTGATCCGTGATTCGAACCTCATTTGACCCAAGCTTTTTGTACTTCTGATTGATGTTGGGTCCACTCAGAATCTTAGTTCGTCTGTCCGATGACATTTCCTGTGAGGCTTGCAGAATCAATGCCATGGTATCTGCTGTATCCTTCAGCATTTCATTGTCCACCCCAATCACCTTGTCACATATTTTGGCCAATATGCCTGCTGCTGTGGCAATCATTTTCTGTTGTTTCTGTACTCTTACTTACACTGGCGCTGAATTCCAGGCCATTCCAAATTTCCTGGTTCACTTTGGGAACTGACAGGTTGAAATTTTCAGGCCTGATGTATTTTTTATTCTTTTCTTTCAGTTTATCTTCCCCTAACTTTCCCCTTGCCATTTCATTCAGAGTGATTGTCAAGGCCTCATGTTGCAGTGGTGATCCCGCTTGTTCTTCATTTCTGTACTCCTGCTCTGTCTCTTTCAGAGTGAGCATATCAGATGAGTCATCATTGCCATTTTGTGATTTTGCTGATTTTTCTGAATCTGTTATAATGTTCTGGATTTCGCTGTCAAAATCCTCACCAGCCTTCTCTTTTGGTTCTTGGGGACGTCCTCAAAGGACCGATCCCCCATCTCAGACCCACAGGGATGATCCTGATCCTCGATGTCTTCAACTATTTCGTCTGCTAGATCGATGCCCTCTGAATCGGTGCGAGTCCGTTTCAAACCTTTTTCCTTTCTCCAGTTTCCAAAGAATTCCAGCAATTGCTGTTGTGTTGCCCGCATCTCATCCCATTCAGCCTTGGGAATGGCAACGGATTCTACTTTTCCACTCCATTCCATGAGGAGCTCTTCTTCGTCATGAAAAACTTCTGACGACAAAGGCGATCTCGCCATATGGAGCAAAACCACATGGTCAATTTACTGTGCCCTTTTAAATTGAATATTATCTTAACGATTGACGATATGCTTTTTAAATTACTACCATACACTGTTACGTGCTAAGCCATCTATATTAGAGCTTATTTAACCTGAAAATATCTGACGGTGTAGGATTTTTATTTTTATTTTACTCGCTGACCTTAGAAAGAAAACCTAGCAAGGCGGCCGGAACCATTTGCAATATGGCGGTCTTACGCATGCGCGGCTCTCATATCTTCCGGAATATCCATAAACCATACAAAATGGGATTTAGATATTTAGGACATGTTCCAATTGTTCTTAAAGTATATATTTTGGCATACCATCGGGCGATCCAAAAACCTACGATATCCCCACAATAAATTCTGTGAGATGTCAGCTTCATAAATCAAATTGATTCAGTTGAACGCCTTCTCAATATCCAGCAAAGACAAAAGCAAAAATAACTTTCTTCTTTTTTTTTTCTTTTTTTTTCACAGTTTTGTGGGGCCTCCAACCTCCATTTTTTTTCCACATGATATTTATTCCCCTTTTTTCTTCCTTTCTTTCTATATTTTTTCTTTTTCCTTTTTAAATCTTTTTCGGTTTTTTTAGTGGGGCCTCCATCCTCCTCCCCCCCCCCCCCCCCCCACACTTTTCACTTTTTTCCTTTAAAGCCTCACACACCATGCATAGTCAGTGTGTTTCATTACCGATGGACATTAGGTGGCTGTTCTGTTTTTTCCCACTTTTCACTTTTTCCTTTAAATCCTCACACACCATGCATAGTCAGTGTGTTTCATTACCGACGGACATTAGGTGGCTGTTCTATTTTTTTCGCGTTTGATATAAGGCAACTTCGTTTATTCATGTTCTAATGTTTAGTGCGCTGTCACTCTGTAGCATTTACCACTCACACCGAAAGGAACAAACACAAATAGGAGCATTGACTACAGTACGTATTAAAAACAAAAACACACAATGTCGTGCGTGCGTGCGTGCGTGCGTGCGTGTGTGTGTGTGTGTGTGTGTGTGTGTGTGTGTGTGTGTGTGTGTGTGTGTGTGTGTGTGTGTGTTGAGAGAGAGAGAGAGAGAGAGAGAGAGAGAGAGAGAGAGAGAGAGAGAGAGGGTGAGGAGGGTCAGGACAGATGGACAGACAGACAGAGTGATAGAAACAGACAGACAGTGCACAACAGCCAAACATAGAGAGGGTACGACAGAAAGAGAGACTTTGAGTCAGATGGACAGACAGACAAACAGGTACATGTTAACGACCAATCTGTCACCCCTGCCCAATTTGTCGCCCGGCGACAGATTGCGCCTCAACACCAGGACCAATTTGTCGCCCAGGCGACAGATTGGTCCTCAGCACCAGGACCAATCTGTCGCCCATTCTAAGTTTTTGAGGGCGACAGATTGGGTCGCACTTCACTGTCCAATCTTTCACCCCTTGGCCAATTTGTCGCCAACTTACCTTGCTCTCAATAAGTTGATGTTGGGCCACAGTTTCTCTCATTCCCACACTTTCTCTCACTTTAGGAGAAAGCGTGGGGGCTCACTTTCTCTCACTTAAGAAGAAAGTGCAGGACGGTGAGAAAGTGTGGTCCTTCCCCTTTTGCACTTTCTCCCATGTGAGAGAAAGTATGAGGACGCCCTCACACTTTCTCCGATTGTGAGAGAAAGTGTGGTAGTGCCCCATATTTTTATTTATTTATTTATTTATGTTCAATTTCGTTATTAGTTTCTTGTCTTTCCTTAACGTCACACTAAGAGCCAAATGACAATAACTTCTAATAAAAAGTGATGGAATGAGACA
>CM031611.1:908990-962582 GCA_018398815.1 Conus ventricosus
TTGCACCCATGGTGGTGAGAACACCACAGTATTATGGACTGTGGTGTGTCTCTATTTGACGCCGGGAGCGCAGACACAACCAGCCGTGTCTCCCTGATGAGTCCCGATCCAGCGGGCGAAAGGCCTCGGAGCAGGCAATACAAATATCTGCCTTCAAAAGGGATTGCGATGGTTCCCTTATGCAGCTAGAGAAGCGTTTTCATACCTGTAACATTTTTTTTTTTTTAATTTCATTTTCCCAGTTTCTCCATCTTCAAACTCCCCTCTCCCCTCCCCTCAAGTCCAAATCTTTGCCAGACAGTTCAGTTGTTGGCCTGCGCTTGTTTTTTCCCCCACTATTAGATTGTTCGTCTATGTATTTGTCTGACTTTATTCAAGTTTAAAAGGCTGTGCCAGCCTTGAATAAAAGTTACTCTGTGTTAGGTTTCCTTATGGGAGCAAAACATACCCAATTGTTTACTGTTTATCGTTTACTGTTCCCTACCTCATTTCATTTCCGATTTTGCTTTGATTAAATTGAGGTTATTTGTATTTGTTTCTGTCCGTCTGTGTGTTTGTCTTTGATCTCACTTGCATCTTTGGGTGGATCCTCAGGCGTAGGCTCAAAGACTGTCCCCTACATTTTATATTATTTGCATAATGTCTTTAGTTTTACAGCAACTTTTTTTCCTCCCCACACTTTCGTTTGGTTTGCATTTATTACTCTTCGCTGGCTGCTCTGGGGTGCTATTGGATTCTTTTTTGCACCCATGGTGGTGAGAACACCACAGTATTATGGACTGTGGTGTGTCTCTATTTGACGCCGGGAGTGCAGACACAACCAGCCGTGTCTCCCTGATGAGTCCCGATCCAGCGGGCGAAAGGCCTCGGAGCAGGCAATACAAATATATCTGCTTCAAAAGGGATTGCGATGGTTCCCTTATGCAGCTAGAGAAGAGTTTTCATACCTGTAACATATATTATATATATATATTTTTAATTTCATTTTCCCAGTTTCTCCATCTTCAAACTCCCCTCTCTCCTCCCCTCAAGTCCAAATCTTTGCCAGACAGTTCAGTTGTTGGCCTGCGCTTGTTTTTCCCCCACTATTAGATTGTTCGTCTATGTATTTGTCTGACTTTATTCAAGTTTAAAAGGCTGTGCCAGTCTTGAATAAAAGTTACTCTGTGTTAGGTTTCCTTATGGGAGCAAAACATACCCCACTTGTTTACTGTTTACCCAATTGTAAATGATTTTGGAAAAATGAATAAATAAATAACAGGTTAAGTCCAGCATTTTGCAAGGAATTATAGCTGAACCTCTGTTTCATAATGGCAAGGCTAAAATATCAAACAGGGTTATTGTTTCAAATATTGGACTCAGATTTGTTTTCGTTGTTGATGTTGTTGTTGTTGTCGTCATTGTTGTTGTTGTAGTTGTTGTTTTATCATAAAAGACACTTTAGACAAACATGCTAATTTCTTGAGCTATAAAGACATTAAAAAGAAACTAAAAGAGAAACACTAATTATCTCAGCTTCCTAATATGCACATACTGTACAAAGAACATATTGAATGCATACACAAACTGAAATCAATGAAGGAACGATGGCCATAAGATATTGGATACCATGACTACTTTTAAAGAAAGATCATTTGTCTTCTCAGCATACATACAGAATCCCATGATCTTTGGTATAAACATTTCGACTCATTAGAAGGAAATAAGATACTATCATAAAATGGCATGTAGATTTGAAAACAGTCATAAAGTTGAAAGAAACAAAATTTAAATAGCTTCAACTTGAAATTTGCCACCAGCGCCTAGTTTCAAACGATTCGTTTCAAAGAATGGGCACTGCTTAACCAATGTTACGTTTGTCAAAGTGAAACAACTCGCCATTACATATATGGTTTTGTCCAAATCTACAGCGTCTGCTAAAGATTTACAAAATAAATAAAGTGTGAATAATGTGAAAGCAATGTGTATCGAACATCTAATAATGATTGTACTTTGTCACAAATTGACGCACCAAAATAAATACGTTGCGAACTTATTATACCATTCGCAAAATTGTTCCAATACACTTAAAGAATTTATAAAATTACGCATGATATAGAAACTTTTTTGAGGAAATTAAATCAAAGGGACATTGAAAGGGAAAAAATGCATAATATGACCAAATGTGTACACATTCAGACTTGACAGAAGAAGTTTGGAAAGATTGCCGAATTCTGATGCTAACAAAAAAATTGTATAGAATGCAGCAAACAAGAAGATTAAAAATAGATATTTAATACATCATGAAACTCATGGATTGCTGTAGCCACATTTTACGAATATGTACAATATAACTGAAGTAACACTACAGATAAACGCCTTGCAGGTCCATGCTCCATGCTTGGCATGTAACTTAGTGACAGTTTTGTTTTGTTTCCTTCTCTGTGCAAATGTGTGCATATTGATGTGTGAATATATGTACGTACATGCTAATAAGACCTTGAATGCATGTCAATGAAAGCATATAACTTGTATGTGCTACAATGTACTCACAAGCGTAATATATGAATATGTATACGTGTATGTGTACATTCATATGTAAGGATATTACGCACGTGCGCACCCGCGCGCGCACGCACACACACACACACACACACACACACACACACACACACCACACACACACACACACACACACACACACACACACACACACACACACACACACACACACACACACACACATACATACATACATACACACATCAACACACGCGCGCGCGCGCTCGCACGCACACAAGCACTCACACGCTGACACAGACACAGATACAGACGCACACACATGCGCGCAAACTCATTCACGCTCGAACGCACGCACATCACACACACACACACACACACACACACACACACACACACACACACACACACACACACAACACACACACACACACAATCTTATGGCAAAGTGTAAAAATAAGTGCATTTATTAACAAGCTCATAGACTATATCCCTATATATGGAAGAAAAAAAATCAACTCTCTCTCTCTCTCTGTCTCTGTCTCTGTCTCTGTCTCTCTCTCTCTCTCTCTCTCTCTCTCTCTCTCTCTTCTCTCTCTCTCTCTCTCTCTCCTCTCTCTCTCTCTCTCTCTCTCTGTGTGTGTCACTGACGCTACAACTGGTCCACTGAGCCTGGTGACTGTGTTAATACATATCAGCATTCGGCCTTAGGGGAGCGATGATAAAGTCAGTTTGTCAGTGTATGGGTGACTGTGTTAATACATATCAGCATTCGGCCTTAGGGGAGCGATGATAAAGTCAGTTTGTCAGTGTATGGGTGACTGTGTTAATACATATCAGCATTCGGCCTTAGGGGAGCGATGATAAAGTCAGTTTGTCAGTGTATGGCTGACTGTGTTAATGCATATCAACATTCGGCCTTAGGGGAGCGATGATAAAGTCAGTTTGTCAGTGTATGGGTGACTGTGTTAATACATATCAACATTCGGCCTTTGGGGAGCGATGATAAAGTCAGTTTTGTCAGTGTATGGCCATTGGGTCCATGCCAAAGCGTTCGTGTCAGACTACTAGAGAAGTGCGTTGATCGGGGTCAGCTTTTTGCTACTGGCTAATTCTAGAACCTCCTGTTCACAAAAGCTTCTATTTCATGTTCCAAAGTGTGCGACATTTTTCGCCCATCAGTTCTCCGTATCCCGTGATATCCTCTCTCAATGGATGATGAGGTGGTACTAGCGTCTCATTGAATTATTCATATCGTACATCTTTATTGTTTAAATGCTTTACAAAATATTAATAATTTTATTGTTCAACATTGATAAGCTGTAATGGTGCAGAAGAACGATCGGCATTGGCAAACAGCACTGCATAAGGACGTGCAATTTATGTGCAGTTTATAACAAATTTAAGTCTTGCTTTATTAACAAGAAAAGTACTCGTGCTTGAGTTTGGAAGCCATATTCCCTGTATCAGACTGTGTGTATTTTATACCTTGTACACCGGGTAAGCTCATGGACCAATTTTTACTTTTTTTCTGTTTGAGTAAAATAAGGAAAGTTTATTTCATATTCCCCTTCACGTGCCACCGTTCTTCGCGCAGCTCTGAAGAGTATTCCTGTTGTGCATGCCCCACGTCAGCATCACATATTTATGCTTTCGTCTTGATACCAGCAGCAGCTCTTTTTATGTCAAAGTCCTGAAGACGGTCTATGACCGAAACGTTGTCGATATTGTTCCTGTTTTCCTTTTTTAAAATCTGAGGAGAATCCTCAAAGACATTTATTATTAATCAGTAGCCACAAGGTTATCCAAGGAACAACAACAAAGTACAGACATGAAAAGAGACAGTAAAAAAGCCGCAAAAACACGCTAATTGGATCCCGCTTTGGACATAAACCACATCTGGAAGTTGTAAAGAAATACGAAAACAAATGTTACATCTTGAACATATTGATCCCAGAACCACGATCTCAAAATGAAAATTTTTTTGCTCCTTCTGTAAGCCAACTGGACAGTGTGGAGGGCCCGAGAATTGGAGAAAGGATTGATGGAAACAAAACAAGGCAAGAAAATGACCCCTTACCAGGTTTTCCGCAAAAGAACATATCTGGGACAGAAAAGAAAACAAACAGAATAAAACCAAAAACAAAATGAAGTGCTCAGAGGAAAGCTACATTTGCCACGTCTGTCGGTTACAGTCACAAACCCCCGTCACCAAATGACTGACCACAACATCTGCAAATGAGTCAGAAAAGGGCAGATCTTGGTAGACAACACTGTCACAAATACGAACAAGCAGACACAGTCACTCGCTTTGTGACTGTGGTGTTACTAAAATCTCAGAGATTGCGGACGACACTGAAAGAATCAGGGTAATGTCTGTCAATAAGAAGGTCATCACTGTAATGAAAAATCAGGGTAATGTCTGTCAATAAGAAGGTCATCACTGTACTGAAAGAATCAGGGTAATGTCTGTCAATAAGAAGGTCATCACTGTACTGAAAGAACAGAGGAATGTCTGTAAATTAAGAAGGTCATCACTGTACTGAAAGAATCAGGGTAAGGGTCTGTCAATAAGAAGGTCATCACTGTACTGAAAGAATCAGAGTAATGTCTGTCAATAAGAAGGTCATCACTGTACTGAAAGAATCGGGGTAATGTCTGTCAATAAGAAGGTCATCACTGTACTGAAAGAATCAGAGTAATGCCCTGTCAATAAGAAGGTCATCACTGTACTGAAAGAATCAGGGTAATATCTGTCAATACAAAGGGTTTCATCACTGTACTGAAAGAATCAGGGTAATGTCTGTCAATAAAAAGGGGTCAGTGTACACATACCTACTTTGACACAGCGTCTTCCCTTCACAAACATGACCAGGGGAAAGATGAAAAAATTCTGACTCGCTAGGCAGACACACTTAATATTTACACGTAAGTGCGCACGCAGTGTGTGTGTGTGTGTGTGGGGTGTGTGGGTGTGTGTGTGTGTGTGTGTGTGTGTGTGTGTGTGTGGTGTGTGTGTGTGTTGTGGTGTGTGTCTGTTTGTGTGTCTGTGGTTTGAGAGAGAGAGAGAGAAGAGAGAGAGAGAGAGAGAGAAGAGAGAGAGAGAGAGAGGAGAGAGAGAGAGAGAGAGAGAGAGAGAGAGAGAAGAGTTCAAAACTACGATGGCTTATTCATATAAAGGGCCATCTCTTTGTGAAAGGGGGTATGGAGAATGTGACAACAGTATATGGATTTAAAATAACACTAGAAAAACTTTATGGACTTCTCTTTAACGAAGTCATAACTGATCGAAATGAAATGCCCTGAACAAGTACATTGAGAAATTTCTTACTATGCTTTCATTCTGAATGGCATAAGCCGACTTAACCGAAATTGACAGAGATCCCTGGAAAACCTAATCGCCATACATTGCGCTCTTAGACAGAAAACCTGCAGCAGCATAAAACAAAATGCAATTCGTCTTCTTTTTCATCATTGCATATTGAAAAAGTCAAATCCATTCCAGTATGTTTTACCGTAGCGATACCGGGTGTTGTGCAATGTCTGAAATCCCCATCTAAATTTGGTCATAATAAACTTCAAGTGTTTGCCAAAATCTATTCGCGATAAGTTTGACATCGTATACTTTTTTAAAATGTTCAATACATAATAAATCTATCGCTATTTTGACATGGGCGTCCCATTCCTGCATGCAATTAATCATTCCTTAAAACACACACAAAAAATCTGTCATTTTGCAACGTTGGTTCTTCTAAACATATCAAAATCAACAGAAAGCAACATTCAATTTTCTGTCAAAAGAGAACTGTTTTTGAACAAGACCTGACGAAGTAAAAAATGGATCCCTAACGAATAATTCTTTTTGAATCCTGCTTGAAATTCCCAAGTAAAGTTATTATTTTCAACACACTCGGTACACGATGATTAATAACTGTGCTAAAAAATTTGCTATAACATTGCATAACGAAATGCCCCTGTAATTTTTAGGGTTGTTGATATCTCTTTTTTGCACAGGAAAAGCAGAATACTTTCTGGCCAAGTGTCAGGGAAAAATACCTTTCCAAATCAAAGCGTTAAAATATGACAAAGAAATATCAACACAATCACCTGCTTTTTGTTTACAAAAATCTTCATTATTCCATCCAGCCCAGCAGCTTTTCTAATTTTCATCTCTCGAATTGTAAAAAAAACTTCATTTTAAAATTGATCGATAAGAATAATCATCATTACCATTAACATTCGATTCGCCCTCATCTACTTCTCTTTTTTTCTCGATTATTTTTGTAAGTGTTGAAACCAGTCATCCATAGTGATATTATTACTAATGTGTTTTCTTTTACAGGAAAGTTTATTTACATTTTCCCAAAATTGCTTTTCATTTTTCACAGAGGATGAAAATGCATTTAACAATGACTTGTGGAAGTACTTCTCCTTGCGCTTATACTTATGACACAACCAATGCAAAAATCAAGAAGTCAAATCTGTTACAAGTAATAGTTGTGTCCCAGATTCACCACAACAGACTATATTCTGTTCACTACAAGAGATCCACGTGCCACAGGTGTGATGAATGGTCAAGCATTTACCCGTGCCCAGCCAGAGGATCCATCATTTGAGTATGACAGAAGTGTCGTAACGCACCAAACACTTTGCAAATGGCAAAGAAGAAATAATAGAAACACTGTCAAAAGCATTCTGGGTTCAAAAGAAAGAGAAAATGCCAAACAGTTAACTCTGAACGCTCCCTCAATCAGAATGAAGTCTTGGTCATTTTCAAAGGCACCATAGTCTATAAATAGGGAGATGTAAATCAATGACAAAATGTCGTTTTACTGACATTTTGAAAGGAAGTGAGATAGCGGAACCAGGAAGAACCAGAAGTACCAGCAGTCATGGACCAGTTCTGTGGGGAATCAAGTCACGCAAATTCAAGCAAACATGAGAGAACTGGCGACTTTTCCTCACAGAAACGAGATGACGCTGAATATTGGCATAACATTAAAGTAACGTAGGTGACTGTCATGTTGCAAACTCTGCTTCTTGGCTTGCCAGCCTGAGAAGTGTTTATGGCTCCAGAAAGAGCATGTCAGCACAAAATGTAAAAGCTCTAAGAGATCAATTTGGATGTACAGATGATTCTTTGAAAGCATCAGTAGCTTTTACTAAAATGCAGAGTCAATGAATGTTACTGTTTCCAACACGTACAGACGTATTGACTGCACAACACCAGATCACCTTAAGTTCAAGCACATAACCAAGCTGTACTCAACACATTTGGATGTCAATTTATTATCATGCTCAGCATTGGTTTGGCTGATGATGCCACTGACCATGTATGCAACAAAACACAGTGCTGATACCTTCACTGACCTGAACTGGAGGAAGAACCTACCGATTGATACCACAGGAAACAGTGTTGATACTTTCACTGACCTGAACTGGAGGAAAGACCTACCGATTGATACCACAGGAAATACAGTTTTGATACTTTCACTGATCTAAACATAAGGAGAAACCTACCGATTAATACTACAGGACAGAAAATTACAAGCACTGGGTTACTTTGCTATTCCTAGAGAAAACATTTCTGAAATGCCTGTCATACTTGATGAAATCACAACGCGAAGGCCACGAGATCACAGGTCAACTGAACTAACTTCCTACAGAATGACAATAGGCTTTTCCACATGACCTTGGTTACCACCTAATGGAACCAGAGTAAATGACTCCGATCATACTAACCAGGATGTGTACCATCATTCACGACACAGATGCTGAAAGTAATCTTAAGAATGGTGTTCTTAAAACAAACTACACCCAACTGACGTCCTCAACCTCATTCTTGACATACAAAAGCCAAAGCACAATTGAAGTCGTAGAAGAATTTTGCGATTACGACAAATGACCCCACCCTCACGTCAATTAACAAAGAAACTGTAAACGAGCTTTAAGGACAGTCGCCAAAAAACGAACCTTTTCTAGTAAAAAGGTTCAGTCATGATAAATCTCCAGCTATTCCAGATTTGGAATGTCCTGTTTATCCCTTCTGGGTGATACACATCCAAATGAGAAGGTTGAGGCTGACTTTCCATTCCTCCACTGCAGACCTTATGGACAATGATAAACCTCCACTGCCGATCAGATCAAACGGTACTTTGTTCTGGGAAACGCTGCGACGGGTCAGGTTGTCTCTGTCAATAACATCAATCATGCTGACAGTGACAGGTGTGACCTTCAATATTCCATCGTTGTTGGTGTTTTTCCGATCCTCAAGTTCCACCACCAACAAAGCCATGATAACTCTGCTCGCATTGGAAACAACAAGTTTAGTCGTGAATTTACCTGTTTGTGTGGCAGACATCGTTTACATTGAGGACCAGTGTTTTCCTGTGCCCTTAGCCTACTTTAGGCTGAGAGTCATGATAAGTCTGCTCGCATTGGAAACAAGTCTAGTCGTGAATTTACCTGTTTGTGTGGCAGACATCGTTTACATTGAGGACCAGTTTTTTCCTGTGCCCTTAGCCTACTTTAGGCTGAGCTCTGAATTGAGCTTTCTGGTTGGAATGCGACGCGCTATCATTTTTCTCACGGCTATGATGAACCTTGACCGATTCCTGATCAGCGCGTTTCCTCTGGTAGTCGAGAGAAAAAGCGCACCAGGAAGCCCAAACAGACCATTTTCATTATCCTGAAAATCTTGAACATAAGAGATAAGATTAGAAAAGACGACAATAACCAAAACAACCGACAAAATACAAGAGATGAATAAAGATTAAAATTACAACGACAATAGACAAAGTGAACAAAGTTCCAGAACACAAGTGATAAATGGAGTTAAAAAAAGAAAACAATGGCAGTAAACAATCAAAACGTGAAGAATACAAGAGACAAATTAAATTTATAGAGACTTACAGAACGCTGAAGGTATGGCAAGTGGTCAAAACGTCATTATGATTTTTGAGCATGATTATCGTCATAAAACGACCAAACACACCTTTCAAGGCTTGCAATTAAAATAATTATACTTTGGAC
This sequence comes from Conus ventricosus, assembly GCA_018398815.1. Taxonomy (NCBI): domain Eukaryota; kingdom Metazoa; phylum Mollusca; class Gastropoda; order Neogastropoda; family Conidae; genus Conus; species Conus ventricosus. The sequence goes on from CM031611.1 coordinate 918,522, forward strand.
GATACTCAGGTAATTGGACCAATTGAGAGAGAGAGGAGAGAGAGGAGAGAAGAGAGAGAGAGAGAGAGAGAGAGAGAGAGAGAGAGAGAGAGAGAGAAGAGAGAGAGAGAGAAGAGAGAGAGAGATTCAGATTCAGATTCAGATGGTTTACTGACGTAAGCATTTGCTCATATCACAATGATTTGTTACATTATTCGTGTCGGACAATGCAGACTCTAACGTTAATTTGAAGCAAACACAGACACATAAGAAACACTTACAAAAGAATAACTACAAAACGCCCGCGCGCACACACACACACTCACACACCAATGCGCGAGCGTGCAGGCGCAGATACACGCACAATCTCTCTCTCTCTCTCTCTGTCTCTCTCTCTATCTCTCTCTCTCTCTCTCTCTCTCTCTCTCTCTCTCTCTCTCTCTCACACACACACACACACACTCACACACACACACACCACACACTCACACACAACCAAACCCCACACACACACACACACACACACACATGCCAAACCAGCCGACAGAAAGGTATGCACGCACACAGTAAAGATATTGATACGTGGCCATCAGCCAGGTAGAATAAAGAGGAAAAATGCAATTTAACTTTCGAAATTTGACTACCTAATCTTAATTTCATACTATGATAATAAAATGAGCAATATCATTCATAAAGTTCCTGCTATTCAGAATTGTTAATTCCTTTGACGAATTTTGAGTCAGGTGACGTGGGATATATTTTGTTCTCAATTGTACAGTACGCTGACAGTTAGAACAGAAATGAAATTCATCATCCGGCTGAACGTTGCATAACGGGCAACGTAAGTCCATGGAGAGATCTGGGTATAGGGAATTTATGAGTTGTAATATCTGAAATTCCAAGTCTGAATCGTATGAAGATATCCCTTAATGCCTTATTTCTGATGCACTCAAAATACGCTTCTAATGAAAACTCGGATTTAAACGTTTTGTATATAGATATCTTTCATGTTCCTGGAGCCTACTGCACCATCCTTGTTTCCAACAATCAGTTTAAACGTTCCTTGAAAAGTCTTAGGAACCAAGGCACATTTTCCACACCTCCATTGAGCCACACATAACCAAAACCGTAAATCGTAAGCAGCTTGCGGATATCTGATACCCAGCACGTTTTGTTATTGCTGTCTAGATTTATAAGCATATTGCAAGCTTTCTTGGGCAGTCTTTCATTGTTCATTCTTGTGAGGCGGATCCAAAATCGGACAGCGTTTGTTTTTGCGTCTATACTTATTGGTACTCTACCTGTTTCCCCATACACCATGTCATTTGGTGTTCTGGGCGCCACATTCAAAACTTTTTCAACGCAAATGTATGAGCCTTTTCGATATGCATTTGCTCTAACATTCCCCAGATTTCAGATCCGTAGAGTAAGATGGTTTTATCTGATTCATCAAACAATTTAAGAAAATGTAGGGGAGGAAACATCTCCTAACTTCCATAACGTTTTAAGTATTTCCACAATACCTAGTTTTGCCTTTGCTGTCTGTTTTTGCATGGCGAGTGAGAATCTTAAACGAGTAGTTAGCCATACGCCTAAATATTTGTACGAGTTTACCACCTCCATTTCAGATTTACCGTTAAAACCATTTTTCATGGCGAGATATATAGCCCCCATTTCTAAACACCACAATATTAGATTTCTCCAGGTTAACCGAAGATCAAGAGAAAACTGCATTTTTTTCTCAGTAAATCTAATTGGAGTTGTAGGCCCTTTACTGTGTATGAAAGCAAAGCAACATCGTCTGCAAAAATAATAATCAATTAGTTCAACAATGTCAGGGTGTTAGCTGAACACCGTGTTTACCGTTGTGTATTATGTCAAGTGATTGTTCTTTATCATGATTGAGAATAACAGAGGACTTGTAATTTCACCCTGTTTTAAGCCTTTCTGGCAGAAAAAGAAATCAGTCAGACCTGCACCACTACCGCATCTAACACACGATTTTACCACCTTGTACATGCTTTGAATAGCACTTAACATTTTACCCGATATTCCGTTCTTTAACATGATAGGCCATAACTTAGCATGGGAAATAAGATCAAATGCCTTCCTAAAATCAATGAAGCGACGTAAAGTTTTTTGTTACACGCTAGATGTTTTTGAATAGCAGCAAAAAGTGATGATCAATAGTGCAATGGTCTTTTCTAAATCCGGCTTGTTCCTCGCCAATGATTCCTTTATCTTCGATCCAGTCTGCCAGGCGTTTATTTAAAATATAGCTGTATAGTTTACTACATACATTCAAAAGAGAGATCCCTCTGTAATTATTGGGATCATGAGGATTTCCAACGTTTATACAGAGGTTGAATAAGCTTCTGTCCATGAATCTGGGTACTGTCTGGAGTAAAAATATAGTTAAATAATTCTTCTAAATAAGGCAGTATCCATGTGTACGATAAGTGAATACCTCAGGAATTAGTCCATCTGGACCACCTGCCTTATTGCATTTTAAATGTTTGATTGAATCAAGGATTTCTTCCGGGTAATAACCGAGTTTAAGCTGTTTATTACTAGGTGTTCAACATTGTTATTCTCCTCACAAACAATCGATGGTTGTGGCTGTAAAGTTGCTTCAAAAACATTCGCAAAATGATTTTGCCAGTCTTCCTTCGAAATGTTCCCAGTGAATTATTTTGCGTATGTCTGACAATTTTAAGAGTAGTCCAAAACAATTTAGAGTCGTTGGTAGCATTCAATAATTTGTCTCTAAGACCAGTTTTATGCATATCGGACTTAGCTTTCAGTAAATCTTCATAGCTTTCTTCTGTTCCAAGTACTCAGTTAAATTTGCTTGGATCGCTCATTTCTGAAGATTCTTAGGGAACTTTTTCGGACGCTTTTGTTGTCCTGCATTCTTTGTCAACCATACTTGCTTTTTCGGGAAGCTACCAAATTTCAGTAGTTTTAACATACATTCTGAAGCCAATGTCAAAGTATCATTGAACACAGCAATGGACACATTAACATCTACACTTATCATTTGTTTGGCTTCTCCCAAAGCAGTTATGGAATTGGGTCTGATTAGGCTGTCCTTAAACATATCGTTGTAGTCAGGATTCCAAACAAGTTTTTGTACACATAAACTGTCTTTTCTTTCTATCTTTCCATAACCATTAACCTCAAGGTTAAAACAATGGGCATATGCTGAGAATCAATTCTTTCATCAACGAGCATGTCTTGTATGGTATACGTAAGTGATGTGGAGATGACAAAATGTGACCCGTTTTCACAAAATGAGTCTGAATCGCAGGCCAGCGAAAAGCGTAGAGGCCGGAAAAGGTGTGATAGGTCGAATTTGTCAATTTTTATTGTAATCAAAAATGGAATGTTCAATCTTTTAAACTACACATACGTGTAATCGGCACTTTATAATTCATCGGAAAATGTATTTAAAATGCGTTTTAAGCCGATAACCCATAGCGATGATCCTTGGTAAACGCTAAAAGCAGACATGATTTTGATCAACATTCGTTGTAGAGCACCCTCGAAAGGGCCAGCATGTTGTACATCGTTGGAAGGTCATGAACTCTACTTTCTTTGTCACACATTCACTGGGTGAAAATCAGCCAATCCGAAACACTGTTTCGAAATCTTTGGCATAAACAAAAGCGAAGTAGGTCGAGCCGATAGACCAATGAGGGATCGCGTTACGAACCTTCATGGTAACCGCAGGGACATCGCGCTTAGGGGTTGGCTGACGATCTTTGTTTACGCTTTTCGCCCAAACAGCATGGCTTCGAAAACCACGATTTGCAAAGAAAGACTGTCTTTCTTGCTCAGTGCTGGTCAGTCTTCAACTCTACCAGCAGTAGATCAAGATGAATTGGGCAAACTGGTGACCGAATATTTCGCTGCAAGTGATTATGAAGACGAAGACACGCTTGACAGTGACGATGACTGCGAAACTTCGCCGGTCGATTCCGTGGAGCTTGACCCAACACAAGATGAAGTTGACAAACCCTCGTCCACGTACAAGAAGTAAGAGAAGGTGCAGAGTGTAATATGGATATCGACAATGGCGTGCCAGCTATGCTACAAAGAGCACAGACACGCTCATGTAAGGCGAATGGACATGGGGGGTGTACAGATTAAATTTAATAAAATTATTTTTCTCTCACGGCTTGCTTTTTGTGTCAGAAAAAGGGCAATATAAAAACTTAGATAACAAGACAACTACAACATATTTTCACATCAATTTTTGTGTGCTATTGTGGCATGATGTGTTTTACCATGGCACAAAATTTGGTAAAGATTGGTGAAGTAGAAATACCTGTTGCTAAGGTAAAACTTCACTGAAGTGGTGACAATTTTCAAACTTGATTTTCTCAAAATGGCCGTTTGCAATGTTAACTACTTCAAACACCCATAACTTCCTTATTTTTAAAGGGAGTAGAATGATAAATTTCATATGAAAAGAAAGGTAATAATCTGGACATTTTGAAAATTACAATATCCTAAAATCTGTCAATTTCACCTTAAGACTCATTTTGTGAAAACAGGTCACAAATAATCTATCACACTGCAACCATTATTTGAGATGAACGTGAATTTACCCGACCTATGCCCTTTGGTTGTGCCATTTACAATAAATAGATTAAACTGTGCACCCAATTCAAGAAAAGTCTACCATGATAATTAAGTTCTCTGTCTTCTGAACTTCTCGTAGCGGACTCTACATAGTTGGAATCTTGATACGTTTCTGGAAAATATTGAACACCGTTTACATGGTAGGGTTGTACATTTCCAGTTCGGCCATTTAGATCACCAAATATAATGAATGGAACGTCTCCAAAATTTTCCGACACATTCAACATGCATGATTCTACAGCTGAAATGCCGTTTTCAAAACGTGAAATATTATATATAGGAGACTGTGGCGGCGCGGACAGTCGCCAAAAAAACGAACCTTTTCTAGTAAAAAGGTTCAGTCATGATAAATCCCCCAGCTATTCCAGATTTGGAATGTCCTGTTTATCCCTTCTGGTGATACACATCCAAGTGAGAAGGTTGAGGCTGACTTTCCATTCCTCCACTGCAGACCTTATGGACAATGATAAACCTCCACTGCCGATCAGATCAAACGGTACTTTGTTCTGGAAACGCTGCGACGGGTCAGGTTGTCTCTGTCAATAACATCAATCATGCTGACAGTGACAGGTGTGACCTTCAATATTCCATCGTTGTTGGTGTTTTTTTCCGATCCTCAAGTTCCACCACCAACAAAGCCATGATAACTCTGCTCGCATTGGAAACAACGGGTTTAGTCGTGAATTTACCTGTTTGTGTGGCAGACATCGTTTACATTGAGGACCAGTGTTTTCCTGTGCCCTTAGCCTACTTTAGGCTGAGAGTCATGATAAGTCTGCTCGCATTGGAAACAAGTCTAGTCGTGAATTTACCTGTTTGTGTGGCAGACATCGTTTACATTGAGGACCAGTTTTTTTCCTGTGCCCTTAGCCTACTTTAGGCTGAGCTCTAAATTTGAGCTTTCTGGTTGGAATGCGACGCGCTATCATTTTTCTCACGGCTATGATGAACCTTGACCGATTCCTGATCAGCGCGTTTCCTCTGGTAGTCCGAGAGAAAAAGCGCACCAGGAAACCCAAACAGACCATTTTCATTATCCTGAAAATCTTGAACATAAGAGATAAGATTAGAAAAGACGAAAATTTAACCAAAACAACCGACAAAATACAAGAGATGAATAAAGATTAAAATTACAACGACAATAGACAAAATGAACAAAGTTCCAAACACAAGTGATAAATGGAGTTAAAAAAAGAAAACAATGGCAGTAAACAATCAAAACGTAAGAATACAAGAGACAAATTAAATTTATAGAGACTTACAGAACGCTGAAGGTAGGCAAGTGGTCAAAACGTCATTATGATTTTTGAGCATGATTATCGTCCATAAAACGACCAAACACACCTTTCAAGGCTTGCAATTAAAATAATTATACTTTGGACGATACTCAGGTAATTGGACCAATTGAGAAAGAGAAGAGAAAAGAGAGGGGAGAGAAGAGAGAGAAAAGGAGAGAGAGAGAGAGAGAGAGAGAGAGAGAGAGAGAGAGAGAGAGAGAGAGAAGATTCAGATCAGATTCAGATGGTTTACTGACGTAAGCAATTTGCTCATATCACAATGATTTGTTACATTATTCGTGTCGGACAATGCAGACTCTAAACGTTAATTTGAAAGCAAACACAGACACATAAAAACACTACAAAAGAATAACTACAAAAACGCGCGCGGCGCACACACACACACACACTCACACACCAATGCGCGAGCGTGCAGGGCGCAGATACACGCACAATCTCTCTCTCTCTCTCCTCTCTCTCTCTCTCTCTCTCTCTCTCTCTCTCTCCTCTCTCTCTCCTCTCTTCCTCTCTCTCTTCTCTCTCTCCTCTCCTCTCTCTCACACACACACACACACCACACACACACACACACACCCCACACACACACACACTGCCAACCAGCCGACAGAAAGGTATGCACGCACACAGTAAAGATATTGAATACGTGGCCAATCAGCCCAGGTAGAATAAAGAGGAAAAATGCAATTTAACTTTCGAAATTTGACTACCTAATCTTAAATTTCATACTATGAATAAATAAAATGAGCAATATCATTCATAAAGTTCCTGCTATTCAGAATTGTTAATTCCTTTGACGAATTTTGAGTCAGTGACGTGGGATATATTTTGTTCTCAATTGTACAGTACGCTGACAGTAGAACAGAAAATGAAATTCATCATCCGGCTGAACGTTGCATAACGGGCAACGTAAGTCCATGGAGAGATCTGGTAATAGCGGAATTTATGAGTTGTAATATCTGAAATTCCAAGTCTGAATCGTATGAAGATATCCCTTAATGCCTTATTTCTGATGCACTCAAAATACGCTTCTAATGAAAACTCGGATTTAAACGTTTTGTATATAGAATTCTTTCATGTTCCTGAGCCTACTGCACCATCCTTGTTTCCAACAATCAGTTAAACGTTCCTTGAAAAGTCTTAGGAACCAAGGCACATTTTCCACACCTCCATTGAGCCACACATAACCAAAACCGTACATCGTAAGCAGCTTGCGGATATCTGATACCCAGCACGTTTTTGTTATTGCTGTCTAGATTTAAAGCATATTGCAAGCTTTCCTTGGGCAGTCTTTCATTGTTCATTCTTGTGAGGCGGATCCAAAATCGGACAGCGTTTGTTTTTGCGTCTATACTATTGGTACTCTACCTGTTTCCCCCATACACCATGTCATTGGTGTTCTGGGGCGCCACATTAATAACTTTTTCAACGCAAATGTATGAGCCTTTTCGATATGCATTTGCCAAACATTCCCCAGATTTCAGATCCGTAGAGTAAGATAGGTTTTATCTGATCATCAAACAATTTAAAGAAAATGTAGGGGAAACATCTCCTAACTTCCATAACGTTTAAGTATTTCCACAATACCTAGTTTTGCCTTTGCTGTCTGTTTTGCATGGCGAGTGAGAATCTAAAACGAGTAGTTTAGCCATACGCCTAAATATTTGTACGAGTTTACCACCTCCATTTCAGATTTACCGTAAAACCATTTTCATGGCGAGATATATAGCCCCCATTTCTAAACACCACAATATTAGATTTCTCCAGGTTAACCGAAAGATCAAGAGAAACTGCATTTTTTCTCTCAGTAAATCTAATTGGAGTTGTAGGCCCTTTACTGTGTATGAAAGCAAAGCAACATCGTCTGCAAAAATAATAATCAATAGTTCAACAATGTCAGGGTGTAGCTGAACACCGTGTTACCGTTGTGTATTATGTCAAGTGATAGTTCATTTATCATGATTGAGAATAACAGAGGACTTGTAATTTCCACCCTGTTTTAAGCCTTCTGGCAGAAAAAGAAATCATCAGACCTGCACCAAAACAATGGGCATATGTTGAGAATCAATTCTTTCATCAACGAGCATGTCTTGTATGGTATACGTAAGTGATGTGGAATGACAAAATGTGACCCGTTTTCACAAAATGAGTCTGAAACTCGCAGGCAGCGAAAAGCGTAGAGGCCCGGAAAAGGTGTGATAGGTCGAATTTGTCAATTTTTACTTGTAATCAAAAATGAATGTTCAATCTTTAAACTACACATACGTGTAATCGGCACTTTATAATTCAATCGGAAAAATTTATTTAAAATGCGTTTTAAGCCGATAACCCATAGCGATGATCCTTGGTAAACGCTAAAAGCAGACATGATTTTGATCAACATTCGTGTAGAGCACCCTCGAAAGGGCCCCAGCAAGTTGTACATCGTTGGAAAGGTCATGAACTCTACTTTCTTTGTCACCACATTCACTGGGTGAAAATCAGCCAATCCGAAACACTGTTTCGAAATCTTTGGCATAAACAAAAAGCGAAGTAGGTCGAGCCGATAGACCAATGAGGGATCGCGTTACGAACCTTTTCATGGTAACCGCAGGGACATCGCGCTTAGGGGTTGGCTGACCGATCTTTGTTTACGCTTTTCGCCGCAAACAGCATGGCTTCGAAAACCACGATTTGCAAAGAAAGACTGTCTTTCTTGCTCAGTGCTGGTCAGTCTTCAACTCTACCAGCAGTAGATCAAGATGAATTGGGCAAACTGGTGAACCGAATATTCGCTGCAAGTGATTATGAAGACGAAGACACGCTTGACAGTGACGATGACTGCGAAACTTCGCCGGTCGATTCCGTGGAGCTTGACCCAACACAAGATGAAGTTGACAAACCCCTCGTCCACGTACAAGAAGTAAGAGAAGGTGCAGAGTGTAATATGGATCTCGACAATGGCGTGCCAGCATGCTACAAAGAGCACAGACACGCTCATGTAAGGCGAATGGACATGGGTTGATGTACAGATTAAATTTAAATAAAATTTATTTTTCTCTCACGGCTTGCTTTTTGTGTCCAGAAAAAGGGCAATAAAAAAACTTAGATAACAAGACAACTACAACATATTTTCACATCAATTTTTGTGTGCTATTGTGGCATGTTGGGTTAATTTTGTAAAATAAAGACCAAGAATCCTAGGCCATTAATCCAGAAAACCAGTTGCTGTCATTTCATATTCAAGATCTATTTAAATTTTTTTTACTTCTTCAAACAGCCTATTGGCTTAGGTCCACGGAATTGGAATGACTTATTCTTGGGAGGCCAATCTTGTTTTGATTTACTACCTGCTTGCAATATTACCTGGCTCAGAAATTATTTCGTTTTTTTTCACGACCTATCTGTCAATTGCCTGCCATGCGAGGATTTCATTATTGTAGTTTATTATTGTACCTAACTGGAGCCCTGAGTTCAGAAAGCATCATGTAATAAACCATGCCAACAGCAAAGTCTACTTTCGATCTTGACGTTTTGAAAACATTTTGGTACCTTTTTATACTTTACGGTAATCAACTGTAGAATTAATGGCGTCCTCTAAATTTTGCTAAGTAAATGTTTTTGTGCTCAAAATCCGTTTCAAAGGAAACATTATCTCGATCTCGTTGTGCTTGCGAACCTAGCAAACACCAAACGTAAGTACGAACAGAGTCGTTTATTCGTTCTATTCCTGCTTTAGTTAGGCCCTTAGAAGTGTCTAAGATAAATGTTGTCCATGCTGTTTTATGCTCTTGTTCTATGGACCCGAGGTGAACAGTTGTGCCTGAAGAGAAAGATGTGTAAGGAGGATTCCAGTCATATTTATACTTTCTGTGCACGCCCCAAAAATAAGGGGTGCCTAAACCTGATTAAGATCCAACTTTTGTCTAAAGTCTTCCTTAACATTAATATTGAATTCGTTACAGATCCTTTCAAAAGCCTTCATGTCTATTCTGTTGCTGAATGGATTAAACGGTTTGTCATTTGGCAATGGTGCTTGCAGTTCTGTCAAAATACGCCTGAAGGTGTAATAAAAATGAAACCTATACACTGACCTCACCAAAGGATCAGGATGATTTAAGTGATCGGCAAACGACACTCCACACCCTGTTGATGCACAAAACACAGCAAAGTTTAACTGGTTCTGGTAAAACTGCATCGGATGACTAAACCACACTTTCGGGATGTGGGCGTTTTTAATAGGAGGGTTAAGATAGCTCTTCAATGGAGTACTAACCTTTACTTGAAAGGCGTCAGACTGAGTCACAGAAATGTCAAGAGTATCAGTTGTTATATTTTTAAGATTGTAGTGCGGCCCAGCAGAATATTTTGCATCAGTATATTTGAATGCACTCATTTTTATTTCGTTTAAAAAAGGTTTGTAACAATAACAACTCAAGACCGTCCTTCGTTTTTAGAACATGCTATTGATAACAATTGCGGAACCAGAATGGTTGCACTTCATGAAATTTTTTACAAAGTCGTATGGTTTAATATAAGTGAATCGAAGAAGAATAATAAGATTGAAAAATTTAATAATGCAGGAAACAAAGTTAGCCAGTTAACAATACCTGATGGTTATTACGGGTTTTGCTCACTAAAAGAAGCAATGAGTAACTTCGACATTACTCTCAAACTTAACAATGCGAATCTGAAAACAATGTTGACCTTCAAACCTGAAAAAGAAGAAGTAGGTTACTATTTTGATGGAGAGCTAGCTAAAATGTTAGGCTTTGCAGCTGACAATCATAGATTTAGAGTTGCACCAGACAAAACTACGTATGAGGGGGAAAATCCGCTCGATCTTGAATTACATTCATTACTCTATGTTCATTTGGACGAGCTGAGCACTGATGAAAACTTATATGATGGAAGGCCCTCAACTGTTTTAAGAGCTCTTCCATCAGGGAAAGCTGCATATTGCGATTATGAAATTATACAATTCCTTAATTTACAGTTTAAAAGATTAGTTTGTGGGAGGGTCGGATCATTTAATATAAAAATTGCAGACAAAACTGGGAACGTCGTGAAATGTGATAACCTGCACATTGTTTTGGAAATAAAATAATAAGCTGTACTAAAAAATGTCACGTGGACCAGAAGAACCTGGAGTTACATTAGCGCCTGTGAGGTGTATAACTTTAGAATTAAAAGACCTTGCAGACGTTGCGGACTTTGAACAGAATGGTGAGATAGGCGCTTTGTATGGTTTTGAGTACACTAAAGATGGTGATTATAAACGCAAAGAGGTTGGCGACAACAAAAAGTTTCCTAAACTAGAGCAACTGCGCAATGTGGAAGCAAATAATGCTGGCCAGTATGAATATAAAATAGTTAGAAAACCTGACAGCAAATGGCACTTAGAACCATATTTAGAATGGGACATAAAATTTGAATTCATAAGCCCATTTACATTTTTTAGCCGTCAAAAAAGTTTCAGAAAAGCATTCAACTCTGGCCCTTTACATGTAAGTCTTATGCCAGAGGACAATAGTCGGAAAGAGATCGAAATAAAGCCGTATGGGAATAAACAGTACATCCTCCACAGAAGAGAATCAGTTTTGAAAGATGCTTCTACAAAATTACAGTTCATTCCGCAAATGAAATTAGGAGACACGTTCACAATGATATTTGAAATTTCTGTCTTAAAAGATGAGGGGAGGGATGGGGTTGTGGGCGTTAGTGACGTCCTTTTAAAAGGAATTCTAATTAGCTGGCAAAACTTAGACGTTGAAAAACTTAAAGTTACTGTCGTCGTTCTTAACAACGGTGAGGATATTAAGCTCATAACAACAAGCAACAAAATCAATATTGGCTTAAATAGAAACAATCTTACAGAACTAAATTGGATTAATCTTACCCATTTAGATCTTATAGGATTTTATTATACTGAACAAGTTTTGACAGAGAGTATGATAAAAACAATAACTGGATTAGATTAAATTCTGTTATAAAACTATGGAGCAGACGACTTTGGCGTCAGTGTCGATGTTAAACTTTATGATAAAAACCCTCATTGTTCACTGATTTGTGGACAGACTGGTTGTGGAAAAACAATATTTGTCCTCGACCTATTACAAACAGTTTATCGCTATAATTTTGATTATATTGTGATTTTCTGCCCAACACTTAAATGGAACAAAGCATATCATGATAGAAGGTTTATATGGACAGATGATGAACTATATTTAGTTAATCCTAGCAATAAACTGAGTGAGTGTTTAGAACACTTTTATAAACTGTTTGAAGGAACGCAGACACTATTTATTATAGATGACTGTTCGGCAGAAAGAGACATAGTTAAAAAGAGAAACACTTTGTCAAAACTGGCTTTCAGTGGAAGACATGCCGGGATAGGTGTGTGGATTTTATGTCAAAAATATAACTCAGTTTTAAAAGACTTTAGAGAACAGTTAAAGACTGTAGTTTTATTTCACATGAAAGACAGAGACTCATTTGATAAATGTCTGCGCGAAAATGATGTTATTGAAAATGATCAGGAAAAACACAGGATTAAGCAAAAACTAAAATCTGAAAAGTTTAGTAAATTAGTATTGAAAACGGATAATCCTACACAGTATGTTTGTAGGGTTTACTAGGAGAGAACAGTGAAATGCCGCTTCTAGAGTCAACCGCTCGAAACTGGTTGAGAGCGGTTGAGCTAGAAGCGGCATTTTACTGTTCTCTACTGTTTATTTCAAGACGACCCAGAAGTCCGGCTGTCTCCTCTGTCAGGGGAGGGACTGTCACCACTGGCACCTGGAGGAGTGTGAGCAACTCAAACATTCAGTGTCAACGTTCCTCACTGACGGAAACATCAGCAATTTCACCTCAACATTTACTGCAGGTACCACTGACTTTCATCAGCCCTCTAGGCCCTTTATTCATGTCAACACCCATGGTAGACCCACTCGCCGTGCCAGCAGGAACAGAGGAGGAATGTGAACCACACCCACAGGATCCTATTCAAGCCAGCCCAGTGTCTGTTTACAACAAATGACAGCCAAGACATTCTGTCCTGTGTTTACCCTGGAGTTGTCCTGCATCCCCCACTCCCTCCACAACAGAAGCACCTCCATCCCAAAAGACTAGCTCTTCGCTCCTACAACCTTTTTAAACTATGTATTCCTGGCATGGGCACTCCGGATTTAGAACGCAGGCTTTCACAGCAATCGCCAAACAACAAAATCGAAGCGCTAGTTGTACATGTAGGGGTCAACAACTGCCCCTCAGGACAAGTTCTTACTGAACAATGGGAGAGAATGATTCAGTCATGTTGTAAGGTTTTCCCTTTTGCAAATATCGCATTTAGTTCGATTATACCAGCCAAGGGCAGACACAACTTAAATAATTCCATCCTTCCCTCGAACTGTAATCTCAAAACTGCATGCAGCTCTAGTGGTATAACTTTCATCGATAATACTGATTCTTTTGTGGCTACGTCTGGTGCTCCCAGGCTGGCTATGTATCAGGACTTTATTCATCCTAGTTTTAAAGGGACTGCTCAACTGGCTGCCAACGTCAAACGCACTTTCATTAACTGGCTCGTAGACACCTTCCCACCCCAGAAAAACTTCCAAGAAGCAGAACATGGTCTAACCAGTGGTCTGCAGCCGGGTGGCAACGTGAACAGTCGTACCCTGGGTACAGACCGGCAAACGTCAGGTGCCTATAGACCTGATCATGGCAGTACAGAGTCTGTTTATGATGTGCCTACAACTCGGGTTGAATCAGGTGGCTATGATCCCCGAAATACGAACGCACACAATCCCAGTATCCGTAATTCCAATGACCCCCCCACTTTGATAATGATGCTGGCTGGCAACACAATTTCAGGCCAGCCCCTGCTCAGTACAGCGGTACGGGGTACAGGGCGCCAACCACAGAGTATTCCCTTCACTCAGCGATAACACAGCTCCGGTCGTGGTCCTGATTGTGGACCCTTTCCTCCCTCTCTGCGGTCCATGGCCCACTATCCTCCCTTGATCAATCCCCGTACCCAGCACTCTGACATACCACCCTCTTATCCACCCAACCCTCTTCACGAGAGATCAGTTTATCCCAACCTGGAGGGGGAATCCAGTTCCCCACATTGTGTCAAAGAAAACCCAGTGTTTTCCTATTTACCCCCAGAATCAAACACAGTACTGAATACACGGGCAGTTTCTCCTCAAAATAATATTAATCAATACCTTTACTTATTAAACATGATGACGTCTCACATGTTAAATCTGCAGCAGAACATTCAAAGATAGAATAATTGCATAATTCAGGCTTCTAACCCTTATGTCAGAGCATATACGTCTATGTTTGCATGTTGGTATATATGCGTTGAGAACATCAGTGTGTTTATGCTGCAGATTTGCCGTACTCGTTGATATGATGCATTACATTTGCAACTGTACCTTGAAGGCGGCTATTTTGATCTCGATGTATACCTAAACACGTGGGTTTAGATTTGTAGATATTTTCAGAATATTTGATAGCATACTTTATATCATGCCATATTTTCTTGATCTGTTTACGTGCTTTATGCATGATTGCTTGCTTTGTGTAATTAGTGAGGTTGCTACTGATAATTTGATTTTTCATTTGAAGTTTTTTTGTTATTGGATTTTTTTCTTCTTTTTTTCATCTTCTTTTGTCTGTGAGTCTAATTGTGTCTTGCAACTGTGCTACCCAGTTTTTGCGTTACATTGCTATCTTCCTGTTCGTGCATTCCTGTCAAGATTCTCGGGTTAGTTGCATACATTGCACGTGTTTCCATTTTACGCTGGCTGAACCAGATACTAGATCTTTGAAGCTGCAACCTGTATCATTTAGCTGTGATCACCACTCAGTCGTAATGCCCACGGTGAATGCGTGGCCTTCTAGGGACGGCCTCCGAGTAGGGTTTTTAAAATATCAACCATGTTCTCAACAAATTAGATCAGTTATCTTCCATATATATAACTCAGGCCGACAGGTTCACGTATTTTGTTGTGCTGAATCACGTTTATCGAAGAATATATCTGATGCAGATGTATCTATTCCAGGTTACGACACCGTGAGACTGATCCCATTCTACCAAAACAAACTGGTTTAATCCTATATATCAGTCAGTCTGTTACGTATAAACGTATCATATCGTTTGAAAAACACAATGTAGAATGTATATGGGTCGAAATCAATCTAAAAAGAAACAAGCCATTATTCATTGGATTCATTACAGAAACCCCGCCGAACATATAGAATGGGTCAACAAATTAAATTATATGCTTGAAGATGTAACACTCAATGACAATGCAATCATCATTTTCAGTGATTTTAACATTGATCTTTTAAAGCCCAATCATCGATGGATCCAAACAGTTAAGAATTTTGGACTACATCAATTAATTGAAACGCCCACTAGAATTACTCCGCTTTCTGAAACACTGATTGATCACATTTATAGCAACACACAACAAAACATTGTAGAAGTGTGTTCTTCACATTGCGGCTGCAGTGATCACCTACCTGTTTGCCTTACTTGGTTCAGCAAAGGCACAAAAATTCCCAAGCCTGGACACAAGTTATTACTTATAGATCTTTTGCTAACTTTGATAAAGACGCACTCTTTTTCGACTTAGCTCATTCATCTTTACCAAACGTGTATCAGTTCTTTGATCCTGATGAAGCATTTCAATTCTGGAACAAGTCATTTACTTATGTCTATGACAAACATGCTCCCTTTATAACTAAAAGAGTAAAACATTCCCCCAAGCCTCCTTGGTTGACTGATGTCATCCAGCATGCGATGCGTGAAAGAGACATGCTGTTAAAAACAAAACAATTTCAAGATTTAAAAAAACAACGGAATAAAGTTACGGCAATGTTACGTTCAGCGAAAAAGAAATACACCCGAGATCTTGTATTGGAAGGTTCTAATAATTCTAAGTCGATTTGGAAAGCTATTAACATTCTCACAAAAAAGAAAGTCGATAAAATGTCTGCCTCTATTAAAGGGATTTCAACTGATGATTTAAATCACCATTTTTCTAATATGTCTTCCTGAACCATACCAAATGATAGTCCTCTTTAATTCATCTTGAATTACTAAAAGAATTTTGTCATTCTAAACATATAACACCAGACGCTGTCGTTCCTCATATTACGGTGTTTGACGTTTACATTCATCTTACACATCTCAAGCAGACAGGCACACGTGGCCTTGATAATTTAGATGTTAAGATTCTTAAATCATGTGCTCCTATCATCACAGACTCTTTAACTTATTTGTACAATCTCTGCATTGACAAAAGCTATTTTCCTTATTCTTAAGCAAGCCCAAATTGTTCCTATCTATAAATCTGGAGATGAAACTAACCCATCAAATTACAGACCTGTTTCAATATTATCGGTCCTGTCGAAACCTTTGGAGAAACATGTCTATAAACATATAATGTCACATGTTTCAGAGAACAATTTGCTTCATCCCAGTCAATCAGGATTTAGAGAAAACCATTCATGCCACACTGCTTTAACTAGCCCTCGTCGGAGATTGGCTCGTTAATATCAATGATAACAAATTCACGGGAGTATTGTTCGTTGACTTTGCAAAAGCTTTCGACGTCATTGACCATAATTTGCTGCTATGTAAGCTAGCCTTATATAGACTTTCCGACCAAACTCTTTCTCTTCTTACATCTTTTCTTTCTAACCGTCATCACAAGGTTTTCTTGGGTAACCAACAATCCAAATTCCAGACACAAACATTTGGTGTTCCCCAAGGATCCGTTCTTGGTCCTCTACTTTTTCTCTCTATATTAATGATCTTCCTTTATACGTTACAGGAGGCGTATGTGAACTGTTTGCAGATGATACGTCTATTCATTCGATCCATTCTAATTTGAAGCAATTATCCACAACTCTGCAGAACAATGTTAGTAACTTAATTGATTGGACTGAGCTGAACCACATGTCTTTGAACGACCAAAAACCTAAATACATGATAATAACTTCGCGACAAAAACGGCAAAAAATACCTTCAGTCTGCATTCTATACACATAGGTAGTACAGTCATTCATGAAGTTGATACTCACAACGTTCTAGGTGTTACTATCGAAAATAATCTTTCCTGGTCACCCGATATCGATAGTTTATGCAAACGTATTTCCCAAAGGTTATTTCAACTTTCAAAAAATTAAGAATTTCCTCGATGTTACAGCTCGAAAGAAATTCTTTCATGCATTTATTTCATCATCTATCGATTATGCGCCAACACTCTATGATCAATGCAGTGCAAACACCTTACGATATCTAAACAGGATTTATAAACGCTCTCTGAAGTTAGTACTTTGAAAAACTACTAGTCTGACGACTGAAGACTACATAGCGCTGGAGATCCTTCCATTATCGTATGAACTACAGTTTAACAAAGCCGTTGTAATGTATCGAATAATGAACGGATTTGCTCCTTGTACACTAACCACAACGATTTCCGCGAAATCAATCAAGATACACGAATAATATTGTAACAAGAAAACCCGGAATTGATCTTTTTAAAACAAGCCTCGCCTATTCAGGAGGGCCCTTTGGAACTCCTTACCAAATTACGTGAAAGATAAATCAGGCATTAGCTCGTTTAAATCAGCTTACAAAGCATTTCTCTTTCAGACACTAAAAACTTTTTAAAAAGTACACTACATATTTTAGACATGATATTCCTCTTCATGCCATATAATGCGAAAGAGAATATAGCAGACATTGTGACCATTGTTATGTTTAAACAGTACTGTACAGTTTGTTGATGTGGTTGTCATTAGATCAATTCCTTCATGTGTGTGTGTGTGTGTGTGTGTGTGTATGTGTGTGTGTGTGTGTGTGTGTGTGTGTGTGTGTGTGTGTGTGTGTGTGTTTGTGTGTGTGTGTGTGTGTGTGTGTGTGGTGTGTGTGGTGTGTGTGCGTGTGTGTGTGCGTGTGTTGTTGTTGTTGTTGTTCTTCAATTTAACGTCTTTTCACTAAATGTGATATTAGACAAGGTGTGTGTGTGTGTGTGTGTGTGTGTGTGTGTGTGTGTGTGTGTGTGTGTGGTGTGTGTGTGTGTGTGTGTGTGTGTGTGTGTGTGTGTGTGTTTGAGTGTGTGCATGCAGCGTGCGTACGTGTGTGCATGCAGCGTGCGTACGTGAGTGCGCGCCCGCGTGCGTGCGTGTGCGTGTGTGCGTGTATGTGTGATGAGGAGAAACTCTAAGTAAGAATTAAAAAAAATAAATAAAAAAAAGACATCAAAAGTAAAAACAAACTGTACGAAACAAGATCATGAAACAGCAATTACAGGATTGAGCCAACAGGGCTTAACATAAGAATTCGTACAAAATTTAAGAGAGTCATGGTATCCTGGAATATGCACTTTGAAGCATCCTTTCGAAACTCTGACAAATCGGAATCAAAGTAGGGGCAAAAGTATAGAACGTGTGTTGTTGTACAATTATCAAGGGCGCCACAAGCACATCGAATATTCTTGACATATTTTGTTCTGAATGCATTTATTTTTAACCGAAATAATAAGGAGGCAAGTTGTCTACTGTGTCTTGGGTATAATCCTATGTTTATATTACGGTTTACTGGATTTACTGAGGAAGCCCTTTTTAAAATATTACTTGCTCGAGAGCTCGTACAACAAAGTATAGAAGAGTCGGGTTTATGTATTCGGGGGAGAACACTTTCTTTGTAGTATTTCCCCAAATTTTTCAAAAGAGGCTCTTTGTAAGAGAGAATATCCTTCATGTAAGCTCAAGGGAATATGAATAGAAGCCGTATTGTCAGAATTGTTTGCACCTGCTCGAGCAATCCTGTCAGCCCATTCATTTCCGGTGTGCGTGTGTGTGTGTGTGTGTGTGTGTGTGTGTGTGTGTGTGTGTGTGTGTGTGTGTGTGTGTGTGTGTGTGTGTGTGTGTGTGTGTGTGTGTGTTTGTGAGCACGCGCGCGCACGCGCATATGGATGCTTGCACGATTTTGTCGTTTGCTTTTGTAGTATTAGTCTGTTACTTCTTACAGTTTGCAAGTTGACTAGTGTATTCACTTTTCCTCTTTGTTGCCATATTGACTTGTCTTTTGTACATGTGCTTTTTTTCCCCAGGGCTGGGTGAAAAAAAGCATGCGCAATTTGCTTATCTCATTACTCTGGTAAAATAAAATTTCGTTCGTTCGTTCGTTCGTTCTGTATGCGTGCTCGCTTACGCGTGTGTGTGTGTGTGTGTGTGTGTGTGTGTGTGTGTGTGTGTGTGTGTGTGTGTGTGTGTGTGTGTGTGTGTGTGTGTGTGTGTGTGTGTGTGTGTGTGTGTGTGTGCGCGCGTGCGCGCGTGCTTGTGTGTGCGTGCTTGTGCGTGCGTTCGTTGATTTTTAAAATCCATATATGATACCGTTTCTGTGATATGATTGATCCTACTTCATACCATTTGATTATCATGACGTTTCAAGCAAAACAATTTATTGAAATGGCTTGCATCATTACAGCACACCTCGTGGTGGTAAATGAAATCTTTGAAAAAAAAATCGTTGAAAGGATATTACGAAGAAAATAAATGTGAACATCTAACTAGGTTAGACACGAGTGAATGGACAGCAGTATGGTGTAACATGTCATAATTAATAATGATTTTAATAATTTGTTGAAATTATTATCCCTGACTAGGCCTGCCGACAATATTCGGTGATAAAACGTTTCCCTACCTTGGTATAGGAGTGCTTGTGTTCACGTGAAAAAATTGATATTCATTGCATAACAATGAATGATAATATAAACGACAGTGTTAATCTGATGCCATACTGGTGTTCATCTATGTGATAACGTTCGTTGGAAGCATTTTAGAGACTGCTGTCCTCCATTTCTTTCTTTGAGGTGTACCACTTATCAGTTCATTTGGTCACATTAGATGTCTATGTTCTTCAATACTTTTCTCTTTGTTTTTTGTTTGTTTTTTGTTTTCCTTTTTTGCTGAAAGTCTGAAACACAAAGACAGGCTGTACGCTCACATGAAACCTGGTTTCAAATTTGTCATCATATTAAACAAAGAATATATGTCAGAACTCAGCCATTGCACATTTAACGGGATATGCCGGGTGCGTTGATATTTTCTAGGGAGGCTAAAATCAACGATGAGGGGAAGTAAAATGCCATAGATAAATTCAGGGACGGCGCCCAATAAGAATACATATTTGCAGTGCAATACGTATTCGAATCAAGGCCACATATTTGATCCCATCTGCGCCATAAAGATCATCTGAAGATGACTTTTTACACCACACAGTCATCGGACATAATTTGATGAGTTATTACAATGAACACAGACAGTCCTGCAACATTCAGGTAGGAGAATGCCGAAAAAAGTCTGTTTAAGGCATTGATAAGACCTTTGGTATTGACCAGAATAATAGTTAGCATCCTTTGACAACTGAATGCCATTTTTAAAGATTTACATACGATTTTCGACCTTGCTACATTCAAATGGTGTACCTCAAATGTGGTCACTTGTTACACATTTGTAGAATTCATGGGCTATAATTAGACTGACTAAACACACGCGTCGTTCGATGCCAAGACACTGGACATAAAACGAGCTACATAAAATGGCCAAGAATGATTCACGAAGCTAAACTTCATTCTGCAAAGACTTGTTTTTGAGGGGCGTGTGTGTGACTGTTGCAAAAGTTCTAACTGAAAATGTTTACTGATATTGTCAATATATTGTGATAATATATCACTTTTTTTTTTAATTAAAGATTTGCGTAGATTATTCATGTCTCAGAAACATGGTAACGAAAAGATGGTTTGCGTAGAATCATATCAGTTACTGCTTTACCAGAGGTCTAACACGCCAAGAAAACATGCGTTGTACTGTTATGCGAAACTTGGTACCAAAGAAATAGTAAACGAAGAAATTAAACGAAGAGTTGATATAGGAGCAGAGCTGCTGAACATTCATCAAGAACTGATATATATTGTAATACTTCCCACTGAGGCTGAGATTCGGGACAAATGGAAGGAGTGTACGGTAGATCAATGCAGGGACTGTGCACGCCAAGAAGAGAATGTTGGTTTCCAATCAACATGCGTGTCAAGGCCACGTCTTTGATCCCACTGTCAACTTTCATTGAAGACGACTTCTGGCGCCATTCGTTTATCTGACGTAATTTCATTACTGTTATTATGGTGGGCACCGACACCCCCACCACAAAAAGTCCTGGCAGGAGAATTCCGAAGAGAATTCCGTCGAATGCATCAACAAGGTCTTTGTTACGTAAGTAAAATTCACCGGCATAGTAAGTGTCAACCGAAGCTCCAGTCTGAGGGTCGTACATACACACAACTTTCCACCTGGTTGCTATGACGTAATGCATCCCAAAGATGACTACATAAGCAGCTGCGATTATAACAGCAGCGGTTCTAGTCCGTAGCATTTTCTGAGCTTTGAGTGGACTGACAACACACACACATCGTTCGATCGCAATTAAAGTGGACATGAAACCAGAGATATAAACAGAGCTGGCTAAAGAATGAACCATGTTGTTTACACTGTACTTGGCTACAACAGTTTGAAAGCTGTGTTCATGATTGTTGCATAAATTCTGTCCAGATGCAGCTCAAAATGAACTGCAATGACAATAGCGTCCGACAATGACAGGAAGAACAAACACAAATTGATTCGTTCTTTGATTCCATGCTTCCAAAAGACAACCATGTTTACAAAGTTTAAGGGAACACAGATGATGAACAATGGGGTTAGTACACCCACGTCGACAATTTCTCTGAATAATTGTTGAGTTGTATAGGAGACCGGGTCTTCAGGCTGGTTCCACGGAGTAAAATTTGACGATGGGAAAAGCTGGCATCCTTCTGGAATTGTTCTATATTTACTTTTGTTCACGGCTTTGGTTTCGTTAAACATGCTTTTAAAGTTTGCTTCGTTTCCCGTCAAAAGATTTGCTCAGAACTAAAGAACGTCATTGAAAGTGACTGATTCTCATACGAGGAAAAAAGTTCGCTATCAAATGAAACATTTGAGTGTTAATGTTAGCGTGACAGCCTCATCAAATTCAGCAGCTGGAGCTATAGTTCTTGTACTAACAGTTATAACAATGTACAAAATAACTTTGATAATGGAAGAATCTATTCATTCTATAGGACATTGAGGATTTGTACGAGGCAAAGCGGTGTCGCTGTAGGTTCGCTCCTCTCTCAATTACATTACGGACTTTCGCTTCAACGTTGCGGTGATGTTGAGCTGAACCCGGACCTGCTCCTGGTAACAAAGCGGACAGCTTGTGGCAGACCAGCCTGAAGAAAGCCGATGGTGGTTCACCATATTTAACTCTTCTCCCGCCCGTTTACCTACAGAACCAGTCTCTGTGATGTGTTGTCTTCCATTCAGGACCTTAATCTAAGTTTGATGAGATGAATGCTGACATGTGCAGGACGAAAAATATGCATGCTGGACTACATGGGACGTTACATCTTTGAAAAATGAGGTAACTGATCTCAGACGTGAAAATGAAAATTTGAAGGCACAGACGGATAGTCTGACTGGAGACGTGTTGAAACTTGAACAACAGGCGGACAATTTAGAATGTTGTTCTAAGAGCAACAACGTTATATTTCTTGGCATTTCATGGAGAGATCGGGAAACCAGACAGGATTGTGAGGGCCTTGTGCACGAGTTGTTAACTGACAAATTAGAACTGCGAAGAGACGTGCAGTTTGACAGGCTGCACAGGTAAAACGGGAAACTGAACTATCCGATCATTGGTAGCTGAACTTTCTTTAAGAACAAGGAAGCCATTCTAGATGCCAGGCATAGCTTAAGAGGTACTTGGGTATTTGTCGGTGATTTCTCCCAGCCAGTGAGGGAAATGCGTCAGAAACTTGTCCCTCACCTGAAAATGCACACACACACACACACACACACACACACACACACACACACACAACACACCACACACACACACACACACACACACACACACCCCACAGAAAATAAAAACGTGTCAGTGATTTTTGATCACCTAGTTACTTACTTAGACTTAGATGTCCCCGCGTCTTGTGACGCATGAGGAGTCAAAGCGCTCCCACTGTGCACGGTCCACAGCCAGTCTGCTAGTGTCACTCCATCCTCTGTCTGGTTTGCAGGTCTTGAAGAGGGTAATCTCAAGACATGAACCAACCAATGGAGGCGCCGCCTGCAAATGATGGTTGACACGGGGAGCTGTTTGGACCTCTCCCTGACGTCTCCATTTGGTATAAAGTCTGACCATTTGATGGCCAAGATCTTACGTAGGCACTTAGTATCGAAAGCGTCGAGTTTCATCTCCCAGGTGGTCTTCAGTGACCAGGTTTCACAGCCGTATAACAGTATTGAAATGACACTGGAGTTATAAAATTTCAGTTTGATTCCAAGGAAGAATTATTGCTGTACCATATTTTGTTCAACTGATTGAATGCTGATGTTGCCTTCCCAATACGACACTTCAGTTCATGGTCGAGGTCATTGGCGTTGTTGAAGAAGCTGCCTAGGAATGTGAAGTTTTCTACTTCTTCTACTAGTTACTGAAGGGGAAAAGCATGACCTAGACCAGGACAGTAATCTGAAAATTTCTACCTAAAGATATGGTCGGCATATTAAAATAACATCAAAACAATTTAATTCACCAAATCAATCTGTACATACACCTAAACGTATAGGGGAAGGGGAAAAAACTATAATTTTCATAACCATGTAAAAAGAATGTAAGAATGGCACATCACGTGCAGCTCGAGTTAGTTGAGTTAGGAGGAGTGTCAACGCTCCCCGTCAACTGTTCAAATGTGCCATTGAACCGGAACACACTCAGATGTTTTACGGGGAGTTGACAAACGTGTGTTTGATGACACACCGAATGTTATTCAAGCACATCATTACAGAATGGGTGAACGTGTATTTCCTTCTGTGTTTGATAAATGTTTTTTTTTCTTCCTAAATTGTGTGTGCATAGTGAGAGAGTGGTTCAGAACAATTTATCTTCTTCATTGAATACCTATTTATGTTGTCAAGTTCTCGTACATAATAAAGGATTGGTGGAAAAATGCTTTATCTCCTTTGACAAATGACTACTATTCTTCAGATATCGGTCAGACAATGGAGGAATGAATGAAGAAATGAATAAGGATACTTTGCTTTGTTCATCAACGGAATCACTTTCCTCTAAACCTAGAACACGAAATAAAACAGAGAATAAAAATTTCCTTCAAAGTGTTTGTACATAATCATAACTAAAATGAGAATGCGTTATCTCCAACGTTGAATTGAAGTGTCTCTTCTGAAGTTTGTGAACGTGGTTTAAGAAACGACGAAAATGAGTTATCTTTCATGTGAGAACAAGCCTTCTTCTTGTCCCGATTTTCAGATGCCAAATTCATCCCATTGTCGTTAGCAAATGAAGAAGTTGATGTTGTTTCTGATAATAGAAGAGAAACAGCAATTTTGAATGATCAAGATGATTTTACAGAAAGCCACTGTGGTGTAAATTTGACTGATACGAACGGAAATCATATGTCTCATTTCTGCATTGGAATGTGAATGGCTTGTTTTCCAAGTTATTTGATAAAACGTTTATTTCGTATATAACGTTTTTTGATTTTGTTTGTTTAGTGGAAACGTTTGTTGAAAATTTGCATTCAAAGGTTTCAACAATTACATAGTTTTCTGTAAACCAGCCGTTCAGCTTACAAAACACGGACAACGATCTGGGGGAGTCGTAGGTCTTATCAAAATGGAATTTGTACCCTTTGTACAAGATTTACCAACTGATCTAAACTATGCCATCATGTTCAATATTTCTAGAGATGGTTTTGGTCTTACAAAGAAAGATCTTTATGTATGCACATCCCTCCAGAAAATTCACCATCCTATGCTTTATATAGTACTGAAAATGGCATAAGTGATTTGGAAAATTGCCTCTCTGATGTTATGCATATATATGCTCAATATTCTGATATGTAATTACTTCTGGCTGGAGATCTAAAAAAAAACACAAAAAAAACAACCACAGTATTTGTAACATTTGCAAGGAATTTCCAACCAACAAATGTTTTTCAGTTTACATAACGAAACCTTTATTAACAGATGTTCCGAAGACAAGACAGGCATGGTAAGCTTTGTTAAACATTTGTACTGCGTTAGATCTGTGCGTTTAAAATGGTGTGTGCAACGGCGACCGTAAAGGTCGTTTCGCTTGTATTTCAGAGACAGGGAACAGTGTGATGATTATGTTATAACTTCGTATGACATCTTTAATAATATCAATCTATCGTGCAATCTCTGTGTGAATGAACGAATTGAGTCTGACCATCTACCTTCAGTATCAAATATAAAATCACTTTCTGAAGTAAATAAAAAGTGACAAGGGCATAAAGAAAAACATACAATTTATTGATGTAATATAAAGAGCAAGATGAGTATGCTAATTCTTTTTCCTGATATAATGAATACTCAAGATACATCGTTAATGTTGGAGAAAGATGTTAACCTGATCGACGATGATATTAACGCCACTTTGAATATTTTTGTAAAAAGCACAAGCCGAGTGCATGAGGAAACAAATAAGAGTAAATAACATTCAGAAGAATGATCTTGGTTGGATTATAAATTAAAAAGACATGAAACAACTTCTAGAATATCTAGAAATACATTAGACGATAAATACAGAAACGTTTATTGTAAAGCTGGAAGGGAGTACAAGAGTCTTTTAAAGAGGATGGAGACGAGTATAATTCTACTTTATCATGCAGTTTAGTTAACTCAGTTGAAGATCAGCAAGAAATTTGGAACTGTATGCGCAGAATATCAGTTAAGAAAAGTAGTATGCATAACAATATTTCTGTCAAGGACTGGCATCAGCATTTCAAAGATCTTCTCGAAAAAATATACTTAAAAAGACGCAGAAAAAATAGAAGAAGAGGACCTTTTCTTGATCCTAATAGCGATGCAGATTCCCTCGACCGTCCAATAACAAGAACAGAAGTGATCTCTGCAACTGAAAAACTCAAGAACTGAAATTATATTACCATTAGTTAAGAAAGGTGAAGTCGATGATCCAAGTAACTGCAGGGGCATATCACTTAGTCATATAAGTAGTAGATTATATAGCTCTATAATTAACTGTAGACTGCAAGAGTTGGTCGAACTTAATAATAGCACGCGTGAGTTTCAAGCGGGTTTTAAAAAGGGTTATTTAACTATCGATCAGATTTTTTACACTTCTGGCTTTTTTGCAGAAACAGTTTTCATGGAATTCCAAATAATTATTATGTAGCCACCATTGACTTCGAAGACGCATTTGATTTCGAATCAAGAACATTACTTTGGCCAATACTTCAAAAGAATCGAATAAAGGATAAGATATACCGATGTATTAAGGGCATGTATAATTGTGTAAAAGCGAGGGTTAAGTGTGGTGGTGATTTTACAGAATACAAAGTTTGTACAAAAGGGTGTAAACCAAGGAGATGCATGTAGTCCTGTTTTGTTTTCTTTGTTTATCAACGAATTGGCACAAGAAATCAGAGAGAAGGGTAGACATGGTGCAACACTTACTTTTACCAGATATAGTTGAATGGTTTATTTTGCTATTGGCAAATGATAAAGATTTGTTGTCAGAAACACCAGTTGGCCTTCAGATCCAGTTGAACAATGTATGAACTGCATCATCCATACTTCATTTTAAGATAAATATGAAAAAAGGGAAAGAGCGCAATGCTGTTATATCCAGAAAAGGAGGGCACCTTACAGCACGAAAGAGATGTTCTTTTAATGTGTGCAAATGGCTGTCGTTAATTGTTATAGATATTTTTTGTATTTATTTGTCTGCCTGACTTAATTTTGTGGCTGCGTATAAAGATCTTGCAAGCAAGGCGAGAAATGCATTGCTTTTAATTCTGCAACGATTGTCCGTACTTAATAATGATACGCTGAGAGTATTTTTCAACATTTTGGATACCCAGGTGCAACCAATTGCCCTCTATGGAGCTGAACTGTGGGGATTGAATGCTTATGTTAAATGGTACATTTGTATGCTCTGCAGAAGTTTATTTCTAGGAGTCCACATAATACTACTGAATGATCTTGAATGAGATACTGGACATCACCCTATTTACATGAAGTCAATTATAAAGTGTATTAGATACTGGCTAAAGATATCACGGATGAATGATAACAGATTACCTTTGAAAGTTATATGATTTTTACCTTAGTTAGATTCACGAGGCAAAACCACAGAGGCGTTAGGTGTTCGCAAGATCCAGTGGTTTAGGATTTTTATTGCTAAACCATGGTGTGGAAAATGTGAAATCTTTTTTTTTTTTTTTTGAAAGTATTTCGTCAAAGACTTAATTGATAACAGAAGGCAAAACTGGCATGAACATGTTTAGGAAATTGATAGATTTACATGGCACAGATCGTGTAAATCATCTAATAATTGCAATATGTATCTTTCACTTGATATGGATAGGCATATACAAAACTTACATGATGAAATTCAGATTTGGTGTTTGGGATATAGCAGCACAAAATGAACGGCATAATGCAGTTTCTGACCGCAGGTTGATATGACCGCCATGTATAGCAGCACAAAATGAACGGCATAATGCAGTTTCTGACCGCAGGTTGATATGACCGCCATGTATAGCAGCACAAAATGAACGGCATAATGCAGTTTCTGACCGCAGGTTGATATGACCGCCATGTATAGCAGCACAAAATGAACGGCATAATGCAGTGTCTGACCGCAGGTTGATATGACCGCCATGTATAGCAGCACAAAATGAACGGCATAATGCAGTTTCTGACCGCAGGTTGATATGACCGCCGTGTGAAAGGCAAGTGATGACCATTACTGTTTCTCTTCTCCTGCCATGCTTTCAGTGACCTACGGCAGGAAATATTCCATTTACATATTATGCAAATCCATGTCAGTTTCGTGTGACTCTATTAATGACAAATGAAAATGAAATAATTGTGAGGAATTTGTCCGTGTATTTGTTTAAAACCTCTAAGAGGCGAGCTGTTATGAGTGGCTAACAAATGTATTGACACGCCGATGTTACATGGATACGGATTTCTTCGTATGGAGTTAATATCTGGGTCAGTCGACTATACTTCAAGCACGTGTACAGTAGAATGTGTTTCATGCATTTGAATATCATTTTGATGTTGTTTTCCATGTTTTCGAGTATCATTAATTTCATGTTGACGTTGTTGTCACACTCATCATGCTAAGTGTTGAATGTACTCCACTCTCAGAAGGGACTGTGGCATATCTGAATACATTTGATTTGATTTGATTATCTCTCTCTCTCTCTCTCTCTCTCTCTCTCTCTCTCTCTCTCTCTCTCTCTCTCTCTCTCTCTCTCTCTCTCTCTCTCTGAAGAAGAAGAATTACGGCCTTTCCCTTGGTGAATAGGACTCTTAATGTTTACATTCATTTTAGGACTTTCATTGTTTCCTATCTTCTTATCAGTTCTGCTTATCATTACGGCACACATGTTGGTTAAAATGCTGACCGATGGAACCTGCTGATGTCGGTCTGCTTGTGTGTCTTACCTTACATCGCATTTTCTTCAAACTATATTTGTTTGAGTATTATATTTATTTCTTCCCACACTTGACAATCAACTCTACATTAAAAACCATTTCGTTCCTTTGATTAGAACAATCGTTTTCTCTTCATACTGCGATGCCCAGTTCAGTTTTTATGCCAAAAAACCGGGTTTTTAAAAAATTTTATGTTTAAGTTAGAAAAAAACACTCCCGAGTCCACCCCGGGTAAGGAAAAAATTTCAGTGGCCCTTTTCATTTCACCAGAAACCCGACAAACAAATAAAAATGAACACAACCCAGCTTCTGTCACAAAATTTTCCCCATTAAAAATTAATTTAAAAAAAAATAATGAACGGCCCTTCAACATTCCAAAATTTCAAACAAAATCTCCTTTTTATACCGATATCCTCCCCCCATCCCTTGCCCTTTGGGAATTCCCCGCTTTTCCCCAAATTTTACCACAAAACCATCTCTCTCTCCTCTTTTTCTCTCTCTCTCTTCTCTCTCTTTTCCCCTTTTCCTCTCTCCTCTCTCTCTCTCTCTCTCTTTTTTCCCCTTTCCTTCTTTTTGTCTCTGTCTGTTTTGTCTCTCCCCTCCCCTTTTTCTCTCCTTCTTTTCTCTCTCCTCTCTCTGTCTCTCTTTTTCTTCTCTCCTTTCTTCTCTCTCTCGTAAATTTCTAGTTTCTGCTTTAAAGTTGTCAGTTTTCCCCACTGTTTTGGGGTTGGAAGTTTAGTTACTAATTCTATGTCCCAAAATTTTTGTTCCCTGATTAATACAAAAAGATAGTGAAAAAAAAGTGTTTGACTCCGACTGTTAAAACCCAGAAAAAAAGCAATTGGACTGTGCTTGATTTTGTTGGTTGAAAATTTTCTGTACAGTGCCAGCCTGTCTAAAAACTTCGAAATTCACTGTCATCTTTTTGGTGTTGTGTGGTGTTAATTCAGGGAGATTTGTCGCCGGTGTTTTTTTACAAAAAAAAGTTAAAATGCAATTTTACTTCTGGGGGGGAAAAAACCTTTTGCCTTTAAAAAACATTCTAAAGGAAAAAGATTTCCGTTTATACCCATGGAATAATTTTAAAAAAAATTTTTGGAAATTCAGCCCCTCCCACCCACTTCCTACACTACACAACACGACCAGAAAAATAATGTTGCTTCTTATTTTCTTTTAAAAACAGAATTTTCTTTGAAAAAGGAGAATGGCCAAAACCCCAAAGATGAAAAACTTTTTCCCTATAATGATTCGATAAAAAAACTTTTCTTCTGCACCCAAAAAAGAACTGTGTGTGTGGGAGAAAACAGCCTATTTTTAAGGTATTCTGCCTTTGGGATCCCCGACGATATTAAATTTGTACATTTTAGATTTTGCGTTTGGGTTTTGGATTCTTACCCCCTTTTCCCACCCACTAGTAGACTTCCCTCCCCCGTATTTTTTTAAGCAAACCGTGATGGGAATTTTATATGGCTCACCCCAAAAGTATAAAAACTCGGGGCCATTTTTAAAATCACACAAAGGCGGCATTTTTAGTGTCAGGGGTTTAGACTGTTTCACTTTTGGAAAAGTAAAGAAGAAGGGTAAACCGCGAAACACTTTGTAAACCGTTTCATGGACACACAGGGATGAAAAAAGAACGGGCCCCACCGTCTGCGGGGAACACCCCTGTCCCCTTTTTACCCAAGCCCCTGCCAAAAACCCCGTGCCCCCTGGGGACGTCCCTCTGACTGCCCCCTCCCCCAAAATTTCCACTGAACCCACACAGCCCCCCTGCCCGGCCTGTCCCAGGGCCCGCTGCACTGTGAGGGGGCCCAACCCCACGGGCAGCGTCGTCGTTCTTCCTCCCACTCCGCCTTTCCCCTCCCACACGGGACAGGGCAGTCAGGGCACAGTTTCCCAAAACCGTGTACCCCATGCCGCCACGAGTACCCAGCCCAAAACCCCACCCCCAAAAAAGCATCGTACTTTACGCTCTTTTTCACCCAAAATCTTATAAAAAGAAAACCTCCAGTTGTGTGTGTTCGCCCTCCTGTTTTTAAGAGAGGAACTGAAATATATTGAAACTCCCTTTGACACCCCCCGGATGCCCCAAAAGGAATTTCAGGTTTTGAAAATGATTCTTTTTAAAATGATGAAAAATGTGTTTAAAAAAATAAAGTACGTGCTTTGATCCAAGTTTAAAATTTGACTCTCTTCCCCTGTTGCATTGATGCCCCCCAAAAAAAAAAATTTTCCCTACTTAAAAACAAAGACAAAATCTTTTTTTTCAAAAGAAAATCACTCCGGGAAAACACCCCTTTGGGGGATTTTTCAGTCTGAAATAAAAAAAAAACTAAAATGTCCACGGTCCCTTTCAGTTAGTCATGCCATTACCCCAAGCTGACTCTGCCCAAAATTTAATTTAAAAATCTTATGAAGAAGTTTTTTGCCCCCTAAAACCCCCCCCTAAAATTTTCCAAAACTGATCAGCCCGCTCCCGGTTTGAAAAAATGGGGATAAAGGGAACCATTCCCAACAATCTCTCGGTCTCCCCAAAATTGATTATGACAAAAACAAGCCCCCCTCAAGTTTGACCTGTGAAATGAATCTGAAGAAGTGGGTCTGTTGTTTACCGAAAAAAACCCCTTTCCCAAAATTTTCCCCTGGCTGACGATGAACCAAATGCCAGTGTCCTAGTAGACAAATGAGCTCTCAAAACCCGGACAACATTTCCCCCCAAGGCCCCCCCCCCTGACATGAAAAAGGCACCCGTTATTTCCTTACCCTGACCCCAAGGTTAATCACCCTTTGTCTCCCTTCTGTGGCAAAACAAAACAAACCCCTGTCAGTCCACCCGTGACCCCAAAAATGGGCCAACCCTTCTGTCCCCTTTCCCCTTCACCCCATCTATATTCTTTTTTGGGGCTTCTTTACTGAAGTTTATCAACCCCGGGGAAAAAAACCTCCCCCCCGTGGGGAATTTATGTACAAAAATTTTATTCCGGGTTTTTAACTGTGCCTCATTTGAAAAATTTTGTTTTCTGCCCCTTTTTTTCCCTTCAAATCAGACCCAGACTGTACTGGTGCATGTGGGAAAAAAACCCAGCTGCCCGGGTGGTCCCATTCAAAAGGGAATTTTGGGGACAAGATTAGCAGTGCTTTTCAAAAAAAGTTTTTCCCAAAGACCCTTCTGAAAAAAATGGTTCTTTAAATTTCCCGCAAGAGGGCCCCATAATTTAAAATAATGAAAATCTTTCCCCCCAAAACAAACTTCTGGGGTCATGTCGTAAAGGGGGAATTTTCTTTTCCCGGGGAAACCATGAGCTTTCCGCAGCAATCAGGGGTCCGCGTCTAGCATTGAAACGTTAACTGACCCCCCCAGGGGAAAAAGGCCCACAGCAAACCCTTGTGTAAATTTTAAAGCATGCGTGTCAAAAAGCAAAAAGAATATCATTTTAAAAGATCCTTTCCCAAAATTTCCCGGGAATATCCCCCGTTTGACCCCAAAAATTCAAGAGGGGGAAATTCACCGAAACGGTTTAAAAGGGGTTAAAACAGTCTTTCCCCCCAGGTCCAAAGAGGGTTTTCGTCTATGTCAGTGCCCAGAGAAAATTACAACAACTGTATTTTTGGTCATTTGATAAGGGAAAGAAGGCCCTCATTCCCCCTCTACCCTTTCTTTTCCCGTCATTTCCCAAACAACGCTTGCACCCTGAAATTTTGCCTTTCCCCCCCATCAGAAAAGTCCCAAATCGCCACTTCCCTCCCCGGTTCGTGTTGCCCAAGGATGAGTTCCGTCAACAAACCCCCTCCTTACCATTTCCCCTTCTGAACTGTCGGTAGGGGCCCTTTTTCCCTGGAAAACATGTTCCCCCCCAATCAGTTCCCTTTTTCCCCCGGGTTTTCCCCGACAGAAGTTTTTTCCCCCTTTCATCTTTGCCCCCCCCCTCCTTTCCCCCTCGTTCTGGGGGCATAAAGGATTTTCCCCGTCTCTCTCCGGGGGGACCCCCCGCCCCAATCCATTCCTCTATCCTGAACCCATCAGGAGCTGTCCTCTCCCCACCACCATGGCCCGGCGCCTAAAAGTCTCCCCAACCCTACAGCCTAAACAGAAGCCCTTTTCCCCCCACCCACCCAGCCTTTCCGTACCTGTTTCCTCTCCCTGTAAAAGTTAATGAGGGGACCCCCAGGCAGGTCCTCAGATTCCAATGGTCTCTTTTCCGGTTTTTAAAAAACCCGGGAAAATTTAAACCCACATCCCATAAATAACACGCAAAGGTTTTCTCCTCTGTTTCCCAGTCAAAGAAAAAAAATTTTCCCAAAGTTGAGAACACAATTTTTTTTCCAGCAGAAAGTCCCAAAAATCCGGGAAATCCTCCAAAAATCCATGTGCAGACCCCCCCGCCCCAAAGCTCTAGCATCAAAGGGGTTCGGTTAATCTTTTGTGTTTCCAAACTAATAAACAATTTTTGGCCTTTCCCAAAATTTTAGCACAACAGCAAGCTTTTTTAAAAACCCAAATTTCCTGTGTTTTTTGTGTGGGGGCAAGAACGTTTGTATTTCAATGCTATTTTTTTTTTAAAGTAACAGTAATGGATTTGGGATTTATATATTTCTAGGTATATTTATTGCGCTTTATCCCCGAAAAAACAAATTAATCCTTTTTCATTCCCTCTTTCCCCCGCCCCCCCCAAATCCCTCTTTCTGCTTTTCCCCACCATCCACCCCCTCCCCCGTATTATTATCATAGCTGTTGCTCATAGGTGGGCGGGTTTTTGGGTGGGGTGGATGAAAATTTATCAAAAGAATGGGTAGAGGTAGTGGGTGCAAACTGTTCGCGGAAAATGCTTTTGAAGAATTGATTTTTTTAATTGCCCGGGTGTTTTTGGGGCTCGTCGATGATTCCCCGTTTCACAAAGTTAATTTTAAAGTTTTTGTGATTGAAATTTTTTTTGCTTAATTTGGGTTTTTAAATGTTTTGGGGTATTGGAATTTTTATAATTCAAAACAGTTATTCTTTAAATAAATTTTTTCTTATTTCTTTGAAAATTTTTACCCCCCGATAAGTTTGTGCCCCTGGTTTTTTCCTGTCGTGCTTACCCTTTTCTCCTTTTTTCGTTTTGTTTCGTTCATTTTCTCTTTTTGTCTAATTGGGGTACCTGGCCTTTTAAAGAAAGGACTCCGGGGGTTGGCTAACTCTTTTTAACCCTGTATTAAGGAAGTAACTGTTTTATCAGCGATCTTGGAAAATTCCGGGGGAAACCCTTTCACCCGTTTTTTTTTCGGGAATCAGATTTAAAAGGGCGTACATTAGATTCTGATATAAACTTGCCTGGTTTAAAAAAAGTTATTGCCCCAGATCCAAAAGTAAAAAGGACCCAGGTTTGTTTGTTTACTATAATGTCGTTAAAATTTTAAAACGAAAAGGGAAAACTGGAAAAAAGTTTTTGGGGTCGAAACAAATGGCCCGAAATAAAAAATAAAGCTTGGGCAGTCCCATACTTGTTGGATTCATTATCGAATCCCGGTGAAAGAATAAAATTTGGGTTTTTAACTTTTGTTTTAAAAGAAAGGACGGGCCCCTCTACTTGACCCAAGGGAAAAAAATTTTAGTTTTTGGTTTACTTCAAAAATTGACTTGTTAAAACCCCAAAAACAATGGACCGAAATGTTACCTCATTAAATTTACACCAGATAGTGGGTCCACCAACACGAATTACAAATTTAATTCCCAAATCCCCTCATTTACCCCAATTTTTGGGCACATCTTTAAAAATAACATTGTGGAAAAAATTCCCTTTTCCCGCGAAATGGGTTTCAGTGATTTACTCCCCCGGGTTTTTTTTAAATTGGGGGGAAAAAAGGGGGGTACAAATTCCAAAAACCGGTCATTTTTTTCCATCCTATATAGGGGTTTTAAAAGATTTAACGAAAAAGGGTTTTTTTTTTGACCTGCTTTTCATTCTCCCTGTCCCAAATATATTAATTTCTGATCCTGAAAAAAAACAACAAAAAAGTTTGGATTAATGTTTTTTTCCCCAAAATCTACAATAAAACCCTCACCCCTCAGGCCCCAAACGGGTAAAATTCCAAACTTAAAAACCCCCGGGGGGGATATCAAAGGGGAAATTAGATAAAAAAAAACCCCTTTAGGAAAATTTTTAAAAACAAAAAAAAGACTTTGGTTTTGCCCAAAACCCGAGGAAATTTTGTGACGTCAAAAGGGAAACCCAAAAGCAAAGTAAAATATTTTCAAAAAATGGTTTTCCAAAAAAAAAGGGGTCCGAAACTATTTGGAAAGCAATAAAAAAAATTGCCAAAAAAAAGGGTTTTCACAAAACAAACTTAACAGTAAAGATATTCCCCCCGACGCATTTTAAAAATATTTTGTTAAAGTTGTGAAAAATTAATAAATAATGATGAAAGGGGAAAAAAAATGATCTAGAATTAGTAATGGGAAAATTGTTTTAAATCAAAGAATATTAAAAACTTTTGTGTCAATTCCCCTTTCATTTAAAAATACCCCAAGAAATTTTATACTTAAAAGTCACTGAAAAAATCAAAAACCCAAAAATATTTTTGCCCTTTGGGTCCAAAAATAATCAAGTTGGGCTGCACCAGTCAAAAACCAAAACTCTCTTACTTCCTATATAACCTTGGGTTTGAGGAAAAAAATGTTTTCCCGGAAGTTTCAACCCCCCCCAAAAATTGTTTCCCGCTGTACAAAAAATGGCGATCCGTTTCCCAACCCCTGTAAAACAGGGCCCGTTTCGTTCTGTTTAATTCTTTCCCAAAAACCCCTCGAAAAAAATATCCCAAAAATTTTTTAAAACTATCCATTAAACAAAAAATGATTTGATTAAACCTAAAGGGGAGTCAGGTTTTTTGGGGGAAAAACCCTTTTCCCGCCCTCCGCGTTACGCAAAGATTTACAAATGGCTTTGAACATTAATGACAAAGAAATTAAAAGGGTTGTCTTCATTGATTTTACTAAAACTTTTTATATCATTTTAAAAAAAACTCTCTTTTTCCTAAAAAAAAACTCGCTTTATACGGACTCTCTGAAAATTCTCTTCAGTTCATGTCCTCATTTCTTTCTAATCGAAAACAGGTAGTATGTGTTAAATTTCCCTTTAAAAAAGATTTTTCCCGCCAGTTTAAAAAATGGTGTTCCACAAGGATTCCGTTCTTGGCCCCTTTTCTCTTTTCGTCTTTTATAAAAGGGTTTAGTCCCTATCCGAAGTTTTCTGGGGTTATTTGGTGATGGGCAACTCTATGCATTTAAACCCCCCTTGCTTGCAGGTTGTGACGTCCGTTCTACAAGAAAAGTTTAAAAAGTGCCGTCAAAGGGCGGAAATCAATCACCCCGTCTCTTAATGCAAAAAAAAAAATAAATGCAGGTCATTTTAGCAGACAAAAACTTCAAAAAATGCCTGTTGATTTTTTTCAAAATTTGTTTTTGTTTAAAAAATCGAAGAAGAAAAAAAACCATAAAGTTTTTGGGGGTGTTTTCATTTATAACAATTATCAGGTTTTCCCATCACGTAGCTTACCTACGGGAAAAGAAAATCCCAAAAAAAATTCCAGTTGTAAAAATAAAGCATTTTCTGAATATGCATGCTAGGGAAAAAAATTCTTTCATGCCCCCTATTTCGTCAATTATAGAATATGCTTCTACTTTAGGGATTCAGCCAGCCCCAAAAAATTCTGGAAAATTTTTGCAAGATTGCAATTGGGGGCGCAAAAAAAATTAGTTCTCTTAAAAAACCCAGTTCCCTTAACTCTAAACGATTATAAATCCTTGGTATCCTTCCCCCAAAAACAAAAAATTTTAAAAATAAAAAAGGGTATTTTATGCATAAAGTGGTAAATGGAAAAAGCCCCAAAATTTCCCTTGTAAACGTTTCCCGGACGAATGACAAAAAGGCCCGTCCCCAAAATTAAAAATGCCCCTGCCCCCCGACTTTTACCCCTTTTCAAATCAAAACCTCGTATACAGTGGTGGGAGTACTGGAACAATTTGCCTCCCTTTTTTGAAAGAAAACTCAAGTTTAATTTTTTAAAGAGCGCTTTTAAAAAGGGAAAACTGGTTTAGTAAGTTAAAAAAAAAAAAATATTTTTAAAAAAAACTGTACCCAGTTGATTCCTAATCAATCAAAAGACTCAGTGAATAGAAAAAAAAAATTTCCCGTTCCCATTTTTCAAGCCCGGTTAGACGGAAATCTTGCCGTGTTTATTTGAAACCCCAGCAATTTAAAGGGTTAGCTAAAGACTGTTTTACAATGATGATATCGTCAAATGGGTTTTGGTTTTTTTGATGTATTGAGGTATTTTAAATCATTTTTACTCTTGTTTCCCGTTTTGTATTTTTTATTTACATGTATTTTCTCCCCCCCCCCCCCCCTCCCCTTCCCCCCCACACCCCCCTACCCCCGCTTCCGCTCTCTTTTTCCTCTCTCTCCTCTCTCTCTCTCTCCTTTTTTCTCTCTCTCTTCCCCTCCCTCTTTTCTCTTTTTTTTCTTTTTTCTCGCATATGGATGTTGCACGATCTAGTCGTTTGTTTTTGTATATTAGTCTGTTACTTCTTACAGTTTGCAAGTTGACTGGTGTATTTACTTTTCCTCTTTGTTGCCATATTGAAATTGTGTGTTGTCCATGTGTGTTTTTTTTCCCCAGGGGGGTGGAAAAGCATATGCAATTTGCTTATCTCATTACCCCGGTGAAATAAAACTTCGTTCGTTCGTTCGTTCGTTCGTTCTCTCTCTCTCAACCCCTCTCTCTCCACGTAATAGTGTGGTACACGCATTGTGTGTTTTGTGTGTGTGTGGTGTGTGTGTGTGTGTGTGTGGGGTTGTGTGTGTGTGTGTTGTGTGTGTTGTGCGTGCGTGCGTGCGTGCGTGCGTGTGTGCGCGCGCGCGCGTGTGTGGGGTGTGTGGTGTGTGTGTGTGTGTGTGTGTGTGTGTGTGTGTGTGTGTGCGCGCGCGTGTGTTTTGGCTGGTTTCAACACCAAATAATTGCAGTTAATGCTTGTCTTTACCCCCATTTTTGTTACCCCAACCTCCCTTCCTCCTCCTTTCATACTGCCGACCGCGAGCACACACGCATGAACGCTCGCGCACCACACAGACACACAATACGTGCGCAAACATCACGCACACACACACACACACCACACACAACACACACACACCACTACACACACACACACACACACACACACACACACACACACACCACACACCACACACACCCCACACACACACACACCGTGCAAAGCACGCCCACACACAGCCCCAAAACACACACACACACACACACACCACACTCACATACACACACGCACGCACGCCGCCTGCCGCACGGGAAAAAAAACCCACACACATAAAAACACGCACGCACGCACGCCTGCACGCACGCACACACACACACATACACACACAACACACACACATACACAACACACATACACACACACACACACACACACACACACACACACCACACACACACACACACACACACACACACACACACACACACTCACATACACCACGCACGCACATACGCACTACTCTCTCTCTCTTTTCTCCTCTCTCTCTCTCTCTCACACCCCACACACACACACACACACACACACACACACACACACACACCCCACACACACACACACACACGCACACACGCACGCACGCACGCACGCAACACACACACACACACACACACACACACACACACACACACACACACACACGCACATACACACACACACACACTACACATACACACACACTAAGAGTACGCACACTATTTCGTGAGAGAGAGAGAGAGAGAGAGAGAGAGAGAGAGAAGAGAGAGAGGAGAGAGAGAGAGAGAGAGAGAGAGAGAGACCGAGAGAGGGAGATAAAGAGAGAGAGAGAGAGAGGGGAGAGAGAGAGAGAGAGAGAGAGGGAGAGGGAAAGAGAGAGTGAGAGAGAGAGAAAGAGAGAGTGAGAGAGAGAGAGAGGAGAGAGAGAGAGAGAGAGAGAGAGAGAGAGAGAGAGAGAGAGAGAGAGAGAGAGAGAGGGGAGAGAGAGAGGAGCGAGAGTCAATATATTACTGGTTGTTCACTTTCATTTGTTTGTTATAATAGATGCAATTGTTCCGTGCCACGATGTCTGGTTCAATGCACGTTTGGAATGCGAACGTTTGTTTGTGCATGAGTGTGCGTGCATGTCTGTCTGTCTGTCTGTCTGTCTGTCTGTCTGCATATAAGTGTGCATGCGTGCGTGCTTGCGTGCGTGTTTGACTCTGTGTGTGTGTAAGTGTGTATGTGTGTGTGTGTGTGTGTGTGTGTGTGTGTGTGTGTGTGTGTGTGTGTGTGTGTGTGTGTGTTGTGTGTTGTGTGTGTGTTTGTGTGTGGTGTGTGTGTGTGTGTGTGTGTGTGTGTGTGTGTGTGTGTGTGTGTTGTGTGTGTATGTGTGTGTGTGTGTGTGTGTGTGTGTGTGTGTGTGTGTGTGTGTGTGTGTGTGTGTGTGTGTGTGTGTTAGTTCTTCAATTTAACGTCTGTTCACTTAAAGTGATATTAGACAAAATAATGCAGAAATGAGTGGATGAGCGAAATGGACATAGTGTATGCAAAATGCTAGTATATGCCTACGTACGAATGTGTGTGTGTGTGTGTGTGTGTGTGTGTGTGTGTTGTTGTGTGTGTGTGTGTGGGGTGTGTGTGGTGTGTGTGGTGTGGGGGCGCGAGTGCGTGCGTGCGTGCGTGCGTGCGTGCGTGTGTGTGTGTGTGTGTGTGTGTGTGTGTGTGTGTGTGTGTGTTGTGTGTGTGTGTGTGTGTGTGTGTGTGCGTGTGCGACTTTGACAATGAAAGAAAATATTGTTCTAAATGTAACATCTTAAAGTAAATTACAAGCAAACCCCCCCCCCCCCCCAAAAAAAAAAAAAAAAAAAAAAAAAAAAAACAAAAAAAAAAAACTGGACATATTTATACAAACGAGCCAACTGGTCTTAACATCAACGAATTCATAAATGTAAAAAAGGCGTGAAGATTCTGGAAAATGCATAGGAATGTTTTTGTCGAAGTTGGAGATAGATGATTAAAAGATGAGCATGTGTGTGTGTGTGTGTGTGTGTGTGTGTGTTGTGTGTGTATGTGTGTGTGTGTGTGTGTGTGTGTGTGTGTTGTGTGTGTGTTGCGCCCCGCGCGCGCGCTAATTTGGTTTAAAATAAACAAATGAATAAAACTAGATAAATCGTGATTTAAAGACAGTAGTTGGGTATTGATTCATAGTCATAACGAAAACAGAAAGAAGGTTTTAGATGGAATGAAGAATGAAAATAAGCCAGGGTAGGATGACGACGATAACAAACAGCAGAAAAATAAGCCAGTGTATATCAGAAGATATACAGCGTCCACCGTCTACATCATATAAAAACAGTGACATGCACGACTCAGATTAAAGCCGAAACCAGAGAAGTCCTTAAACTATGTATAGAACCATGTAAATCGTGTACCGTTATCATCGCATACATTCCAGTGTTTAACTTAAAAGTATGTTTGTGTGAGCGAGCTATTTTCTTTTTTATTTCAATTATTTGTGTCTGCTCTGTCCAAAATCAACATTTGAACGTTATTCTATGCACTGTCGTGATAAACGATGCACTGTACGGGCTCGGATGCAATTTAATACCATGGGATTCTATTAGAAAGAGAACAGCGTTCTATGTTGGATGACACAGTCACACGTAGAATTATTTGTAAGGTATCTCCCAAGGAGTCATTTAAAGCTTGTGTTTACCTGCAGTGTTTATGGTGTCCTTTTGTGTAGAAAGTCCATCTGAGTGTTTGTGGAGTCCTGTTGGTAGAAAGTTCATCTGAGTGTTTGTGGAGTTCTGTTGTGTAGAAAGTCCATCTGAGTGTTTGTGGAGTTCTGTTGTGTAGAAAGTCCATCTGAGTGTTTGTGGAGTCATGTTGTGTAGATCAGAAAGTCCAACTGAGTGTTTGTGGAGTCCTGTTGTGTAGAAAGTCCATCTGAGTGTTTGTGGAGTCCTGTTGTGTAGAAAGTCCATCTGAGTGTTTGTGGAGTTCTGTTGTGTAGAAAGTCCATCTGAGTGTTTGTGGAGTCCTGTTGTGTAGAAAGTCCATCTGAGAACCAAACCGTCGTTCCTGTCAAGGAAGCGCTGGAAGACAAAGAAAAGCAGAGGACAGCTGTGGAGGGAAATAAATAGGATTTGCACAATTCTGTTCTACAGTGTGGAATGTGTTCCTGTAATAGATGGCTCAACTGACAGACAGACAGACAGAATACGAAAACGAAAATATTTTATATTGGGGTAAAATGGACGAAGTACCATAGAGCAGATATTCAATCTAAGAATACTGTGTGAGAAGTACAACCAACACCAACAACATCTGTACCACGTATTCATAGATTTCAAGAAGGCCTTCGACCGAGTGTGGCACGAAGCATTATGGGCAACAATGAAACTCTTCAACATCAATGCCAACCTCATCAGAACTATTGAAAGCCTCTACAATAAAGCCACCAGTGCCGTTTTCTTCGGTAACAACATAGGCGAGTGGCTCCGAACTACCGTTGGAGTGCGACAGGGCTGTCTACTCTCCCCCACACTTTTCAATGTCTTCCTGGAGAGAATTA
Organism: Conus ventricosus; assembly: GCA_018398815.1. NCBI lineage: Eukaryota > Metazoa > Mollusca > Gastropoda > Neogastropoda > Conidae > Conus > Conus ventricosus. The sequence goes on from CM031611.1 coordinate 959,668, forward strand.
TGACCGATGCGCTAGAAGACCATGAAGGAACTGTAAATATTGGCGGGAGAACCATCACCAACCTCCGTTTTGCCGACGACATAGATGGACTAGCTGGAAACGAACAAGAGCTAGTGCACCTGATCAACAGACTCAACAACACCTCTGCTGATTATGGCATGGAAATAAGTGCGGAAAAGACAAAGGTCATGACTAACAACCCAATCGGCTTTACCCAAGACATAACCATCAACAGCAAAAAGCTTGAGCCAGTCAACACATTTAAGTACTTGGGGCAACAATCTCAGATGAAGGATCAAGACCTGAAATCATCTCGAGAGTCGCTCAGACCACAGCCACGCTATCTAAGCTAACGCCTCTTTGGAGAAACAAAAACATCTCCATCAGCTCAAAGATTAGACTGATGCGATCCCTAGTCATGGCGATATTCTTATATGCTTGTGAGTCATGGACGTTGAAATCAGACCTGAGAAAAAGATCCAAACAATGGAAATGAGGTGCTTCAGACGACTCCTTGACATCTCATTACAGAGATCACATCAGCAATGGGTGGAAGTAAAAAGCGCATCGAGAATGAAATTGGTCCATATGTCGATCTCATAACCTCAGTAAAAAGACGCAAATTGAAATGGTATGGACACATCATACGATCAACAGGCCTTGCCAAGACAATCATGCAGGGCACAGTACCAGGACAAAGGCGAAGAGGTCGACAAAGGAAAAGATGGGAGGATAACATCACGGAGTGTACAGGCCTGCGGCTGAGAAATACATTGCGGAGGGCAGAGAACAGAGAGGAATGGAGAAGGACGGTTGTCACTGCTTCAGGGTGCCCCCACGGACCGACGTCTAAGGGATCAAGTCAAGTCAAGTCAAGTCAAAATGGATAAGCTGATAGCTTTTTTACACCATGCCTCAAGAACAACAACAGTAACAAACAGTATCAAAATGAACATATCCATGATAAATGAAAAGATAGATAGATAGATGGACAGATAGATAGGTAGAGTCAATGTTTAATAAAAGCCTTGGTTAGGTTGTATTCTAAAAAGCAACTGCATCGTAAATGAGCCTAATGTTATCCCATATGCAATCTATTCTTAAAAAAACCCGGTTTGATCCTCATTGATGAGACCAGCTGACACATTCTTAAACGGTTGGCTATTCACGATGAACCTATTTTACATACAACATTTTAGCTATGAGATTGGTCTCCAAGTCTTCACGAAGTGTCTTGATTTATCTCCCTTGGTATTCATACAATTACGCTCTGTCTTTGAACACAAGAAAGTTCCCTCTTTCAAAACTCGGCATTTAAGCTTTGACAACAAGAACACCTATTCTGCTCCAAAAACATTTAAAAAGTTTTGTTGTGAAACCATCGGTGCCAGGACTTTTGTTATTTTCATATCTTTAATGCTATACAAGTGTCTTCCGGTGTGATTTCGCCATCTAATTTATTTGCTACGTCACGGTCTAAATGTATGTGCAATAGTTTCAATGAACTCGTCTAAATCACTGTCATCAACTCCTTATATTTTTGTACAGTGATTCATAAAATCCGTGGACCTCGTGAAAAATCTCTGTTTGGTCACTTAGAACATTGCCATGATTATCAATGAATTTGCAAATAAACGAGGCTTACCGGAAGTTGAAGCATAATGAAGATTATTTCGAGGATGCTGTTGGGCAGAGGTATACTGTGGAGGACAAAACCACGCGTGCGCCCCAGCCCCAGCTTAGAGTTGCTGATGGGTGGGCACATGTATACCTTACCCATCAGCATCCTCAAAATAATCTCCATTAAACTTCAACTTCCAGGCAAGTCTAGTTTATGTTCAATTATTTCTCGTCTGCTGATTGGTCAGACGTATACATGTGGAGATTTTAGCGTCGAGGATCACACGTTATTCTGACACACGTCAGGCCCTGAAAGGCAATCATTCATAATGTGAGTTATTTCCTTTGTCTACAAATGTGTCAAGCACAAACTGGGAAAAACCTTTAGTCTTCGTAGAACCACCATTTCCATCTCCATTCTGTTTAATGATCCAGTGGTAGAATCTTGAAAAAGTGTTCCTGTTGATCATCCACCTGCTTGAAGATGCTGTCTATTGGCACACCTCTGCTTAAAGCTGCAGAAGTTCTAGCAGCCCGAGTGCTGTGAGCCAAGTACATCAATAATTATGTCAATTTCAGCCATAAACAGCACGTCTTTCATCCAGCGAGAAAGGGTGTCTCTTTTTCACAGGTTCAAAAGGCTTTATGCAACTAATAAAAGCACTTTCCCAGTTCGCAAGTGGGCAGTCTTTTTCAAATACTGCCGAAGGTGGTGAACCAGACACAATCTCTTGTTTTCAAAACAAGGTATGACTAAAGCCTTAAGTGAGTTCCTCGTTTTGGTTTCTTTTTAAGAGAGCTATATACAAGTACTCGTTTAGGTTCATGGATTTTTACATCATCAACAGTAGACTATGGAGAGTCCGTCCTCTCTGACCAGAGGGTAAAGCAAGTAACATAAGTGCTCAACGTGTGAGTTTCAGAAAGCTGAGCTGTTCTGCATCTAGCACTGTGCTAACATATCAATGACTGTCTAAATCCCATGTGTCACAGTACGTTAGGAATGATGGTCTATTGTTGAACACACCTTTGACTATGTTACAGACTACAGGATGTTGACCTATTGTTCGCGTTATCAGGCAAAGGAATGATGAAACGCACTCCTAGCTAAGTTAACTGTACTGTAACTAGCAACTGCAAAACACAGTTCTGCCAAAAAATTGCCACATGCACATGAGTACATAAGAATTTTTTTCTGCTTAAAAGTTGCCCTTTTTGAAAGTAGGTGTTCTGGGCTTTTGGGGGGCGGGGCTCCTGAATACTTTAAAACAAAATTTTTTTTGAAAAACCAGAAA
>CM031611.1:962682-1035182 GCA_018398815.1 Conus ventricosus
TTGTTTTTTTGTTTTTTGGGTTTTTTTGGGGTTTTGTTTTGCCTGTGTCAAGTACCCGCCAGGGACTTCGGATGAAGATTGAAAGTACAACATTGGGTGCGGGTTACTTGAACAATTGGTGTTGACATTTGGGGGTCAAGCTTTTGTGTCGGGTGGTTGACACCGGCATATAAAATTAGCAGAAAGAATACATTTTTGGAAAAAAAAGACATCGCGTGGGCATCTCAGGTTTATGAGGTATCAACCTTGTTTGGTATTTCAGCCTGGGGTTACCAGGGGATGTGATGAGTCACCCTTGTTCCTTCGGGTATTAGCCTTTGTGGGCTGAGGTGTGTATTTGTGCCTCCTGAGGGAAGGGTTGTTATATGTAAACGTGCAGCACATGCGTGCACGGGTATGCATAAGGGGCCATGTGTTGATGGTCGAGTATTGATAGTATTGTTGGATTCTTTTGGGGTTTTTTTTTTTTTTTTTTTTGTGTGTGTATGTGTGGGAAAACTGCCTATGTGTCGGATATATAAGGTATTGGTGTTTCATCTCCCATTCTGTGGGTGAGAGTGCGTGTGTGAATGCAAATAAAGCTTCTGTTTGTGCACTGTATTTTCTTTTGTGTGTGTTGTTTGTGTGGCGTTCATACTTAGTAAAAGGGGGAAAGGGGTGGTTATAACGGGGGATATATTAATACATATATCCCTGTCTACTGTCTTATACAGTGACACACACACACACACACAACACCACACACACACACACACACACACACACACACACACACACACACACACACACACACACACACACACATAAACGGGAGCGCTCAGAGAGAGAGGAGAGAGAGAGAGAGAGAGAGAGAGAGAGAGAGAGAGAAGAGAGAGAGAGAGAGAGAGAGAGAGAGAGAGAGAGAGAGAGAGAGAGAGAGAGAGAGAGATCAACTTAGATTTAATCATAGCACAACGGACCACACTAAGTTCCTTAGGGCCTGACTCCACCTAGGGAAAGAAGTCCTGTGATGGAAAAAATAACAACAATAATAATGATAATAATAGTAATAGTAATAATAATAACAGTAAGAATAACGATAATGATAACGAGAACAAACAACAACAATAATAATCAACAACAACAGTGATAATAATGATGATGTAATAAGTATAATAACAAGAAAAAAGATAATGAACCATAATGATAAAGCCAACAAACAGAACATGTGATTCTCCGCGATCCATGACTGACAAGCCGAAGTATTGACAGTCGCAATGCAGATGACTTAAAAGCCGAAGTATTGACAGTCGCAATGCAGATGACTTAAAAGCCGAAGTATTGACAGTCGCAATGCAGATGACTTAAAAGCCGAAGTATTGACAGTCACAATGCAGATGACTTAAAAGCCGAAGTATTGACAGTCGCAATGCAGATGACTTAAAAACCGAAGTATTGACAGTCACAATGCAGACGACTTAAAAGCCGAAGTATTGACAGTCGCAATGCAGATGACTTAAAAGCCGAAGTATTGACAGTCACAATGCAGATGACTTAAAAGCCGAAGTATTGACAGTCGCAATGCAGATGACGTAAAAGCCGAAGTATTGACAGTCACAATGCAGATGACGTAAAAGCCGAAGTATTGACAGTCACAATGCAGATGAATTAAAAACCGAAGTATTGACAGTCACAATGCAGATGACGTAAAAGCCGAAGAATTGACAGTCACAATGCAGATGAATTAAAAGCCGAAGTATTGACAGTCACAATGCAGATGACGTAAAAGCCGAAGAATTGACAGTCACAATGCAGATGACTTAAAAGCCGAAGTATTGCCCAGTCACAATGCAGATGACGTAAAAGCCGAAGTATTGACAGTCACAATGCAGATGACTTAAAAGCCGAAGTATTGACAGTCACAATGCAGATGACGTAAAAGCCGAAGTATTGACAGTCACAATGCAGATGACTTAAAAGCCGAAGTATTGACAGTCACAATGCAGATGACGTAAAAGCCGAAGTATTGGCAGTCACAATGCAGATGACTTAAAAGCCGAAGTATTGACAGTCACAATGCAGATGACTTAAAGCCGAAGTATTGACAGTCACAATGCAGATGACTTAAAAGCCGAAGTATTGACAGTCACAATGCAGATGACTTAAAAGCCGAAGTATTGACAGTCACAATGCAGATGACTTAAAAGCCGAAGTATTGACAGTCACAATGCAGATGACGTAAAAGCCGAAGTATTGACAGTCACAATGCAGATGCACCTGAACTGCACTGAGAGCGTCAACCTGTATTGCAGGCATGATGTACAGTTCCCTCCCCTCTGTCCCTCAGATTCCCCCTCCCCCCACCACCCTTCTCCCATAAAGAAGGGTGATATGACATTAATGGTAAAAAACATGACAGTGGCTCTAAAGCACACACACATCCTGAAAAGACCCCACTGACAAACATCCATTGCAGAAAACACAGCTAGTGCACCACTCATGACAATGTTTACCATCTTACTTCCTACCCGTCACATCAAAATAATATTGCTGACGTTTGTTGTTAAATTCAAAAAGGAAACGCACAAATACTTCTAGAAAAAAAGGTGAAAATCAGCAAAACAAAAGGAAGAAAAAGAAATATAATAAAAATGGCGACAAGAAAGAAAAACATAATGACTCTTAAAAACGCAACCTCCAAAAGACAGACATAAAAGAGAAATGCGGGGAAGTGCTGTAGTGACACGGACAGGGGGAAAGATGTGGGGTGGTTGAATGTGCCAGCATGGAAATCAATGAGTACCCTTTCAAATGACTAATGGAAGAGACTAACGCACAGTCGCTGATATAATGAACGTATACAAAGCATGGAGGCAGTTGCTTAATGTAAATACATACCCGAACCGAAGGAAACACGTTAAATCGGCACTACTGTCTGATTCTCTTTCTCTTCTCTTTCTTCCCATCCCTATAAGAAGGAGCCAGCACGACCACACCGCGCAAATGATCAGAGGAAGCATGGCATGCATCAACCGCGCGTCATAACAAAATCTCTATGAGAATTTGCAGGACAAAATTTCAACTAAAAGTGGGAAAATAGAAGCTGCTCTAACTTGAAACAAAAACAGCCGAGCTGCTTTTCAGCTGTCGCTGTCAATAATACACTGAATCGTCACCGGCTTCACAGCATAGAGTCTGAGGATTACCACGATCCATAACCTCGCTTCAAGCCGGTCAAAAAACGGAAGACGGAAGTCAATTCTGAATTATCACACTGAAATCAGGGTCTGTACCTAACGCAATAATTGTCTTTAAGAGAGAAGAATATCCAAACTTGGTTCTTTCTTCCTCTTCATCGTGGTTTGATATCGCAGGAATACGAATGACTTTTCCAACGCACTCATTGTATTTCAGAGACAATGGTCATCAAACTTGGTCGTTCGTCTTCATCGTCGTTTGACAATGGAGGAACACCGGTGACCTTTGGCAAAATAAATGTTAAAGATATCAAAATGAAACCAAAACAATACATTTTAATTTCTCGGTTGTTGAGACAAGAATCACAGAATAATCTGTTGTGAAACATTACCTCCGTTCTCCTTGGCTGAAATTTTCAACGAGTCTCATGACCGTCTGCCACTGCCATTCAGGCTGATGTGACCGGACACACGCGATGATCGCTGGAACCAGTCCCAAGGTGAAGATGTTCCACTTCGTGTGCATGCCATTCGTATTTGCTATAAATTGTTTCGGCATTGCCTCTACTACCGGTGTAGGTAACACGTTGAGGTGAGTTTTATACCTCTCTCTCTCTCTCTCTCTCTCTCTCTCTCTCTCTTCTCTCTCTCTCTCTCTCTCTCTCTCTCTCTCTCTCTCTCTCTCTCTCTCTCTCTCTCTCTCTCTGTGTGCGTGTGTGTGTGTGTGTGTGTGTGTGTGTGTGTGTGTGTGTGTGTGTGTGTGTGTGTGTGTGTGTGTGTGTGTTGTTGTGTGTGTATGAATGTATGTATGTACATATTTCATATAGCGCTTCTCTGATTTTATTGGCGAAGTTTTATGTACTTTTTAACAGATAAATGCATCCGCTCTGCCAACTGCATTTTCATGAAATGGCGACAATGCGGGGCTGCTCCATTTTAAAAGGTTAGATCTTAGACCTGGACTGATTTATCCATAGCTCTTCTGAAGCTGGAATCTTTCTTTTTGTTTAAAAAAACTCATACCTTTGTCAGCAGCAGGCATATTCCAGTGTTCATTCTAATGACAGTCTTCACTATTCCCTGTTCCTCTGCTGCTTCTGCTGCACGGGTTGCACGCTGATGCTTCTGCTGCACGGGTTGCACGCTGATTCTTCTGCTGCACGGGTTGCACGCTGATGTTTCTGCTGCACGGGTTGCACGTGATGCTTCTGCTGCACGGGTTGCACGCTGATGCTTCTCCTGCACGGGTTTGCACGCTGATGTTTCTGCTGCACGGGTTGCACGCTGATGTTTCTGCTGCACGGGTTGCACGCTGATGTTTCTGCTGCACGGGTTGCACGCTGGTTATTTCAGTTCCTATGCCTCTGTCCTCATCGCAGTCTTGACGTCAACAGTGACAATGAGCAATAAACGTCAGATCGTCCTCATCGCAGTCTTGACGTCAACAGTAACAATGAGCAATAAACGTCAGATCGTCCTCATCGCAGTCTTGACGTCAACAGGACAATGAGCAATAAACATTAGATCGACAGGTGATGACCTTTCAGAGGACACACTGAGCTGTTGCCAAATCACTTCGATGGAGCTGTCTCACGCGTGTTCTAATCCAAATACGTCTGGCCGTTGTACTGAACCCCTGAATCAGAGGGACTCCCCAACACGTCTTTCCTATGACAGGGCCCAAAAGAACGCTGAAACTGAAGGTTGAAACGAACAGGCATGGGTATGGAGTCATTAGGTGAGTGGGAAATAAAAGATCAGAAAATGCGAGACTTTCCGATGATCAGCGATGTCGAAAGTAAATGATACTATTGTGTTCAATTTTGGTTAGAGGCTATAAGAAAGGCTGCACTCAATGATAGCTTTCATAACACATTCCGGCCTCACGCAGGTCCAAACGATGCAGACAGAAAACCTGAGCACCATCTCGCCTCACTCAGGTCCAAACGATGCAGACAGAAAACCTGAACACCCATCTCGGAGATGTATCCATAAAGTAAATCAAACTCCAGTGGATGACTGATCTTCCCCGTCGAACTCATAGGACACCCAACAACAGGGAGGATATCTGAATGGGGTGGGGTGGGGGACTCTATAGACATATAACACTGATAGGACTTCAATTCGCGCCACCAAAGCACACCCCCTAACAGTGTCCTGACACTACCACTGGGCCGCTGAGGCTGGTGACTTTGTTAATACATATCACACATCCAGCCTCATGGGGACGATGAGAAAGTCAGTTTGCAAGCGTGTGGTCCTAGGACCGTGCCAAAGCGTCGTGTTAGACCACCAAGAGTAGTGCATTGATCGAGGTCAGGTCGTTGCTACTGGCTAACTGTAGGATCTCCCATTCACAGTAAAATTCAATGTTGTTGAAAAAGAAACGCCTGAATATTAAAAACAATAACCACAGGCATAGGGATTCCAGCATACGCCAATGGTCTCTCGGTGCGAAGTATCCATCTTTCGTAAAAGCAACTGTATTATTTGTACTCACGTTCAACTTTAGACAGAGTTTTGATGCCGCTCTATGTAGGCTTTTCAACTGTGTTTGTAACCCAACTATTGTTGTAGAGAAGAGAGTCACTTCATCTCCCAAAAGTAGCATAAATAATTCAAAGCATTCATGCGTCAGTGTAGCACCATGCGTCCTATTTCTGACTACTTTCAAAGCTAACTCATTATTAATAAAATAACCAACACCGGATTAGTAAAGTCGCATTGTTTACCCCTGGGTACAGTTTAGATAGTCTGTTGATTTTGAGCCAGAACGAATTCTAGTCCTGACTATAACATAGTCCTGACTATAACATACATGCTGTGAATGCATCCAAATTGTCCTACAGTGCCATTTTTAATCAGAATAGGTTAAACTATTTTTTATGGAGTCAAACGCTCTTTCAAAATCAATAAAAGGACCATGAAGAATGCGGCGAAACAAAACTACTTCTGTGTTAAAGCTAATGATGTGTACAATAAAGCTAATGATGTGTGCATATAAAGCTAATGATGTGTACATATAAAGCTAATGATGTGTACATATAAAGCTAATGATGTTGTACATATAAAGCTAATGATGTGTACATATGAAGCTAATGATGTGTACATATATAGCTAATGATGTGTACATATAAAGCTAATGATGTGTACATATAAAGCTAATGATGTGTACATAAAAAAGCTAATGATGTGTACATATAAAGCTAATGATGTGTACAAAAAGCTAATGATGTGTACATATGAAGCTAATGATGTGTACATATAAAGCTAATGATGTGTACATATAAAGCTAATGATGTGTACATACGATCAATGCAGAATAGCCTCTTTTAAACCCCACTTACTGTTCCCCTGTGATATTAGGCAAGCGTGTCCATTCCTGAAAATCAGTTGTTTACAATAGAACTTAGCAGTTAGTACTTGTATCAGATACCGATATACCTTTGTAATTATAGTGTCGTGTTTATCACCTGTTGTTTTTTTATATAAAAAGTAGTGCAATACTTTCCGTCCAACTATCTGGCACATTCCCTTATCGAACAAAGTATTAAAAAGTTGAACAATTAAGTAGGGGGGGAAAACAAGTGTAAGGTTAAACAATTCTTCCATCATTTATAGTAATGATTTGGCAAAGACTTGAAATTTTAAAAAGAAAAAAAAGGGAGGGGGGTATATTATAAAAATGAAAACCCTTCACTTGCTGCATGAGGGAACCTTCGCAATCCCTCTCGAAGGCGATCTATAGTATCGCTGCTCCTAGCCTTTCGTCCGCTGGATCGGAACTCATCAGGGAGACACGGCTGATTGTGTCTGTGCTCTGGCGTCAAATAGAGACACACCACAGTCCGTAATTCTGTGGTGTTCTCACCACCAAGGTTCAAAGAAGAATCCAACAGCACCCCAAGCAGCCAGCGAAAGTAGTGATAAAATAAAATGAAAGTGTGGAGAGGTAAAAAGTTGCTGAAAATTAAATACATTGTGCAAACAGTATAAAATGTAGGGGATAATCTTTGAGCCTATGCTTGAGGATCCATATAAGGATGCAAAGGAGATTATTAAAAAAGTATGGAACAGTCTGAGTGGTCAGCTCTGCTGTTCAATACCCAAGCATTGTCAGCGGCTGAGAATTGAGTAGAACAACCTTTACTTGGATCTCTAAGAGTTGCAATCGCCACTGATTGACCAAACATATAATGCTGACAATTAAGTAGTGGGGAAAACAAGTGTAGGTTAACAATTCTTCCATCATTATAGTAATGATTTAGCAAAGATTTGAAATTTAAAAAAAAAGGGGGGGGGGGGGGGGAGTTATTATGAAATGAAAACCCTTCACTAGCTGCATGAGGGGAACCAGTATTAAAACGTTTAACACGGAAGTCGACAATTCTATCACGGAGCCCCTTATCATCTCCTCAATAATTCCGTCTGGACCAGCCGATTTACCATCCTTAAATTCCTTATTGCCAACACTTCTCTAGATGTTGGGCGGTCCATGGAACCGCCATTGTCACCTTCGTCATCAATATCATCATCACCGTCATCAATCATACGAGAATTTAACGTTGTTAATTTAAAGAAAGCTAAATTAATGTTACCGAACCGCCAAAAACAAAAACAAAACAAAAGTGGACAGAAGAATCACAAGACAAAACACGACGCGTTTCGACCTCTTTGTTTCCAGTATTTTTTTTTTTAGGGTGAGATACCAGTCAACCACTGTTGTGATGTTTCATGATTGTTTTCTTTTAAAAGAGACTCATACTTCCAAGCACATCCTTCCCAAACTGTTTTTGATCATTAACTGATGAAATTAACGAACGTTGTTTCTTTTAATTGAGATCCCTAGTCCACAGAAATGTTCCCAGCAATCCTTTAGGTTTTGGTTTACTTATTTGACACTCTTCCTCATACCTGTCACTTTTTACATCAGTTTTGTTCAAACTAATTCTTTTTTTCCAGACAACTAGCGTAAATTTTAAGACATACAACAAACATAGTCGAGGCTTCATTGCAGACACGATCTATCATATTTAAAGCACCGTCATGTAATTATAATACTTCAACCGATTGCAATGTATGGGCAGAAGTTTGTTCAAGGAAGGTTCCATACAAACTTTTCAATAATATCACATATTTTCAATACTCTTTTGACAATGTTAAATTTAGGCATTCCAAAATTGAATTCGAAAGGTAAACGGTAAGATTTTAATCCATCTAATACAACTTAACTTCAAAAAGGCAAAGCGATGGAGATTAGACTTCGAAAAATCAGAAAAAATGGTCATTCACGTAGCACCCTGAGTCAGAAATATACGTATAGTGCTCGTCAAGTTCCCATTGCATACTCTATTTAGTATGCACAATCCCAGCGAGGTACATCTATTTAATAATATTCTCCATAATTATTGTGCACAGCATCGGATGATTTTCTTCCTGAATAATCTGAACAAACGCGAAACTCAAATTATAAAGTATCATGCCGTAAATCACATCAGAGCTCCAGCAAAGATTTCATTAACATAAGTCAGATCAAGCATGCAATTAGTCAGACATTCTTCAGAGAAAAATACCAGTCGTCAATAAAATAAGCACAATACGGTTGAACATTTTAAGTGGCACATATGCACAAACATATAACACTTCCTCCGTTAAACTGAAGTCTTGTCAACTAAAAATAAACGAGCATTACAACATTTCATTTTGAACTCTCTAAACATAAGGCACTAAATCATTCTTAATCAGAGTAATAAACCCCTTGGATGTCTGGCTTGACTTTTAAACTAAAGAGCAGGTTTGCTAAACACAGCATAGTCTGTAAACATTAATTCAATACTTCAATTTTTTTTAAAAGTTTCAATATGAGAGAAATATGAGAGAACATTTTTAGTGTGAATGTTAGAAAATTTTCCATTTATATTCCAGTGCAATAACATAAAAGATTACAAATATTTATTATCAACATTATTTTCATTAGCATGCAAAACAGGTGTATTTCATTGACAAGTTTCCGCTCCGCTTTCGTGTACATTGACTGATGTCTCAACTGACTGATGTCTCACTTACACATTTATAGGAAACAAGAACAATTTCACCTTCGTTACAATTATGTTTTGAGACAGCCTCCGGAGAGAAACGGGGAAACACGGATTCAAGCTCACCCGCTCTCAACCGGTCTTAACCGGTTTCGAGCGGCCGACCTTGAATCCGTGTTTCCCCGTTCTCTGCCAAGTAAGACTTCAACAACGAATTAAAATAATAATCCATCACGCATTCTCTTTCAATAACCAAAAAATAACGACCCTACAAACAAACATACGTGTAGGGTTATCCGTTTTCAAAACTAATTTACTAAACTTTTCAGATTTCAGTTTTTGCTTAATCCTATGTTTTCCTAATCATTTTCGCGCATACAGTTATTTTCAATAACATCATTTTTGCGCAGACGGTCATCAAACTAAGACTTGGCTGAGACACTGTGCGAACAACCCTAATTAGAGGGCTTGGGGTTTGTGGCAGGCAGTACTAACCCGCAACATCTTTTACTGACTGTCAGAGACACACTACACGCACGCACACACACACACACACACACACACACACACCACACACACACACACACACACACACGCCCGCGCGCGCGTGCACACACACAGACAGACACAGACCACACACACACACACACACACACACACACACACACACACACACACACACACACACACACACACACACACGCAAACCACACACACGCACACACACACAACACACACACACACACACCACACACACACACACACACACACACACACACACATACACACACACACTGACAAACTGTGAGGCCAAAAATCAATACTGCCGCACCTCCTCTACCCCTCTTCTCCCCTCCTCTTCACCCCACTCCCTCACCCCGAGCCTGCCCGATTACAACATATTACATCAGCCTTCTAGAATCTGCTTTGCCACGTCAACACTCCCGCGTGATGGCGCTGTTACAGCCCGGCCCAATCAGCGGGCGCTACATGACTAGGTTAACCCACACATTCTTCCCGACTGCTGGACGGCAGGACGGTTTACTGTGCTGTGGGTGTGTTATTCTAATAACCGGTTTACCGAAGAACAGAATTGGTATCTAAAGTTTGTTGGTTCAAGAAATGAAAACGTTGAAGACAATATTGTTGACAAAGATACAGCCAGTTTTAATACGTGTTTGGGCTATCGATGAGAGGGTTCCTTATCTAAAAAAATGGCGCGCTTTGTTTGAAAGTGGCCGAACCCAAAACATTCTCCCGCGATACTGGGACTGTGGTGGAAAGACGCAGTGTTTTTCATGAAAAGGGTTTTTTGTAAAAAGATTTTGTCGGTGATAGTGTTTCTTCAGAAGCAGAACTATTTAGTAGTCCTTCTTCGCAAGAATTAAATGACAAAAATTTTTGAAGCGCAAGCAGCTAATCAAAAACTGTTAGATTTTCTCAACAAAAAACTCCTTTAATTCTTCCAAAAGGCATGTATCAACAAGAGCAAGCTACTCCGTTATGGACAGAAAAAGAACAGCATGTACTAAGAGAAGAATAATATTTTGAGCGATGGCCTTAACTGCTATTAAGGCTAAACCAGAGGACCAATGAGACTACCCAAAAAAACCAAAAGGAAATGGAGTTTGTTCAAAGAAAAAGGCGGAAAGAAAAAGAGAGTAGAACCAACAACGCCAAGTGATTTACATCACTATCTTGTTTCAAACCAAGCAGATGTTAGTCATGCTATATCAACAGAAGCTTATACAGATGCTATTTAGCTCAAACAGCAACTGAACAAGACTTTGTAGAAAGACTGCAAAAGGGGGTGAAAAATCTCAAAAGGCAGAACGCTAAACAAATCTTGATTTACATTCAGTTTGGGAAGTTTTTGATTTTATGCAAACAATGGCAGGAGAGACAAAAAAAAGAAGGAAAGATGACAAAAACGTGGGCTCAGTGGCTAGAAGAAAAAACTGGCTATTTGATTTTCATGCGCGTAAGATGCGTGCTGTTGCCAATCGCTTCAAGCATTTCCCCGATTTTACACCTTTGGGTTTTGCCAATCAGTTATATTATGAGCAAACTGAACCCAAATCGAAGAGATGCTTCAGATCGAAGAGTACAAAAATACGGGTTTTCAGAAGCGCCGCATTTTCCCTCTCACATTAGAGCGCCAACATTCCCAGTCTTAGACATACAGTGCTTGTTTGCGCGTAACAACAAAAGTATCACACTGTGGTTAGACAAGTGTTTAAATATAGTAACGATCATGCATGTACGGTTTCAAAATAGTAAATGACGTGGCTCTAAATATAGTAACGATCATGCATGTACGGTTTCAAAAATAGTAAATGACGTGGCTCTAAAATAGTAACGATCATGCATGTACGGTTTCAAAAATAGTAAATGACGTGGCTCTAAATATAGTAACGATCATGCATGTACGGTTTGCTGCCATATGACATTTGCGCCTGCCCTGCTTCGGCTGTTTGATTGTTTAAAAACCGCAGTGTGCCCTTATGCAACTGATAACGATTTTTAAATTGTTCTGGCAAACAAACTAGTTTGGGTTAGGCAGACCTTAGTACATCTCCCAGTATGGAGAGGAGTAGTGTGTGGCCAGCACTATCTTCATATAAATGCTCCAAATATACAATGACGGATGTACAAACTACTGGCGATTAGAGCCCCATAAAAGCTCGGCTACAGCAGAAATTTTGGCTGTAACTCTGCCAAAGCCAGTGTGCAAGCCTGGTTGAGAAAAGAGGGCACAGCAAACTAGGCCAAGTGATCATATGTTCTCACAAGCAAATGTCCTTCTAAATTTTGTGTTTGTTTGTTGTTTGTTTGTGTTTTTTTGTTTGTTTGTGTGTGTGTGTTTTGTCCTACCCTTCGCACGCACGTCCCCCCCACCCCCACCCCCACCCCACGCACGCACGTCCCCCACCCCACCCCAAAGCACGCACGTCCCCCCACCCCCACCCCAGGGACGTTCCCCACCCCCACCCCCACCCCACGCAGCACACTCAAGTCATTCCCCAAGTTCTTAACTGAAGTTTACCCCAAGTCACTTCTAAGTCATCCTCAAGTTCCCTTTTCAAGTTATTCTCAAGTTGTCCTTTAAATCATCCCCAATCACCCCAAGTCACCCCAAGTCACCTTTTAAGTTCTTAAATGAAGTCATCCTCAAGTCATCCCAAGTTAAAATAAGATCATAACTAAGTCATCCCCTTTTAAATACAACCAAGTTCTTATTCAAGTTATCTTATAATTTTCCCAAAAAATACAATCTATGTTTTTATCTTAAATAGTAGATGTCTATATAGTACACACACGCCTCAAAAAACGCGTCATCGCTGAGAATATCTTGCTCAGCGTTTTCTGCGCAAGATCGGTCAGCATAGATCTTAATGAAGTTCTTTCATCCTAAAACAACCGCATTGATTACAATTCTGGTCTATGGAAATGTCTTTTATAGACTCCATGTCTATATTTTTTTGACACCATCATTTTTTTAATACGCCATGTTCTATTTTATAAAAAAAATTTAAATTTAAGTTCTTAAAATATTATTCCATCGAAATGGCAAAATGATCTTTTTTTATTGGCGGTGCTGGCGTGCTGGGTTTTTTTTTGTATTTAGCGGTTCAGATTTTTTTGATTGCTTTTGTTTTGGCTGCCATTGTTTATATTTTTTAACAGTAATAACCCCCCCCAGCAGCAGCAAGGACGCCAAAAATGGCAACAGTTTTAGTTTTATATTCCATGAAGACTTTGGCGCTGTAGGCCTTGAATCGCATGGGGGTTTTTATAGCTGGCATTGAATCAACTTGTTCTGGCGTTGGCGGCGTTATGTTTTCAATTATGAGCTATATTTTGAACATTAATTTTTTTTGTCTGTTCCACTCCGCTAATCTTTTTCCTGCTTTAACACGCCCAGGATGAGGTGTTTTACTGGTCACTTTCTCGACTTGATTCAAGTTTTCTGATTAGGGTTTCCTGATTCTGCTGATTTTCCGACTCGTTCATTTTGAAGGGAAATAAAGTTTTATTGAAATTTAAAAATAAAATTTAATCCATGATTAATGGTGATAACAATGTTCCAAATCTGTAATACAGATCACACCCTAGAGACTCTAATGACTTGTTAAAAATGGATCTTGCGTTAAATATACGTAAGATCTTGTTCAAAACAATGGGAGCAAATCTACTGAAATAGTTTAGTGTACAAATAAGAACCGTTTGCCCCACACTTTTCACCATTCTAGACCCCAGCTGCGCTTCATACCTGTTATGATACTTAGAATGTCTTGCGGCGACATCTGTTGAAACTGTTCTATGCTGAATTCAGTTTTCCCAGGAACTGTTTTGTTTTTCCACAGCTGCCAAAGAATACAGCCTCTCCTTTTTTTGGGCATAATAGCTTGGTCATCAACTTGGTCATTCATAAGTTCAGGAAGGTTTAGGGTGCCTTGTAGCTGTTTGTAATCATCACTGTTCATGTTTTTTATTATTATAATTATTTTATTTTCTAAAAATGAGCACCGAAAAAACTGTTGCTAACCTTGATACCATTCTGCTGTTATGGAGGACTAAGTGTAGGATACTCAAAGCTGGTAAAAGCTTTTTAAGAAATAAACCAGCAGATCTTGGCAAACTAGACTTTGAGGATTCGCAAAGCTATTTCTATCATTGCAGCTTCGTTTGCTACGAAAGATTTTCTAGTTAAGCAAGGAATAATTCCCGGGCAATATAAATAAAGTAAGAAAAAAATACATTTATAAAAAATGGCTTCATCGTAATGATGATAGGCGGGGGCTGGTGTTATGCCCCTCGCTTTTAGTGGAAGTAATTACGCATTTAAATAAACGCGGAGATGAAGGCGAGAGAAAAAGACATAACAAAGCTGTGGAGCAACTAGCCGCAGCACAAGATCGCTATGAAAAGCGAGAATTGAGCAGTTAGATTTTATTAATAACACACTGAAAAAACAGGGGCATGCAGCTTACACCTTTAAAGATGTTGGCCAAGCGATTTAAAAGAATATTATCTTGTAACAGGCAAACCAATCGAAACATTGCCCTCGCCAAAATTCAGTGACTTTTATCAAACCATCAGAAAAACAAAAAAAATGCAAGAAATCGCGTTTTTGCCTTTGGTATGACCGTTGTGTATTTTGTTGCACTAATATTGGCTTTAGTAAAAAATGAACAAAATTATTATTCGCCAAAAGGATATTGGAAGGGGGAAACACGGCAATCAAAAAACTAAGCCAAGCGGAGGTGTCAGTGAACAAACAGCAAAGGAATGGTTATCTAACAAGCGATTTGGCAAATTTATTTACCTGCGCCTAGACGAATACAGAGACCACACTTTGTGAATACAACTCCAACGACACCCATCAAAGGACTTCTATATTTACCCTGATACGATTAGACGAAAAAGATTTAAGTACGCATTACAGTCATTGACGTAGCTTCAAGATATAAAGATGCGGAACCATTAACACAAAAGAGTGCTTTCTGCTGTTGCTGTTGCCAAACAACTGATATACCAACGAGGCCCCCTAACTATCCTCGCATGATTCAAGTCGATGATGGAAAAGAAATTTAAAGGCCAGGAATCAATTCGTGCATGAGAGCCACACTGTCTATCTTGAAAAACGCCATTTTGAGAAATGGCCACTTAAAGATTTCACAGGTCTCGGAAAATTACACCTCTGCGCGCAGAACTTCCAACTTGGGAAAAACAAACACTAGATGGTGTTTCTAAAGCTGTACAAATGAGGGTTAAAAAAAACTCAAATGGAAACCACAGAATTACCAATTCTTAAAAGTAAACACTTTTGGTCTGAAAAAAAAGGCTTTCATCTTCCCAGAATTTTGAATCACAACTTATTAACAAGACTTAGAAAGTTGTGGCACACAACGGTAAGACCTTAACAGCTGAAATCCTCAGGCCACAACTGATCAGCTATGGGATAGTGACTTGTGGCCGGGAACATTCCTATTCGTTTGCCGTAATAGTTTGGAATAAAACTGTCTTCTATGGCTCTAGCCACTTGTGGCATGGACAAACGTCCCACTGTATGGAATATTTACAGATCAAATCTGTTATGTGCAAGAAAATCAGTTGTGGTGTAAAACATAGTCCTTTTTTTTGTATGTGTTATTCTGGGCAACAAGTGCTCACGAATGAAACACATAGTTGTGGCCTTGGAAGTTTGACATAAATCATGTCATACATTAGGTAAAAATGTTTAAACAATTCTTGAACCGGTTTTACACTAAGCAAAATTTTGTATTTTACACTATTAATTTGCTCGAACCACTCCTGATAGAAAAGAAGGACTGGATAGGCTTGTTGAAGCTTTTTATTAAGGAAAAGGTTAAGATCAATAGCCTATAGAAAATAACCTCGACAGTTTCGGGGAAAGTCTGTGAACAGAAACGACACACACACGCACGAAACGCAACGCACGCACGCACGCCACGCACACACACACACGCACACACACACACACACACACACACACACACACAGGCAGAGTGATGCAACCAAGCCCTAAAGCTACTTACTTCACACTGTCATGCTAACAAACAAAAATATACAATAGCCCTGAACACATATCCCAAAATTGTTCATGCCTACCTTGTTTGCTGTCTCCAAAATCCACACAAGGATGAATCATCCACAGCAAGAACAACTGTCTAAAATTCCAGTTCACGGTTTATTCAAAAAAGGGGGAGTGGGTGGGGGTGGAAGAGACTGTTCACTGAAACATTCACAAAAGGAAAAAAATCTGTTCACTGTATCCTACTTCAGTTCACTGCTTGGTCCACAATGGGAAGAAACTGTTCACCGATTTTCCACAGCAGAAAAAAAGAATTGTCCGCATTGATATAGTTCTTTTGATTTATCCCAATAGAGAAAGAAAAATATACCCTATATATTTCACTGATTTTGATTCCACATTAACAAAAAAAAAGCGCACCTATTGTTATAGAATGAAAACAGACATCGGCGCACTGTCAAATTCACTCAAAATGAAAATTTTACAGATCTTCTTCAGATTCTGTGTCCTTCTCGGTAATGTCTGGTTCTGAAGCCTATGGACCGTGCTGGCGCTGGCAGCCGTTGGTAGAACTGATGGTGTCGCTGGGCACAACCCCTAGCCGCAGGGGCCCCAGGGGGTCTTCTTCTTTGCTTCAAAACAAAGGCAGACGATCCGTGTACCGCTGAGGAAGGTTCTGCACATTGCTGACAGCTTGCTGGCGACCTCGACGGCTGTTTCCCTTGATCTTCAGGCTCCGAAAACCCCTTTCATTCCGTATTTGAATACAGCGTGTCTTCCTCCTTGTATACCTGAGCCATTTAATTTTCGGGCCACTATTTTGGCCCGGGTGATATCAGTCTTGGGTATTCCTCTTTTGTCTGTGAAGCAAGATTTTTGAAGTCCAGAAAGTCACATATTAAAGGGAACAACCAGTGTATGGGGAATTTGATCTTTCCATCCTCAATGACTGTATGCCACTGATCTGGAATGAAAATGGATGCATTCTTTTTCGCTTTCTCGATAGTAGCAGAATTGAATCACACTCCATATGGGTATGGCCCTTTCCAGAAACTTTTGGTCGATGATCGTTTGTGATCATGCTTTTGACCGCATAATGAAGAGCAGCAGCAACAAACTGATTTCTATTCTGTCCGCCACGGGTATCAGAATACAAGATGAACATGGGGTGATGTGTTCTGGCAATGACTGGATTAGCGCAGAGGACGGGTGGCAACTTCACAAGATCCTTTGTTTCCATCACATTCTTTTCCAAAAAAAGAAAGAGGCTTTTTTGTCTGAAAGTGAGAATACGGTCAGGTTTATAAACTGCCAATTTTTCTTTTATAATGAACCTGACTTACTAGGGAGCATGGGTTTGTTAGCACTGCCTCCATATCAAATGTGACTGTGGTGAATGCCCTTTCCTGCTTCTGTGACCATTTTTTGTCTTTCTCCTTTTCTTCTCTTGATTGTCGCTTCCTCTCCTGTGCTCCTCGTAATCCTTCTGTCGTTCTGCTGTCATTCCTTAGCACGTTTTCTCCCCCTGATACCTTGTGCAGATGGGGGCTTGACCCTTTTTTTAGGCTTATGAAATGCCAATTTGTACTCAGTATTGAAAATCTGTCGAAAGCTAGAGGATACAGGCACCACCCTTCTTCTTTACAAGTGTCACAGTAAAGTGAATACATTCGTTTAAAAATTCAGCCTTGAGTCTAGAAATTTCCTTCTACTCCCCTGCCTGCAATAAGCGACCAACTGTGGAAAGCTCTCTATGTGCTTTTCACCTTAGACCTATCCTCATCAGCAGTCTTGTTAGCAGGTGTGTGCTTGCCTCGATTATCTTGTCCAATAAAGGGCCCATCTTGACTGTGCTGTAGAGCATGTGCGACATATCCGTGGCCCAAAATCCAGTGTGGCTAGGAAAAAAGTCTTGCATCCCTGCACCCTCTCCCCATCTGTGGTCAAAAAGTGGGTTCTAGAAACCTGTCTCTTGTTTTAAATTACTGGCTCTTTGTTGTCATTGAGGTATGTTCTGGTGTCCTTTTGATCCACATGTCTAAAAATTGAAATCTTTTTGTCTCTCATATGCATCAAGCCCATAGTATGTGTTGAATATTGTTAGCCTTTTGTCAAAAGCCGATTTTCTCATTGCATCTGAGTCTACATTTGCAGTCTATGTCTTGGACCTGCCTTTTACGTGCTTTTTTCCCTCTGCTGGTCACATACTCCTGGCCCTGTAGCTTCAGCTTTTTTCTTGAATTTTTCTTCCATTTCTCAGCTGTGTTTTTCTTTTCTTCGGGGGTGTCTTTTCTGTGGTGTTGTGTAGACTTGCGTTTGTTCTGAAGTTTCATGAGATGGAGATGATGCTTTTGGAGAGTCCTCATTCTCTTGTGGACCAGAATTGCTTGTTAGAGTTGACACTGATGTGGTGTGAGGGTGGTTCTGGTGGATCTGACACTGGAGGGGTGGTGAAGATGGTGGTGGTGGTGGGAAATGTTGGCATGGTGGTGACTGTTGTGCCTCAGGTTCAGCCACTGGTGGGGTGGAGAAGTTGCATTGATGTGGGGGGGGTGGTTAATTCTTCAGTCATTCCAAACACAGTGAACAGATGTCTCTTCAGTTTCACACAGCCGTCGTAGTGCTCGCTATTATTCAATCCCAGATATGCCAATGATGGGTGAGAAAATGCGCTACCATTGGTTAGAGATGGAGAGATGTTGATGACGTGGTTATTTTTCCTGCTTGTGAAGTTTTCAGTCGTCGCTTTTGGGTGAGGTTGGCCAGTGCCAGCGGCATCACATCATTAACAGAAATGTTCCAGAATCCTGATCTTCGCATTTCTTCAAGTGATGTTTTTGCAAACTTCAAAGATCATTCTCACTGTTCACCCCTTCATCAAGGTGAAAAAAGCCAAGGTAGGCATGCAGGTTGTCCTCAATATGTTGGCCACAGAGAGGCACGGAGCGTGGTTTTAGTGTGGTTGTCCAGATGAATGGAGGCAGCTTTAAAAAAGCAATTTCCATCAGGATACACAGGTCTTCTCTCCATGCCATTGGGCCCAAAAGAAGGTATCCAGACGTTTGGTGTGAATCCGGACAGCCAGGTCCATGGAAGGGTTCTCCCCTGTGGCTTTTAGTAATTGCAGTGGCAAGTGGATTTTCCCCCCTGAAACATTAAAGATATGCTTTTTATGAAGCGTTTTAATTAAGACAGACTTTTTAAATTTTGTTTGATCAGCTTCTGACAGACCTGCTTTCATCCAAAATCTTTATCTAAACACAGTGACCTGGGCTCTTCCAACTGTTTTTATGATATACAATATAATTATAATATATATAAATGGCTAGGAAAAAAAATAATATTTATATATATGTTTTAGGGGAGGCGGTTTGGGCCCCAAACGGTAAGACGCAAGATCGTGATCTTGTGGTCCCGGGTTCGAGTCCCGGGTTGAGCCGTCCGTTTATTAGCGGAGTTACCATTTGTTCTGACCCCCCTCCCCAAGTCCTTCAGATGGAACATAAACCAAGGTCCCGTGTGCATATGCATGCAGAAGAATAAAATGCGCACGTTGAAAATCCCGTAATCCATGTCAGTGTTTGGTGGGTTGCAGAAACAAGAAAATACCCAGCATGCCCCCCGAGGCTTTACAAACACATTGGGATATGAAGTCGATGAAGCATTAGCTAAAATAGCAGATGTGGTGTGGCGTATATGGGATATTCTGCACGCATTGACACCGCATCGGGAACAACTGAAACTGTAACAATATAGTATACACAATACTATATTTGCGTAGACAAAACTTTCTCAATAAGATTCAAGTTACTTGCTTTACTCCCACCCTCAGCCTCTCTCCTGCTACAAAGTCTGTCACACAAACAATACTGAGGGAATGATCGATACCTGAGAAGTTCCATGAGAAGATTTTTGGCTCATGCTGGTCAAGAAGTAAGCAGGTCTCCTCATCAATTTCAAGATCTGACCAACTGTCGTCAGTCATGGTGCCTGATTGGGAGAACAAAGAAAATAATTAACGCACAAATTAAATCGGGGTATCACAGTCTTCACAACATCTCTTCCTTCAAACGGTGTTTTGGTAATTATTTCAGCTACTGATTTACCAATATGGATGAGCAGCAAAGCCAACTGTACAAGGGAAAAAACAATGAAGCTACACATATTTCTTTATTCACAGCAAATTTTTTTCATCATATTTACAAGAAAGCTTCTGTGCGTCTTTGAAAATGTGTTTCAATTAATACACTTTGTAAACAAATTAACTGCCTGTACAAAATATTAAGGAAAAGGTATTGTGAAAAAGGAAACAAATAGACAGTACATTAATTTTGTTTCTTATTATTGAGAGAAAGAGGGAGAGAGGAAAAAACAACAAAAACAAAAACAAGGGGGGGGGGGGGGGGGAGAGAGAGAGAGAGAGAGAGAGGGAGAGAGAGAGAGAGAGAGAGAGAGAAGAGGGGAGGAGGGGAGAGAGAGGAAAAGAGAGAGAAAAGAGAGAGAGTCGTAACATGGTTAGGGATAAACATGTTAGGCATAGCCTATTCTGCCAATATGAGCCCTGAAAAAACAAAAACAAAAAACAAAAAACAAAAAAGAGAGGTGAGAGAGAGCGAGAGAGAGAGAGAGAGAGAGAGAGAGAGACTTACGATTTAATACGACGTCAGTGGAGTTGGAAGCAGAAGCAAAAAACTGCCAATGAAGTTTCCTGAAAGCAGTGTGAGGGAAAGTGTGAACGTACAAGCCGGGTGCTGTATATAGCCACTTGTTTACACCAGCATCTCTCCAGACACTCTCCTTATCTGTGGGAAACAAGCCTCTGAACCCCCGCTGACCCCTCCTTGACCGAATTGCCATTCCCGGTGCCTGATTTTCCCCACCCAAAGTGACCTGCAGGGGGGTGTAATCTAATAGCCCAACCTTTCTCTTTCACTTGCAGGAATTCCCAGCCAACAACTGATAACTGCTAGCATAAAAAAAGTTTGGCCTGAGAGTGGTGATTCCCCTTTCTATGATTCCTTCTTGGGGCCACAGTCTGTGACTGCTAGCTGTTCATTTTTGGGATGCAGAATCTGGTTGGATGTGGACAGGGCAACAACTGTTTCTTTGCTATAACCAAAAACTAATAAATGTTTCATAACCATGTTTCAGCATGTTAAACAGACTGTATTAATACACCAAAAATATGAAAAAGTCAAACACAATTTTTTCGAGATAAACATTGTGGCCTAATGCATCGAATTATTGTTAAAACATAAAGTTACCCTTAAAAGAGGCATTCCGGGAGTTCACAGATCACAGGGTTTAGGGTTTAAAACTTAACAAACAGTTAGCTGAAAAGACTTTTTTCTCCTACCAGTATCATAGAGAGCTGATTGACAATTCTCGCAACACAGAATGGGTTAGAAGACTGCCCTCAGTTTTTCGCGCAATGAATAATGAAGAATTTAAAGGGCTAAAACCAGTACAAGCAATCAAAAGAAAAACAAAATGTTGTTGAAGGAGAGTCTTCATCCGGCAAACTATTACCATTTGGTTTGAAAGTAAGGTACCTTTATTTACCGGGGGAAGCCCGAAGGGACACTCGCATCAGGGCAACCGATCCAGTTTGGAGTGTTGACCCATAAGAAATAAAAGAATTGTAAAAATGAATCCGCCCGTTATTATTTACGAGAAACTGACACAACAAAACAACCACTCCCAAAGATCTTTTGTGAAAGAAGAACTGCAGAAATCCCAAACCCGACACAGTCCGCTATTAATTAATTTACGTAAAATTTGAGTTTAAAATGGAAGCTCAGAAGGAAGCGCAGAATGAAAAAAGAATGGTAAAGGAAGGGGACCTTGAAAAATGATCCGGGAATCATTCATGCGTGAATGCTATTAAGGAAACATTTTCGGGATTAATCAATGCTGCTAAATCATCCAATCACCTACAACTCAAACCCCCCAAAATTTGGGGAAAAAGAATATCTTTAAATAATAAAAAAATTCGAACGCGTCAAGCAAACATGAGAAAAAATTTAAATGAATTGGATGAAGCTATGATTTATCTTATAATAAAAGTTGATGAAAAATATAAAACCCCCCTGTTTATGCGGTCCCCAGTGCCCGATTGCATATGAAAACTCTGGATTAACAATACTCGTTTTGTGTTTGTTCTATCTAACGACTTCTTTGTTACAAAATGTTGTGTTGATTCTCATGTAGATTAGATCGCAGTTTTACGTTGTCATGATGAAAAGTCTTATTGCCAAACAAAGTCTTTGTAGTTGTCCCTGTGATAAGTTTGACCCGCACAACACTGCGAGATTTCCCTTTGCTTTCTTAATGATTTTTTTCCTGGCTCGAAATACTGTACAAATTTTTTAAACCCTTTAAACCAACAAACTCCTTTATCACCTTTCCAGATAATTCATCCTTCATCTTTCCTAAAACCTTCTTGTTAGTAATTGAATGCAAAGGCGAATCTTTAGGGTAATCGGATGTGTCGTACCATCCTGCATGCCCTTTAGCTACTTTTATTTCCATGTCTTTAAAGATGTCTTCAGTAGGGATATCTAATAACAAAACTATCTGTATCTGTGTAAGTACCTGGACTCTGGGTACACGGGTTTTAAAATAGTCATAAAGAAATTCTAACATTAAAAGCTTTGATAATTCTAAAAAAGGTAAACCTGTAAAAAACAGGTTTTTCCAATTTGACTTTCTTTTTTTTCATCATTATGCCAAAAAGGTGATCATGAAATCTTCTAAAGTCCTGATAATTTTTGGGTTTTTAAGTCAGCTTTAAATTTCTTCGTTCTCTCTGGTGACTAATCTGACATCTTTGCGCTTGTGCGGATTCTCCATAGTCTTTCCGAAACAGCCGTTGTTTCAGCTTTAAAAAGTCCCTTTTTTGAAGCATCTGTGGGTTTGGTTCTGAGATCAGTGTTCTCATGATGTATGGTTTCATGAACTGTTCCCTTTATCCAAAAGCAATTATACGATGAACTGCTGTCAACTTCAACCCATGTCTTAAATAAAAATTTCAGAAGTCTGTAATGACAGACATAATTTTTTTTGCCTCGAAGATTAGGCACAAGTTTAGGTGGTTCTCTTGGATCCATCTTTTGGGTTTCGCTGCTAATGGATAGTCAATATGCAGGTCATGGAGTTCATGAGGATATCTAAAAACAACTTCTAGAATGTATCCACGCTGTTGACTCGGTGTCAAACTGCCCAACCACTTTAATGCCTTTTGATTTTTATTCGGATCGCCGCCTGTGTACATTTTAAAGTTGCGTAATGGAAGCGATTGCGCCATTGCCCAACCATACAGATTGGTTTTCATCTAAATACATGAGATAGTTAGACCTTTTACTTGGAAACATAGTCGTCCAAGTTTTGTTGTTGCTTTTCAGTAATGAGCGACGCCATACTAATCCTCCACGGGAATCCGTTTTCAATCATCTGAATCATTGGTAGGTCAGACAATAAATCAATCTGTACCCATAAACTTTAAGAAAGCGTCCCAAACTCATCCCGGGCGCAGAAATGTAATGCGCAGGATCTAGGCTATAATGTTTCATGCAGGTCTTTCTATAATTTTCAAAATATCCGCCAACAAACATGTATCTGCCTTAAATATGAATCATGATAGTCTCCCATCGTTTTACAATCTAACTTCTGCCACGCATCTTGAGCATGCTGGTAATCAGAATCACTGATGTCCTTTCCTCTAAGACAGAAAAGAACGCGCCTTTAGGAGGAAGTGTATCTTCGTCAAACCTTTCCCAACTGTTCATGTACTCATAAGGGTAAACACCCTTTCTAACAAGTGTTGGGTCAAAATATTCTTCCGTTATTGGGCAGGACTTTAAGGACATAGCCAGTGCCTCTATGAACCCATCATGTGTTGCATAGAGTCATAAAAAGACATGTATTTAAAGTGAAACACATGTACTTTTCTGATGACTGTGCAATGCATGACACCCTGAAAGCATCGTCCACTGCTTTCATTATAAGATGAGAGTCGTAACCTCGCAAGTTATGAAAGAATACAGGCAGCTTCCATGTCTTTGGTTCAAACTTAGTTGAAGATTGCAGTTGTTGTGCGCTGCTCCTCTGAACTTTCCACTAATGTGATCATGGTCTCTTACTGTCGGATTGGCTTCCCTCACTGAGTTCTAAACCGCAAATCCAACAATGTGTGGCTAATTTATACTGTTCTTGGTCTTCAGGCGTCATATGATTTCAGATAAATTCAGATATTAGAACAGTCATTACGCACTTGCTGCATGCGTTTTAAGAAGTATTCTGCAGCATTAGGCCCTCATAAATTTCTGGCTTTGAATGAACGCCATCCGACCTGACAATAATGAAGGCAAATGAACAAATCTGGTGATTACTCACTATGGCTGTTTTAGGAAGTCTCTGTGGGGTTGGTCCTTCATAAGGAACAATGAGTGATTCGAAGTCTGCGTAAACAACATATGGAGAATTTTGCATCCGTTTCCAGTTCTTAAAACTAACTTTAGATCTGGGTGGGGGCGTAATTAGTTCTGTATTACAGTCAACGGGCCGATACAATGTTTTCTTATTTCGCTCGCGCTTGAACAGATGGAATTCTTGTTAAACATTTCTGCAGAATTCTTGTTTATTTTTTTGCTTTGAAGTATGCGTCAATAATCTACTCATTGTTCGTATCAATGTGTAATGCGGTAGCCCCGCTGGCGAAAACAATCAGAAGTAAGTCAACATGATTTTTGTCTGCTCGCCAATCGTTGACTGTTCTTGGACACTTTAATCGGCTGTAGATTTGTTTCCTCATCCCACGTGTAGACATTAACAGTTATTGGTTTGTTTTGTTCTTCAAACTGATCATTTGTCTACACTAACAGGAAAGGACAACCCCACTAAAGTTAAGATCATTGATGTAAGGGTGATAGTTAGACACTCTCTCTGCGTTTTTGCGGACGTAATGCAGCCTTGCGAGAACCACACCACATAAAACATTTGTTGTCGTCTGTATTCTTTAGTTTAGAACTGCTTTTATTGCAACTAATGCTGAGGTAGTGAATGTAAGCCTTACCAACAATCGGCGCATACTTACCTGTTTTAATCTGACTCTATGACTCGCCCTCTGACCACCAGAGCCTCCATTTGGCTTCTTCACGGCAGCGTCAACTGTGCAAGCAGTTCGTCTGCCCAACCGGCGTTAAGTCATTACGAGAAAAATAGTCTGTTGTTTAGTTAGACCCAGACTTCTAGGTTTTCTTCATTTATTGTTAATAGTCGATTAAAACAGCTACATTACTTTAACTGGCGGGTCTATTGTTAGTTTTACCTGGAACTTGAAGAATAGCATGAACAACACTTGCCTGTACGTTTGTTGGGTCAATGACTTCTAAATCAATGTCATTCAGTGCTCTTGATAAACGCTCTCTCTCAGCATTCCTTCAAACAATTCGTCTGGTCCTTCATAATATCTTATCCATGCTGAGTATTCTTTTCTAACTCAAAATATTTATTTAAATTAAAAAAAATAATTAATCAGATCAATATCAACGGTCTTTTGTGCTTGGACCATAAACTAAAGTATAAACGCCCTTTGGCGTTGTTATTGCGAGCTGTTTAGAACAGAGTTTAATGTTCGTTTACTTTTTTAAGCATTCCTTTTTTATCTGCTCGGCGTCTGGCTGTTGAGAAAAACTGTCCTCGCCATTCTTTGAAGATCAAACTTTTGTCTTTTGTAGTCATCAAAATCGACCTGTAAACGATTAAATTCTTCATCCGTGATGTTTGAGTCAACTAGCGCTTTATTTATTGTCAGTTTGAACGAGCTAAGTTTAGCTGTTATTAGTTGAACCATAGCTGTGTGCTTTTGGAGTTTTAGTTTTTAATATTTTTGCATAGCAGCACCTACAGCTAATGAACACACACCGAGAGCTAAAGACAAACCCCCTAGAGGTAAAGCTGCGGGCGCGCCTATGCCCGTTGCTAAAAGACCAACACTCGTTCCTGCTGATAGAGCGCTTATAGTTGATGTTCCAGTATTAACATATGTAACAGCATGAAGGCAGCAGAATACCTTCGCCTGGTTTTGCTGTATTTTGAAAGGTCTTGATCTAGTTTTTGTTGCATTTGCGTAATGTTTGTTAATCTGAAGGTTTTTATGTAGGGTTTCTACTATCCCTTCTTTGGCGACTCTGCGCTGTAGGCACATTGATAAACTGAACAGACATGCTTTTTATAAATAAAAAAAATTTAGTATTGTATATCTTTTAATCTGTTGTTTTCAATATTCAGCTGCGCATCATATATAAAAACAAATGTACATTAAGCGGTTTATCGGCTTTCTTCTTCTTTATCAATTTGAAGTTATTACGTCTCTCACAGTTCTCCCGCTTCCATGCAACTGATTATCCTCTGTTGACCTTAGGTCAATCCATAAACCGTATTTCGTTGTTAAATAATCATCAAGCCTAACATTGTGAAGATGTAAAATCTTAGACGCAAGGTCAGCTGTTGGATTCTACCACCTCCCACCTCCAAACAGTTTTCTTATTCATCAAATGCTGATAAGGTTTAAGCCCGCTAGCGTAGATTTGGTTAGGACTACCCTCAATCGAACATTGTAACTTTCGTTATTTTAGGATTAATAAACTTTTCACTTCCTCTTTTGAATGGTTCTTCATCTTCGCACAGCAATAAAAATACCTTTAAGCGATCTTGCTGCGACACTAAAACTAAAATTCCATATAGCGTCTGCCCTGCTTCTAGGATATGTTGTATGATGAATCACTCTTTCGTAAAAAAATTGCTAATTTTGACTGATAATTGTTGCTCAATCAGCCTTGCAAAATTTGGGGTTTGCTAACAACGTCCAAACTCTAACGAGATGTCAGAAATGCTGTACTTTGCTCACTGTCGATGATCTGATAACACGTTTGTATTCATTAAAAGTTAGTTCATATGAAAAATCTGTCTTTAATGCTCCTTGAAAGTACGGTGCATGCGCTTTTAACCAACTCAAAATCTAAGGGATGGAAAAGCGATTTCCATACGCAAATTTTACAGCTGCATACTTTTAAACCCTCTTTAGTATCTCCAGCGCCTATTCCCATGTTTTAGTGCTTTTTCATTTCGATTCCTTGAAACGCAAAATCAGCCCTTTCATTCCCGTTTGCCATAACAGAATAGTTAAAAATATTCTTTCATTGTGTAAAGAAAAAATTTCTTTCCCCCTCAAGTTTTTTTAGAAATTTTCTTAACGATTGCCCGCCCCAGATTCTGTACAACTGTCCTGTTTAGGTCTGAGTTGAAGCGAGTACTATTTTGAAAGTAAGACGCGCGAGCCTGGCACAATCACTTCATCTGCTCCTAGGGTCCGGAAATTTGACAGTAAAATTTGATCCGCATCAAAAGTAAGGATTATTTGAACAGTAATATTCCGTTTATTCCCTCACGCCAAGGGCTCTTTCAGCTTCTAAGCGGGTCAAGAATCGAGCCATAAAGCTTGTGACATTTTATAAAACAAAATAAAAAAGTTAATTATTTAAAGAAACATGGCAGGGAGAGAAGATGAAGATTATAAGTTTTTGATCCTGGAGACAACAAGAGTGAAATGATCCCTTTGACAAAAGAAATCGCTCAGCGCTCTCATGCGGCGTGAATTAACAGAAAGTAAGGTTAGATCATTGTACCAAAGTTTAGGCCAAGAACCTCCCAAAATTTAAAAGACCCTAATGATTTTGAAGTAAAAGATGACCATTTGTTGTGAGGAGCGACCAAGGGAATCTGTTGGGCTTACAACTAAACCAGACTCATCAAAGTTTTTAGCCAGGGTACAATTAGACAAAGGCACAGTGTGAGCGATCAAAATCGCCTTGGCATTGCTAAACCAAAATTAGATGGGGGGATGCAGTTGCTAAACTTCAACACACAGCAAGAACTTCCAACAGCTAACCAAATACAAAACATGGAACTTAAGAATTTAAAAATCAATCGGCAGATGAATAATAAATGCAATAGAGGCAGAAACCAGTTTTTCAGAAGAAACAGCATTAAAGACTATCCCACGACTCACCGCTACCCTGCGAGAAATAGCGGCCCTGATCATGCTTAAAGAACCATTAGAGGCGAATTAACAAACAATTTAGCAAAACGGGGTGAAATAGATGAGCATATAAAAAGAGAAAAAGAAAAACTTGTTGAGGCTGATGACGCCAACTTAGGGTCTGATATAAAGAAAAAATAACCCAAAGACTAAAAGATCTTGAACAAGAAAGACGGCAAGACTAGAAGCGTTGTCTACTAACCGAGAACAATTACAAACTAAAGTGAGCAAATAAGAGAAACAATCCAAAGAATTTTATATGAAACACAACGCTAGCAGAAAGAATAAGGACACTGTTTTAGAGAGAAAGGATCACATTAGCAAGCGTTAAAAACGGCTTAGGATTTGCAATAAGTACACTGTGTTGGCTATTACAGGTGGCGGTGGTCAAAGCCCCAGTGCCTCCGCCTCCATCGCCTCCACGCCGCCTGATAAATAAAGGTAAAAAAACAACTTGATCATCTTGCGAGTTTAAAAAAAAAAAAATTTAGCTGGTAAAGCAATAGACCTTTAAACCTGGTATATTAGGAGGTATTGTTAGCTGGCTTTGTCTACGCAAGCAAAGTAGTTGCTTTATGGCCGAGCACTTATGGACATTAGTTTCTCTTAATATTGGGTTAATATTTAGTAAATAAAGACCAAGTAATCCTAGGCCAGTTAATCCAAGAACAAGCGCTGTCTTTTCATATTCATGGTCATTAATTTCCCGACTTCGCGAACAGAGTCCGCGTCTTTAAACGGTCTTCGGGCTTTGGGCCACGGGGATTGGATGACTTATATCTTGGGGGGTCATCTGTTTTGGGTTTCTGCTTTCAATATTACTGGCTCAGGATTTTATTTCGTTTTTTCCGACCTTCTGTTCATTGCCTGCCACAAGGATTTCATTATTGTAGTTTATTATTTTTCCTATCTGGAGCCTGAAGGTCAAAGGGAGCAAGTAAAAAACCAGTGCCAACAGCAAAGTCTACTTCGATCTTGCGTATTGTAAAACATTTTGGTACCTTTAATACTTGAAGCAAATCAACGTAGAATTAATGGCGTCCTCAAATTTGCCAAGTACTGTTTTTGTGCGTCAAAAACCCTAGAAGGATCTGTTATGTTCGATCTTGCCTGTGCTTGTGAACCTAGCAAACACCAAACGTAGTACAAAAAGTCCCTTTATTCGTTCTATTTCCCGCTTTAGTTAGGCCCCTTTGAAGTGTCTAAGATAAAAGTTTTCCACGCTGTTTTATGCTCTTGCTCATGGACCCGAGGTGAACACTGTGCCGAAAAAGAAAGATGTGTAAGGAGGATTCCAAGCATAGTTATATTTTCTGTGCACGCCCCAAAAATAAGGGGTCCTAGACCATGATTAAGATCCAACTTGCCTAAAGTCTGTCTGATGTTAATATTGAATTCGTTACAGATTCTTCAAAAGCCTTCATGTCTATTTTGTTGCTGAATGGATTAAAACGGTTTGTCATTTGGCAATGTGCTTGCAGTTCAGTCAAAAACGTCTGAAGGTGTAATAAAAATGAAATCTATATACTGACCTCCCCCAAAGGATCAGGATGAATTAAAGATCAGCAAACGACACTCCACACCCAGTTGAGCACAAAACACAGCAAAGTTTAACTGTTCGATAAAACTGCATCGGATGACGAACCACACTTTCGCGATGTAGTCTTTTTTAACAGGGGGGGGGGTTTAAGATATCTGCTTAATGGGGTTAACTCACCTTTTATGAAAGGCAAACAGACTGAGTCCCCAGAAATGCGAGGGTGTCAGTTGCAAAATTTTTAAGATTGTAGTGCGGGCCCAACAAATAATTTTGCATCTTTAGTATATTTGAACGCGCTCATTTTTATTTCGTTCAAAAATGTTTTTAAAAAACTCAAGACCGTCCTTCGTTTTTTAAGCAATGCTATTGATAACGAATGCGGAACCGAACGGTCGCGCTCCATGAAATATTCTACAAAGTCTATGGTTTAATAAAACCAAATCCAAGGAGAATAAAAAAGATTAAAAAAGTTAATAATAGAGGCCAATTAGTTAGCCAGTTAACCATACCCGATGGTTATTACGGGTTTGCTCGCTAAAAGAAGGGAAAGAGTAACTTCGACATTGCCTCTACCAAACTTAACAATGCGAACTGAAAAAAATGTTGACCTTCAAACCTGAAGAAGAAAAGTAGGGTACTATTTTGATAAAGAGCTAGCTAAAATGTTAGGCTTTACAACTGCCAATCGGTCCGTTCATAGTTTTTAGAGTTACGTCAAACAAAACTACTTATGAGGAGAAAATCCGCTCGATCTTGCATTACATTCATTACTCTAGTTCATTTGGATGAGCTGAGCACTGATGAAAACTTATATGATGGAAGGCCCTCAACTGTTTTAAGAGCTCTTCCGTCAGGGAAAGCCGCATATTGCGATTATGAAATTATACAATTCCCTAATTTACAGTTTAAAAGATTAGTTTGTGGGAGGGTCGGATCATTTAATATAAAAATCAAAGACAAAGCAGGGAAAGTTGTGAAATGTGATAACCTGCACATTGTTTTGGAAATAAAATAATATCGTTACTAAAAAATAATGTCGCGTGGGCCAGAAGAATCAGGAGTTACATTAGCGCCTGTAAGGTGTATAACCTTAGAATTAAAAGACCTTGCAGATGTTGCGGACTTTGAACAGAACGGTGAGATAGGCGCTTTGTATGGTTTTGAGTACACTAAAGATGGTGATTATAAACGCAAAGAGGTTGGCGACAGCAAAAAGTTTCCTAAACTAGAACAACTGGCGCAATCTAGAGGCAAATAAATGTTGGCCAGTATGAATATAAAATAGTTCGAAAACCTGACCTCAAATGGCACTAAGAACCATATTTAGAATGGGACATAAAATTGAATTCATAAGCCCATTTACATATTTTAGCCGTCAAAAAAGTTTCAGAAAAGCATTCAACTCTGGCCCTTTACATGTAAGTTCTTATGCCGGACGACAATAGTCGGAAAGAAATTGAAATAACGCCGTATGGGAAAAAACAGTACATCCTCCACAGAAAAGAAACAGTTGTAAAAAAAGCTTCTACAAAATTACAGTTCTTTCCAAGCAGAAAATTAGGAGACACGTTCACAATGATATTTGAAATTTCTGTCTTAAAGATGTGGAGAGGGATGGGGTTGTGGGCGTTAGTGACGTCCTTATAAAAGGAATTAATATTAGCTGGCAAACTTAGACGTTAAACGCCTAACGTTACCATCGTCGTTCTTCACAATGTGAGGATATTAAGATCATAACAACAAGCAACAAAAATCAATGTTGACTTAAATAGAAACAATCTTACAGAACTGAATTGGATTAATCTTACACATTTAGGCCTCATAGGTTTTATTATACTGAACAATTTTAACGGAGAGTATGATAAAATAATAACGGGATTAGATAAATTCTGTTATAAAACTATGGAGCAGTTTAAACTTTATGATAAAATCCCCTCATTGTTCAATGATTTGTGGCAGACTGGTTGTGGAAAAACAATATTTATCCTCAACCTGTTACCAAACCGTTTATCGTTATAATTTTAATCATATTGTGATTTTCTGTCCAACACTTAAATGGAACAAAGCATATCATGATAGAAGGTTTATATGGGCAGATGATAACAAATTTTTAGTTGATCCCAGCAATAAACGAGTGAATGTCTAGAAACGCTTTTTTATATTGTTTGAGGAACGCAAACGCTATTTATTATAGATGACTGTTCAGCAGAAAGAGACATAGTTAAAAAGAGAAGCACTTTGTCAAAACTAGCTTCAGTGGAAGACATCTGGGATAAGTGTGTGGATTTTATGTCAAAATATAACTCGGTTTTTAAAAAACTTTAGAGAACAGTTAAAGACCGTTGTTTTATTTCACATGAAAGACAAAGATGCATTTGATGAATGTTTGCGCGAAAATGATGTTATTGAAAATGACCAGGAAAAACATAGGATTAAGCAAAAAACTGAAATCTGAAAAGTTTAGTAAATTAGTTTTGAAAACGGATAACCCTACACAGTATGTTGTTTGTAGGGTCGTTATTTTTGGTTATTGAAAGAGAATGCGTGATGATTATTATTTTTAATTCGTTGTTGAAGTCTTACTTGGCAGAGAACGGGGGAAAAACGGATTCAAAGGTCGGCCCGCTCGAAACCGGTTAAGACCGGTTGAGAGCGGGTGAGCTTGAATCCGTGTTTCCCCGTTCTCTTCCGGTCTTTGTCCTCAGCAGTGCCACGTGCTTCAGTTGACAGTGGTCTCTGCTCTAAATAAAGACTATCCCTGCTTCCTAGTTGAGCAGTGACATAATCAGCTCACAACGGCATGCATGTCAGTTGTTCACTGTGTTTAGCACAATAACATCAGGTTCGAAAGAGATGACATCCAAAAGCTGATTTTTGTGATAATGCTCCTCCCTAATTGCGCTGCAACATTCAAACACCCGAGCAAAAACGCAACCGATGTTTACAATGTCACAGCGAGATGGCTCACTCACTGTCACAGCAAGATGGCTCACTCACTGTCACAGCGAGATGGCTCACTCACTGTCACAGCGAGATGGCTCACTCACTGTCACAGCGAGATGGCTCACTCACTGTCACAGCGAGATGGCTCACTCACTGTCACAGCGAGATGGCTCACTCACTGGAATCGGGTCACTGTCACTGTCGCACCTAACCTGCACTGCACAAAAATTCTGCCTGCACCAGCGAAATGCAACTGGTATCACTGTGGGGCGATGGATCTGTCGCCACGGTCCAAGAACCGTATTTTTATGCCATCAATAAACGGGTGATCAAAGACCATGGTTGCACGTTTTGCTTCACCCCTGGTTTTCTTCAGATGAGAGTTTGGCGAGTCGTTAGATCGCCCATGCGGTGCAGCCCCAATGACAGTGGAACCTTTCCTGCAGGACTGTTCCACACATGGAAAGCTAAAGGCAGAGACCTGGCCTGCCAACACAACGATGAGTGAAAAGCTTTATGGATTACTGGAGGGTCTCCGCCGTACAGCAGCCTTCGTCAATGCCTCTGGGGTTCCTGATGAACGAAGAAGAAGGAGAAGATGAGAAGTTAGTTT
Source organism: Conus ventricosus (assembly GCA_018398815.1). Classification (NCBI taxonomy): domain Eukaryota; kingdom Metazoa; phylum Mollusca; class Gastropoda; order Neogastropoda; family Conidae; genus Conus; species Conus ventricosus. The sequence continues at coordinate 995,649 of CM031611.1, forward strand.
CCTCCACACCTCTCTCATTCAGAAAGAAAAGTCCTCACCTATAACACTTGTAATCCTTCCAGTGTATATCTTCCTTTCAAAATATGTTTTTTGTCCTTAAAAGAAAGATGCAATAAGTGATCACTGGAGAGTTAGGGCTTGACTGCAGGCGGTGCACATGGTTGAAAGGGAAATCCACAGTAAGCTCCAGCTTCTCTGCAATCATCCCATGGACCATAGACTCACGTTCCTGCTGAGTTTCATTTTGTTTCAAGGAAATCCATGGAAAATCAAGTTCTTCCGTTGCGATCGGCTTTCCAAATCGTCAGTCTTATGTCAGGAAGAATCCATCTCCTCTTCAAGATGTCACTGCAGTTTTGGTCTTCTGTTCTCATCGCAGCTCTGCCACGTCCTGTCTCAAGGATCTCACTTCTCCATGCAGGGCAGCGTATCCATCCCGCCAAATCCTCACATCGCCTTTCATGTCATTAAGCTTCGTATTGTAAGTTCGGAGCATGGACATAAAATCCATATTTGAAGTATGTTGGATGTGGACGTAGCTCCTGGTGTACTGGTTGAAATACTGGGCTTGTCCACACTGTTCCTGTGGTCACCACTGGTCAGGCTGGTCTAGCGTAGAGCGTTCTTCTTTGGGTTTGGGTCTGCTCTACATCACCACACAGCAATAACAAATAACCCCAGAACAAGAGCGTCAAGAGGGAACAACAAAATGACACTGTCCACCACAGTCTTGAGTTTCACAGTTTGTTTGTTTTATAGCGGCTCGATTTATGTCTGTTTTCGACATAAAACCCACAAACACCGGCACAAAGCGACCACAAGGCGGCCAAAAATCAAAATATCCAGACAAACCAGTCTGCAAAATTTGGGTTCAATATTAGGCCACAACACTAAGTAAACATGCATTTTGTTCGAGCTAAACAAGCGCGCAGCTGATCCTTATAAAATACAGTTTGAGAGATTCACGATTCACGATCACGATATTTTATTGTCATTACCATTACGGTCTAATGACAAGGGGGCAAACAATACACTCAAAAAGTAACGTTGCTGACATATGAAATCAATAAACTTATCTCAACAAAACTTCAATCAGTTATAATAATCATTTAATCACATAAGTACATATCCCAAGCACTCATCCACCAGCCTACCCAATTTCACACACACACACACACACACACACACACACACACACACACACACACACACACACACACACAAACACACACACACACACGCACGCACGCACGCACGCACGCACACACACACACACACACACGCACAAACACACATACACACACACACACTCACACATACTCGCACGCGCGCGCATACACACACACACACACACACACACACACACACACACACACACACACACACACACACACACACACACACTCACACAGATGCTCTCGCACACACACATACTCCAATGCAGACATACCCACACACATACACACATACACACCTGCCCAAACCCATGCATACACACATATTCACACATGGATAAACACGCACGTACACGCAATCAAGAATATATGAAATTCGACCATCCACTTTATCATATGGTATCTGAACATTCACTTCTATCTTCGTCATTTTAATGGATTATGCATCATATTGAGTTAATCTTTTCTTTTCGCAATTTCTGGGCCTCTGCTATAAATTTTGCAACTGATTTGATAATCATTTCGTCATTTGAAAGTAGAATAGATATAACATTATGAGTTTGAGCTAAATCCGTATGAAAAAAAATCACATTTGTTTCGTAATGTTACATATCCTGTACAGTGGCACAAGAAATGTTTTTCATCCTCAACATCATAACCACACATAGGGCATGAAGATTCTGAGGAAGCCCAAGGCAAATACCATCTTTTCTTTGTATTCAATCCGAGAGTTCTGAATCTAAATCGAGCAAAATTAATCCTATGCCATTTATCTGATATAATATATAGATACTTTTCAGCTTGAAAGACACTTTTAAATGAATAAAACCAACTGTATTTTCATTGTTCTCAATAGCCGAATGCCAGTTTTGTTTGTACGAACATATCAGTTACAGTTTGAGAGAGAGAGAGAGAGAGAAGAGAGAGAGAGAGAGAGAGAGAGGAGAGAGAGAGACAGAGACAGACAGAGAGAGAGAGAGAGAGAGAGAGAGAGAGAGAGAGAGAGAGAGAGAGAAGAGAGAGAGAGAGAGAGAGAGAGAGAGAGAGAGAGAGAGCGTTTCAGGGTGTCTTTTGCACCATGACAATAGAATCAGTTCTAAGCGAAACGCATTTACAGCTGCATTTTACTCAGAAACGATCTATTGAGCCGTCTCCTTACTACAGCTGCTTCTCCATGGAATTAGATGTATGTCAGCCTTTACCAGTTGCGCTCATCACTACGTTCATTAACAGAGAATGCTAACGAATCTGTCAATACCAAGGACTTTGACACGAGATACGTACGAGAATTGTACGCCTGTGAATGTTACAAGTGAGGGCAGGAACTTTGAAAACAAACAGGTTTGTATAAATGAACAATCGGATTTAAAACGAATACTCAAGGTTATAATTATGAAACAAGTGAAAAGTTGTGACATGGCGGTGATATAGTTAGATAAGTATGCTGTTACTGAAATTCATATTTGCAGATAATAATGCTTGAAATGCTAGCAAAGCTGAGAAAAATGTACGAAGGAAGCGTGAATATCATCTTGATAAGAAACTACTGTTTGCGTTTTTGATTCTCAACACAATTAAAACCATCGACATCAAAAGAGTTGTTGCTATTGTTGAAAACATCATACATTAAAGTTATCCTATCATTGACCAGTGCAAACCATCAACAATCATAATCTGTTGCTGGTAAATGCTTTGTTCCAGATTGACCACAGTGGACAACATGCTGTCCTCTACAGTCGGTCCACCCACTACAGGTGTACAGGATGGCCATGCATCTTCCAGTGCCCAGACGGAGGAGCCATCACCTGATTTTGACACAAGTGTCACAACGCTCCAAGACTATGGCAAAGGGCGAAGGAGACTGTTCAATGCCTTGAAGGAAAACAGACACCAGTCACCAGAGGAAAGAGGAAACAGCAGAAAGGTTACCCCCGAAAGGGGCCTCTATCTAAATGAAATCTCACCTACATTCAAAGGCACCCTAGCCCATGAACGGCGAAATGAACACCCCATGTCCAAATGTCACTTTACTGACGTTTCCACAGAAAATCAGACCGTGACACTAGAAAAACACGGAAGTGCTAACAGCCCTGTACCAGTGCTGCCAGGAATGAAGTCACGTAAAATTCAATCAAACAAAAGAGAACTGATGAAATTGCCTCAAAGAAAGGAGATGATGTTGAGTATTGGCGTAACACCAAATAAATTAGATAAGTCGGATTGCAAATTCTGCTTCTACGCTTGCCAGCCTGAAAAATGTGTTTGGCCCTAAAACGGATATGTCAACACAACATATAAACTCTCTCAGAAATGGATTTACACATGCAGGTCATTCTCAGAAAGGATCAGTAGATGCTGCTAACATGCCCCAATTTGCAGACCGCCACCGTTTCCAACATGTACCGCCCTGCTTATAGCACAACACGGGGATCACATAAGATAACGCATACAAGGAGAACTACAGCCGACACACTTGGACGTCTGAATATTTCCATGCTCAGCTTCGGTTTGGTCGACGATGCCACTGACCAAACAGGCACATTGGCAAAACAACACTGTCACGTGCGAGTGCACCCGACAGGGGGGGTTCTTAAACAGGTAATGTGCAGTGGCAGAAATGGAGCGATCACTCAATCCCTCACACCACCAGACCACAAGAGAAAGAGGTTTCAACAATACTTTTACTTCACGTTACAATCATTCACTCACACTAGCACTCCAGATGGGGTATGGGTCATAAAAAAGAAGAAAAAAAAAACAGCCGAGCGAGGAAAGAAAGAAAAAAAACAAAAACAATGGGCATAGAAGAGAAAAGCACTTTTCAGAACTAATGACTTTGGGGACAAAGTAAATTGAATAAACCCCAAAAAAAACCCCCAAATTATCCGGGGATCCCGCTACTATCCCAACCTAACCCGCTAAACCGCTACAAAGGCATAACATAATAACAGAAAAAGACAGTACTAGAAACAATAATACATCAAACAGGCCCTAGTCAGGGTTAAACAAAAACAATTAAAAAAAAAAACGAATCGGTGCCCGGGCTTCGGGCCCCACACACACGCACGCCAAACCCACACCCACACCACACACGACTGAAGACTCATCTTATCCCGTGCCCGAGGAGGTTCACCGTGGGAGGTGGATCCTAAGAAGGGTGAAGCCCGCAGTGGCTAGTCTTCCAAATCCGAGGTGAAGGTGTCCCAGTGAAGGGGTTTGAGGCACACCTTCAACGTCCTCAGCGCAGCGACTGGTACCTGGATACCGGATGGCGTCTGCCAGGTTCCCCGGGATGCTGGTCCTTCAGCCAGTCCAAGACCGGAGCTGCCGGAAACAATGGCGAAATTTTCCCGCCCTAGGGCGGAGATCAGTCTCCAGATGAGAAGTCATTTATTTATCGTCCTTGGCAGGTGGGGGCACCTAGTGGTGTGGGCAGTGCGTCAGTGGAAGGGTCACAGTGCCGTAAAAAGGTCAATGTCTTTGCCCCTTTAAAAGGGTAAATAAACTATAATAATTCTTTCACTTTTCCCTTGCTTTTAACCTGTACTCATGGCATTCCTTCATCCTATATCCATGACATGCCTGTACTAAGGTTAACTCCTTAGTCAAAATCTCAAAAAATTTAAAACCAACTAAAATCCATCCATACCCCCTGTCACAAAAACCCTATAGGACAAGGACACACGAGAACGGAACCACACGTGGGGCGACACGGCCGGAATTCCCACTCGGGTCTAAGTGTCAACCCCGTTCGAACGCTCATGCATTCCACATCGTCTCGTATCTACGAAACAAGGAAAATGAAACTAACACTTACGAAAACCTTTCCCGGGCTACATCCATATTAAGCAATACAAGCATTGACTCGACCTGTATACTCAAAAAAACAACAAATACAGCTTCTATTGACTGAAATGGTAATTAGAGACTTTCAATTAGTCCAAAGAAACCTAATACCTAGCCGCTAAGGACCGAAACGCAATTAAAAGATAATGCGTTCCTACAGTTCCACCACAAAATGCATATCTCGATACCACTTCCAAACAGGCACGCCCTCTTTGGACCCAGTTAAAACACAAAAAAAAGGTGTGTCCAGCCAACAGCATATTAAGGCAGAAAAAAAAACCGCAATCACTGAGAGGTTAGAAACCCAAATAAACAAGACACTGTCCAAGACAGACAATATATTCCCAAAATGGCGGTTGGGCGAGGTAAAAAAACGGCCGCTCCCCAGTCCAATAAAGGGATGGCAGCCGAAAACCGTGACGTCCCAAGGGAAGTGGACTCCAGTTCAGGGATGACCAAAGGTGCTTCCTCCAGGGGCCCGGGATAGGATCTCAGGGTGGCAAGGGGAATTTTTTTCCTTTCCCCACCGAAGGGTGAATGACAGTTCCACGCAACCCACGTCGAAGTGGATTCAAGCAGGAAGGCTCCAGCTGGCAGAGATAGAGATCTCTCCGACTCCAAGGGTTCCTAAGCGAGTCCACACCATCCCTTAACCAAGATGGCAACCAGTAACAAAAACAGCTCCCTGTGTCACCTGACATCAGCTGATAAACCCACGTGAAAAACGATAAAAGAACAGAAAAAAGGCTTTAAAAAAAAATAATGAAGAGAAATATTGGGGGATGGGAGCGAATCCCGGGACGCAGCGTACCAAGGATGACACGAATAACACACTGGTCAACACCCGGCCAATGTAGTGAAGATTCACTGGCAACACCCCACTTTATATCAGGTTTGGGAAGAAATGATTTATCTTCCAAACCAAAGCATTTACGTCCGTGAAAATTTACCCCCCAACCAAAGAGGCTTGTGCCACTGGGGCACAGCCTATCACACCCTCCAATATGTTCTGTACACCCTTACACCCCTACAATGTAAACTTCTCATTCCTGAACCTTGATTCAGTACTCCATCGGGCTGAGGTAATCAGCCTTCATCATATCACCCTCATATCATCAGTTTCATCATCCAGTGCCTCTCTGCGCACATCATTGCTGACTGGGGCACTGGAGATGGGTGTCCTGACGCACTGCATCAGCTGGCTTCATCTGCAGCTTGAATTCCTCCAGTTCACCCCCGGGTCGATGACGTTCAGTCTCTGGAGTACTGTGGGTAGGATTCCAGGGCCTTGGCATGGAAGACCAGCTCAGTGTTGACCAACTCTGTCAGCACTTTTTTCATGTCGGTGATCTCGCCTGAAGCTGTGAACCTTTGCTCCAAGGCGTGCTGACTGCAAGAAGCTTCCTCACGGGCCCTCTGTAATTTCTGAGTCAACCTGCACAATTTGCTGTCGTTCTGTGGCGTCTTCTGCATGGCTTCCTCGGACTGGCACTGAAGGTTCCTTTCCAGCATTCTTGGTCTGTTCGCACAGCAGTCCGTATCCATGGAATTACACATCTCTTTTTTCTATTGATTCACCCGAGCGCCCCGTGTCCTGAACAGCCGAAGGACTTTCGGCAAAAGGAGTCATGCCTTTGCCTAGAGAAGGGTTCCATTTCACATGTTTTGCGTTCTCTGCTGCCCTTCATACATCGTGGTCACCTTTGTCACAGAGATGTGTTTTTTTACGCTCACTGGTTTGAGCGGTCCTGGTTGGTGTTTGACTCCCTCTCATTCGCTCTCAATTCAGCGCATGTTCGACTCACTTTGGGGTCTGCTCCTTCGCTTCCTTAACAGTGGCTTTCTACCCCTTTCAAGGATGCAGAACCTGTTGATGTCAACAAAGCCACAGATCCGGGTGTTCCGGCCCTTCGGATTTTTCGGTGGCAAACATTGAAAACTGCGACCGTACCTTTGGATGTTCTTCACCACTCTGGCCAATGAAAGTCATGCTGAGTCAGGGGCTTCAGGAGGGGTTTTCAAGGGCCTCTTTCTCTCTCTGTGCTTGGGAAACGCGTGGTGGCAGCCACAAATACTTCTGCGGGCAACTCTGATGAAATCTCCCGACGTTGACCGTCCCCAAAGCACACTGAATTGCCAATCAGTAGGGAGTACACAGGTCGCTGAGGCTACTGCCCATTACCTTCCCTTTAAAATATGGCGTAGAGACTTCTACCAATACTGTAATCGCTTTGCCCTGAAGGATAAACTCGATTCCTGACACTTGGCACTTTTTCCCCTCGAGGTGCCTCATTGGGGACTAACTGCTCGTCAATGAAGACCGCTGTGGCTCCGGGTGTCCCTAATAGCTTTCACTTTCTTGCCACACACCACCGAGGGAAAGGTTGGATATGATGGGGTCGTGACCTCGCTCTCTCCAAATGCTACCCTAAAGTGCGAGATATCGGATTTTTTGCCTTGTCCTTCCTTTTGGGGACAATCCCGAAACGAAATGCCCCTTTTCCCCACAGAGGAAGCAAAGCTTGAGTTTGGGTTCCGACTTTCCCTGGAATTGCTGAGGACATCGCTTTTGGAGGGTGACGATGGTTTGGGATAAATGGGGACTCCCGATCGGCGGGTTTCCTACTTGTCCCGGCGCGGGCATGCGATAGTGACGACGCGCATCTGCGAAGGCTTCAGCCACCTCGATTGCCTGGCGAATGTCTTTGGTTTCTCCTCACCCAACTTGAACTGAGTTCCTGAGACACCGAACTCATGAGTTGCTCCAAGAGGAAACAATCCTTAAAATTTCCATTTCTGAGGTTCAATCCAGTATTCCATGGTGCGCCGGAGGCTTCCCCGAACTGGTGAAAAGTCTCTCTGAAGGTTTCCTCATTGTGCGAAAGTGCTTTCTGTAAGACTCAGCAGTCATGTCAGCCCTCCGGCGAAGAGCCGCTTCAACTGGGTTTATAGGAAGCTCCGGTGGAATATCGACAAACCCCCTCCTTAGCCTTCCCCGTCAGGCTAACTAATGAGGTAAAGGGCTTTACTCTGGTCGTTAAGCTGGTACGCAGCGGAAACCGCCTCAAAGTGCTCGATGTAGGTATCTATTTTATCGCTAGCCTGTACATGGCATATGTAGCTTGGCGGAGCCACCGGAATAACCACGCCCTGATGAAAATCTGCTTTTTCCCCGATGGTTCAGATCCATGCTCGGAAGCAACCACAGACTGTGTTTGGGGCGCATCTAACTGTCGAACTACTCGCCCGGAGTCTTTTTTTTTCCTCCACCAAACGAGCCTCAAGTCCAACTCTTTCTGTTTCTGAGCCTCCCTTCTAACTGTTCTCTCTTTTCTCTCGACTCTCGCTCCAGTCTCTTTCCTCCATCTCCTCTCCCATCCCCTTTTTCCTTCTCCTCTCTCTCGAACCTCTTTTCCTCTCCCCTCCAACCTCCTCTCCTCCATCTCCCTTTTCTCTTTCGCCTCTCTCTTTTCCCTTTTCCCCCCTCTCTTTCGCCTTCTCTCTCCTCCTTTCCATTTTCTTTTCCTCCATTTCCATTTTCCACCGTCTCTCTTCTTTGGCCTCTCTCCCTCTTTTTCCAGTCTCCTCTCCTCCCGCTCTCTTCTCTCCTTGCCTCTCTTTTTTTCCCTCTCAATCCTCATCAACATAAGGATCCATGGGCGCTGGTCCCGGAGGATGAGGCATAGGCGAAGGCCGAAAGCGGAAGTCATCTCGAAGATAGGGCGGGGGCGAAATCCCGAGACTGGAGTGGGCAGAGGTCGCCTCGGAGAAGTGCCCCGGGGGTCATCTCCTGTATCGTGGACATTGCGGTGACTGGGGACGACCCCACCAGAAAAAACACGACCGGGGTAGTAGGGCCAGTCGTTCGCCTGAGTCATGGGCTCCCACCCCTGGTAGGATTCCTGCACCACGAGTCTGAGAACGTGTGACCCGGCGCACGTCTTTCTACGTGTTCCATAACTTACAGTACACCTCACAATACACGAAGTCACCGAATCACTAAGTGTACACAAATTTGCACAGCCGTGCAGAACACTGACGAAAAAAAATCCCACAAAGGGTTTTCCGACGTGTGTGTCCACTTCGCATCAGTACCACAGTCGACTCCCTTCGAAGGTCAAAGTATTTGAACCCACAAGCCAATAGTACAAGACGATACAAATGGATATAAATCCAAGATTCTGTAAACAGTCACTAGGTTTGAAGAGAACGATCCCCAATTTCCAAGGGAAAAACGCACTATCTTAAACTAAATGAGTAATATAGGGGTTACACCAGCCCGATGGTTAACCCACCCTCACTGAGAAAGACAACACTCACTGAAAGATAATGAATAAGAAATGACGTAAGGGTTTTGATGTAAGTTCAAACACGCAAAGGACAACCCTAACAAAACATCACGAGGGAAATGCTTTTATCCAACGAACCAAGAGTGGTCCACCAACAATATCTCCTCCAAAGTCCAAGTTCCTAAAAAGATAGAACCACAAAAGTTAAAGTCCAAGAATGGGGGCCGAAACTGAGTAAGCTCACAACGGACCCCAAATCCAAACCGCTAAGTTGGGAGCTGTATTCCCACGAGAAGGAAATACGGAAATAGACGTTCCACAAATTGTAACTCTATGACTAAGGGGAGTCAGTAACTGTACCAATACCCCAAAACTGGGGAAGGGGAAATGACAAGTCCTACGTACGACCTTTTGACTAAGTGTAGTCAACACCAACAAATCTCCAACCGTTTGGGTTTCAGTCTAGGTATGTCTCACAAGACAAAGAGTAGTTTGAACAACAAAGTCAACAATGTATGACTTTATGACTAAGTGTAGTCAATCCACAAAACCCTTTCAAACCGGAGAAAGAATGCTTCTACGAACCAAAATTTCAGTCAAGAGTACTGCCACACTAAGCTAGCCCAACGGGAAATTTAATCGATTAAACCCCGGCTAAGCTCAATGAGTAAGCAAACTAACTTCTTCTCACCAAATGAAAACCCAGTATCCAAATTCAATAACTAGCCAAGAGCTGGAGTTATTTCCCCTGAATTCCAACGAAAGGGGAAAACCCAGTTATGTTTTTAACACTTCAAAGCGTTGAGAACAACAATCTTCAAAAAAAAACCGCTGACCAAAAAAAAAAAACGTGGTCCAAACCAACAGTTTTCCTTGTATGGAAAACAATATCCAAACATGAATCAATTCCAACCCTATGTGGAATTAATCAATAAATCGACAAGCACATACTCTCAATGTATAACAACGACTGTCCTTGTGCACAAGCGTGCCAACAACCCAAAGTTACCACACCCGGTAACAAACCAATATCCGGATCAAATGTTGATTTCTCAAAAAGACTTCCCAAAAACGTTTACCCCGCAAAAAGGCCAAAGAAATCACAAACCTATACAAACCGGGAAATTTTTAACTCAACGCGTTACTCCAACCAGCAACCAACTTGTCCAAAGAGAAAAGCAACAAGACATCAACAAACACGATAAGGGCAGGGACGGACAATAGAAAATTAAACGACCCGTACCGCAAGGCCAAACAGCAACCTAAACTCTACCGGGGACCAACGTAAACACGGAAGTACACGTGCACCAAAACGGTCACTGGGGCACCAGGACAGAACCGACTCGATCAAAACAGTGGCCCAATGAGCGGGGCCGAAATTCCAGTGCAACACGATCTAGTCCACAGACGGGAACCACGTGCTAAAATCACTGCTCTGTACTGATTTGGGGAAACAGAAAGAAAGGGGAAGGGGCGACAGCAAAAAGGAACAAGTGGTCTTTTGGGAAAGACACTTAATGTGTATCCACAGACGCTACACTCCCATTCTCAAAACATACTGACAAATTTATATTTCCCAATCACCACAGTCACACAAATTAGTGGTTGAACAATTTAAGAAAACCCTAACATCAGCAACTAGATAGGAAAGCAAATAAACTGCTTGTATGTGCGCTAGACAGGAGAGGAAACCTATCAACTTGGGGTAATCCCCTTAACTGAACAACAAAGACCTACAACCTAGTGTGTAATAACAAATAGCACACCACCAAGAATAATCTTTCCTTGTTTTTTGAACTGAAGTAGAGACTTACGTAAGACCGAGTTTCGCGCAAACACGGATCGGAATTAAGTGTCAAAATTTGCCTTGTAACCAAAGCACCAAATGCCTGGCAAACCTGCTAACACTTACCTTGCTAACACAGTCGGCGTCTTGGGTAAAAGGCAAATGCAGACCAAAATCCTAAAACAGTACAAGCACTGGATATCGACGACTCTGCACAGCAAGACCTATTAATCTAGAGTTCAACCCCCCCTCTTTCTCCACCCCGTACCTGTACTAACTAAGGTAATGAGAAAAGGAGAACGGAACTCCCGAACCAATAGCCGGCGGTACTACACAAAACAAACAAACACGGAGACGAAAGCGGAACGGAAGCGCCGAAGGTTTCCCACCACGGGGCACAGAACTCTACTGCCGACAACACCCCCAAAAAACCGGGCCGCTCCATGGTTCCCTACTAACTCTAGAACCCACCCAACCAACCTCCCGTCAAATACACATTTAAAGAGATAGACAGATCTCTCAAGGGTCGGGTGATAGTGAGTTCAGAGTGTCGCTTTTACACTACCCCATACACATTCCTGTACCCCGCATCTCCACCATAATTGTCACGTGCGAGTGCACCTGACAGGGGGGGTTCTTAAACAGGGAATGTGCAGTGGCAGAAATGGAGCGATCACTCAATCCTCACACCCCCAGACCACAAGAGAAAGAGGTTTCAACAATACTTTTACTTCACGTTACAATCATTCACTCACACTAGCACTCCAGATGGGGTATGGGTCATAACAAAGAAAAAAAAAACAGCCGAGCGAGAAAAGAAAGAAAAAAAAACAAAAAACAATGGGGCAAAAGAAGAGAAAAGCACTTTTCAGAACTAACTGACTTAGGGGACAAAGTAAATTGAATAAACCCCAAAAACCCCCAATATCCTGGGATCCCGCTACTATCCCAACCTAACCCCCTAAACCGCTACAAAGGCATTAACATAATAACAGAAGAAAGACAGTACTAGAAACAATAATACATCAAACAGGACCTAGTCAGGGTTAAACAAAACAAAAAAAAAAAAAAAAAACGAATCGGTGACCGGGTTCAGCCCAAAACACACGCACCCCCAAACCACACCCACACCACAACACGATGAAGACTCATCTTATCCGGCCCGAGGAGGTTCACCGGGGAGGTGGATCCTAAGAAGGGCAAAGCCCGCATTGGGGTAGTCTTCCAATCCGAGGCGAAGGTGTCCCCGTGAAGGTTTAGGCACACCTTCAACAGTCCCCCAGCGCAGCGACTGGTACCTGGATACCCGGGTGGCGTCTGCCAGGTCCCGGGATGCTGGTCCTTCAGCCAGTCCAAGACCGGAGCTGCCGGAAACAAATGGCGAAATTTTTCCCCCCCTACGGGGGAGATCAGTCTCCAGATGAGAAGTCATTTATTTATCGTCCTTGGCAGTGTGTGGCAACCTAGTGGGGTGTGGCAGTGCGTCAGTGTGAAGGGTCACAGTGCCGTAAAAAGGCAATGTCTTTGTCCCTTTAAAAGGGTAAATAAAACTATAATAATTCTTTCACTTTTCCCTTTGCTTTTAACCTGTACTCATGGCATTCCTTGCATCCTATATCCATGACATCCTGTACTAAGGATAACTTCCTTAGTCAAAAAACTCAATAAATAAAACCAACTAAAATCCATCCATACGTCTGTCACACAAACATATAGGACAAGGACACAACGGAACCACACCGCGGGGCGACACGGGGCCCGGGAATTCCACACTCCGTGGTCTAAGTGTCAAGCCGTTCGAAAAGCTCATGCATTCCACGATCCGTTTTCGTTTTCTACGAAACAACAAGGAAAATGAAACTAACACTTACGATATCCTTCCGGCCCACATCACATATTAAGCAATACAAGCATTGACTCGACCTGTATACTCAGAAAACAACAAAAAACAGCTTCTATTGACTGAAATGGTAATTAGAGACTTTCAATTTTGTCCAAAGTAACCTAATACCTAGCCGCAAGGACCGAAACGCAATTAAAGATAATCCGTTCCTACAGTTCCACCACAAAATGCATATCTCGATACCACTTCCAAACAGGCACGCCCTCTTTGGAGCAGTTACACACAAAAAAAAGGTGTGTCCAGCCAACAGCATATTTAAAGGGAGAAGAAAAACGCAATCCCCTGAGAGGTTAGAAAACCAAATAAACAAGACACTGTCCAAGACAGACAATATAGTTACCAAAATGGGGTGGGCGAGGTAAGAAAACGGTCCGCTCCCCCGTCCAATGAAGGATGGCACCGAAAACCATGACGGTCCCCATGAAGTGGACTCCAGTTCAGGGATGACCAAAGGTGCTTCCTCCAGCTGGCCGGGATAGGGATCCCAGAGGGGGCAAGTGGAATTCTTTCCTTCCACCGAAGGGTGAAAGACAGTTCCACGCAAAACCCCCGTCGAAGTGGATACAAGGCGGAAAGGGTCCAGCGGCAGAGATAGAGATTCTCCGACTCCAAGGTTCCTAAGCGAGTCCCACACCACTCCCTTACCAAAAGGCAAAACCCGTAAAAAACAGCTCACCTGTGTCACCTGACATCAGCTGATGAACCACGTGGGAAAAACGATTTAAAAAAAACAGAAAAAGAAGGCTTTAAAGAAAAATTAATGAAGAGAAATATTGGAGGATGGGAGCGAAATGCACGACGCAGCGTACCAAGGATGACACGAATAACACCTGGTCAACACCGGCCAAAGTAGTGAAGATGTCACTGGCAACACTCCACTTTTTATCAGGTTTGGGAAGAAATGAATTATCTTCCAAACCAAAGCATTTACGTCCGTGACAAACACCCTTTGACCCTTTCACTGATCCAGACCTGAGGAACAAAACTCATTGATACCGCAGAGCACAAAATTAAAAAGCACAGGGTTACTAGCTATTCCCAGAGAATACGTTCCCAAACCACCTTCATTAAATCAATGCAGTCACACAAGTAAGACCAAGAATCATATGCAAACTGATCTTATTTCCAACGGAACGCCAACAGGCTTTTCTACAAAAACTTGGCTTCTAGCTCATACAGCTAAAATGAATGAGCCCAGCCACATGACCAGGGGGGGGGGGGGGTATCACCATCACAAACACAGACATACAGCAAGAAAGTTGTCACAGAGTTTTCCCAAATGGAAAGCAGACTTAAGAATGAGGTTTCTAAAAATGAACTAAACCCAGCTGAGGTCGTCGATCACTTTCACAACACACACCAATCACAGCACAATGCAAGAGAGAACAGGAAACCTTCATTCTGGCTCACTTTCGCCCTCAACCAGTTTTCGGGCGAAAGTGAGCCAGAATAAAGGTTTCCCTGTTCTCTGACAAGTAAGCCTTCATAACGATTATCTACAAACAAACATACTGTGTAGGGTTATCCGTTTCAATACTAATTTACTAAACGTTTTCAGATTTCAGTTTTTGTTTAATCCTGTGTTTTTTCCCTGGTCATTTTCAATAACATCATTTTCGCGCAAACATTCTTCAAATGAGTCTCTGTCTTTCATGTGAAATAAAACTACAGTCTTTAACTGTTCTCTAAAGTCTTTTAAAACTGAGTTATATTTTTGACATAAAATCCACACACTTATTCCAGCATGTCTTCCACTGAAAGCCAGTTTTGACAAAGTATTTCTTTTTTTAACTATGTCTCTTTCTGCCGAACAGTCATCTATAATAAATATGTCTGCGTTTCCTTCAAACAGCCTATAAAACTGTTCTAAACACTCACTCAGTTTATTGCTAGATGAACTAAATATATGTCATCATCTGTCCATATAAACCTTCTATCATGATATGCTTTGTTCCATTTAAGTGTTGGACAGAAAACCACAATATTGATTAAAATTATAACGATAAACTGTTTGTAACAGGTTGAGGATAAATATTGTTTTTCCACAACCAGTCTGCCCACAAATCAATGAGCAATGAGGAGTTTTTGTCATAAAGTTTAACTGCTCCATAGTTTTTAAACAAAATTTAATCTAATCCAGTTATATTTTTATCATACTCTCCGTCAAAACTGTTCAGTATAATAAAACCCTATGAGGCCTAAATGTGTAAGATTAATCCAATTTAGTTCTGTAAGATTGTTTCTATTTAAGTCAACATTGATTTTGTTGCTTGTTGTTATGATCTTAATATCCTCGCCATTGTGAAGAACGACGACAACAACGTTAAGGCGTTTAAACGTCTAAGTTTTGCCAGCTAATATTAATTCCTTTTATAAGGTCATCACTAACGCCCACACACCCCATCCCTCTCCACATCTTTAAAGACAGAAATTTCAAATATTATTGTGAACGTGTCTCCTAATTTTCTGCTTGGAAAGAACTGTAATTTTGTAGAAGCTTTTTACAACTGTTTCTTTCTGTGGAGGATGTACTGTTTTTTCCCATACGGCGTTATTTCAATTTCTTTCCGGCTATTGTCGTCCGGCATAAGACTACATGTAAAGGGCCAGAGTTGAATGCTTTTCTGAAACTTTTTTGACGGCTAAAATATGTAAATGGCTTATGAATTCAAATTTTATGTCCCATTCTAAATATGGTTCTAAGTGCCATTTGAGTCAGGTTTTCGAACTATTTTATATTCATACTGGCCAACATTATTTGCCTCTAGATTGCGCAGTTGTTCTAGTTTAGGAAACTTTTTGCTGTCGCTAACCCCTTTGCGTTTATAATCACCATCTTTAGTGTACTCAAAACCAAACAAAGCGCCTATCTCACCGTTTTGTTCAAAGTCCGCAACGTCTTCAAGGTCTTTAATTCTAAAGTTATACACCTCACAGGCGCTAATGTAACTCCCGATTCTTCTGGCCCACGCGACATTATTTTTTAGTAACGTATTATTTTATTTCCAAAACAATGTGCAGGTTATCACATTTACAACTTTCCCTTCCCCGCTTTGTCTTTAATTTTTATATTAAATGATCCGACCCTCCCACAAACTAATCCTTTAAACTGTAAATTAGGGAATTGTATAATTTCATAATCGCAATATGCAGCTTCCCTGATGGAAGAGCTCTTAAAACAGTTTGAGGCCTTCCGTCATATAAGTTTTCATCAGTGCTCACTCATCCAAATGAACATAGAGTAATGAATGTAAGCAAGATCGAGCGACTTTCCCCCTCATAAGTAGTTTGGTTGGTGTAACTCTAAATCTATAATTGTTAGCTGTAAAGCCTAACATTTTAGCTAGCTCTTTATCAAAATAGTAACCTACTTCTCTTCAGCTGAATGTTAACATTGTTTTTTAGATTTGCATTGTTAAGTTTGAGAGTAATGTCAAAGTTACTCATTGCTTCTTTTAGTGAGCAAAACCCGTAATAACCATCAGTATTGTTAACTCGCTAACTTTGGTCCCTGTTTTATCAACTTTTAGAACCTTATTATTCTTCCCGATTCACTTATATAAACCATACGACTTTGTAAAATATTTCATGGAGCGCGACCGTTTTGGCCCCGCAATTGTTATCAATAGCATGTTCTAAAAACGAAGGATGGTCTTGGGTTGTTATTGTTACAAACATTTTTTTAAACGAAATAAAAATGAGTGCATTCAAATATACTGCGCAAATATTCTGTTGGGCCGCACTACAATCTTAAAAATATAGCAACTGATACTCTTGACATTGCTGTGGCCCAGACTGCCTCTTTTCATAAAAAGGTGAGTACTCCATTAGCAGATATCTTAACCCCCCTATTGAAACGACCACATCAAGAAAGCGTGGTTTAGTCATCCGATGCAGTTTTATCAGAACCAGTTAAACTTTGCTGTGTTTTGCGCATCAACTGGTGTGGAGTGTCGTATGCTGATCATTTAAATCACCATGATCCTTTGGTGGGTCAGTGTACAGATTTCATTTTATTACACCTTCAGACGTATTTTGACTGAACTGCGAGCGCCATTACCAAATGACAAACCATTTAATCCACTCAGCAACAGATAGACATGAAGGCTTTTGAAAGGATCTGTAACGAATTCAATATTAACATCAAGACAGGCTTTAGACAAAAGTTGGATCATAATCATGGCCTAGGCGACCTTTATTTTCGGGCACGCACAGAAAGTATAACTATGACTGGCATCCTCCTTTCAAACTTTCTTTTTGGCCCAACTGTTCAGCCCGGGTCCCTACAGCAAGAGCATAAAACAGCATGGACAACATTTATCTTAGACACTTCTAAGGGCCTAACTAGAGCGGGAATAGAACGAATAAACGACTCTATTCGTACTTACGTTTGGTGTTTGCTAGGCTCGCAAGCACAGGCAAGATCGAGCATAACTGATCCTTCTACTGGCTTTGACGCACAAAAACAATACTTAGCAAATTTAGAGGACGCCATTAATTCTACAGTTGATTTACCTTCAAGTATTCAAAGGTACCAACAGTGTTTACAATACGCAAGATCGAAAGTAGACTTTGCTGTTGGCACTGTTTTATCATGCTGCCTTCTGACCTCAGACTCCAGATAGGTACAATAATAACTATAATAATGAAATTCTTATAGCAGGCAATGAACAGAAGGTTGGGAAAAACGACATAAATTCTGGCCAGTAATATTACAAACAATAAAAGAACACCCAAGATAATCATCCAATCCCCGAATCCAAACCCCAAAAGTCATTGAAGACTCAGCAAAGCTGCGGACTCTGTTCGCGATGACCATGAATATGAAAAGACAGCGCTTGTTCTTGATTAACTGGCATAGGATTACTTGGTCTTTATCTTACTAAATAGTACCCAACTATTACAAGAACTAAATGCCCATAAGTGCTCGGCCATAAAGCCAACTACTTTGCTTGCAGTAGACAAAAGCCAGCTGACGATACTCCCCAATATTCCTGTAAAGTGTCCACGGCTTTACCGCTAATTTTTTTAATAAACTTGCAAGATGATCAAGCTGTTTTTTTACCCATTTTATCAGCGGAGGCGATGGCGTGGAGGTACTGAACTTTGGCCACCGCCGCTGTAATAGCCAACACCAATGTACTTATTGCAAATCCTAAGGCAGTTATAACGCTTGCTAATGTGACTCCTTGCTCTCTAAACAGTGTTCGTATTCGTTCTGCTAGTGTTTGTCTTCATATAAATTTTTTTCGATATTTCTCTTATTCTGTTCACTTGAGTTCGTAATTGGTCTCGGTTAGTAGTCGTCACTTCTAGTCTTGCTGATCTTCTTGTTCAAGATCTTTTAGTCTTTGGGCTATTCTTTCTTTAATATCAGGCCCTAAGTTGGCGTCATCAGCCTCAACGAGTTTTCTTTTTTCTTTTTATATGCTCATCTAGTTCACCTATTTGCTAAATTGTTTGTTAATTCGCCTTTGATGGTTCTTAAAGTACGATCAAGGGCTAATAATTATCGCATGGTAGCGGTGTCTTTAATGCTGTTTCTTCTGAAAAAACTGGTTTCTGCCTCTATTGCATTTATTATTTCATCTGCCGATTGATTTAAATTCTTCAAGTTCCATGTTTTGTATTTGGTTAGCTGTTGGGAGTTCCTGCAGTGTGTTTTGAAGTTTAGAAACTGCTTCCGCCCTTAATTTCGGTCTAACAAGACCAAGCGATTTTGATCTTTCACACTGAGTCTTTGTATAATTGTACTCTTGGCTAAAAACTTTGATGGTCGGGTTAGTTGTAAGCCGAACAAGTTGCCCTTGATCGTTTTTACAGACAAATGATCATCTTTAATTCAAAATCATTTGGGTCTATAATTCGGGAGTTCTTGGCCTAAACTTTCGTAAAATGATTTAACCTTACTTTCTGTTAATTCATGCCGCATTGAAGCATTGAGCGATGCTGTGTCAAAGGATCATTTCACTCATGTCGTCTCCAGGATCAAAAACATCATAATCTTCTTCATCTTCAATTCCTGCCATGTTTTTAAATAATTAATTTTTATTTTGCTTCATAAAAATGTCACAGCACATGGCTCGATTCTTAACCCCATAGAAGACTGAAAGAACCCTTTGGCGTGAAGGGAAATAAGCGGACTATTACTGTTCCAAATAATCCATCTACTATTGATGCAGATCAAATTCTTACTGTCAAATTTCCAGACCTAGGAGCGGATGACGTGATTGTGCCAGCTCTGCGCGTCTTACTTTCAAAATATACTCGATTCAACAACAGACCCAAACAGACAGTTGTACAGAATCTGGGCGGGCAATCGTTAAGAAAATTTCTATAAAACTTGAGGGGCAAGAAATATTTTCTTTACACAATGCAGACATATTTTTAACCTATTCTGATCTATGGCTAACCGGAATGAAAGGGCTGATTTTGCGTTTCAAGGAATAGAAAATGAAGAAGCACTAAAACATAGAATAGGTGCCGCAGATACTAAAGACGGCAAAAAGTATGTGGCTGTAAATTTTGCGTTTTGGAAATCGCTTTTCCATTCCCTTAGATTTTGAGTTGTTAAAAGCGCATGCACCATACTTTCAAGGAGCATTAAAAGACAGATTGTCATATGAACTAACTTTTAAGAATACAAACGGGTTATTAAATCATCAGACACCGAAGCAAAGTACAGCATTTCTGGACATCTCGTTAGAGTTTGACGTTGTTAGCAACCCTAATTTAGCAAGGCTGATTGAACAACAATATCAGTCAAAATTAGCAATATATTACGAAAGATGATTCATCATACAACATATCCTAGAAGCAGGCAGACACTATATGGAATTTTAGTTTTAGCGTCTCAGCAAGATCGCTTAAAAGGTATTTTATTGCTGGTGAAGATGAAGAACCATTCAAAAGAGGAAGTGAAAAGTTTTTTAATCCAAAAATAACGAAAGTACAATGTTCGATTGAGGGCAGTCCTAACCAAATCTATGCTAGCGGCTTAACCTTATCAGCATTTTGATGAAATAAGAAAACTGTTTGGAGTGGGAGGTGTAGAAATCCAACAGTTGACCTTGTGCTAAAGATCTACACCTTCACAGTGTAAGACTTGATGATTATTTAACAACAAAATACGGTTTATGGATTGACCTAAGGTCAACAGAGATAATCGGTTACATGGAAGCGGAGAACTGTGAGAGACGTAATAAACATTCAAATTGATAAAGAAGAAGAAGCCGATAAACCGCTTAATGTACATTTTGTTTTAATATATGATGCGCAGCTGAATATTGAAAATAACAGATTAAAAGATATACAATACTAAATTATTTTTATTTTATAAAAAGCATGTCTGTTTCGGTTATCCAAAAGTACCTACAGAGTCCGCCAAACGAAGGGATAGTAGAAAGCCCTAACATAAAAACCTTCAGATTAACCAACATTACACAAATGCAACAAAAACTAGAGCAAGACCTTTCAAAATACAGCAAAACCAAACGAAGGTATTCTGCTGCCTTTAATGCTGTTACATATGTTAATACTGGAGCATCGACTATAAGCGCTCTATCAGCAGGAACGAGTGTTGTCTCTTAGCAACGGCATAGCGCACCCGCAGCTTTACCTCTAGGTGGTTTGTCTTTAGCTCTTGGCCTGTGTTCATTAGCTGTAGGTGCTGCTAGCAAAAAAATAAAAACTAAACTCCAAAAGCACACAGCTATGGTTCAACTAATAACACTAAACTTAGTTCGTTTAAACTGACAATAAATAAAGCGCTAGTTGACTCAAACATCACGGATGAAGAATTTAATCGTTTACAGGCCGATTTTGATGACTACAAAAGACAAAAGTTTGATCTTCAAAGAAAGGCGGGGACAACTTTTTCTCAACACCAGACGCCGAGCAGATAAAAAAGGAATGCTTAAAAAAAGTAAACGAGCATTAAACTCTGTTCTAAACAGCTCACAGTAACAACATCGAAGGGTGTTTATACTTTATTTTATGAGTCCAAGCACAAAAAGACCGTTGATATTGATTCTGATTAAGCCGTTGTATTTTTTTTAATTTAAATAAATATTTTGAGTTAGAAAAGAAACTCAACATGGCTAAGATATATAAGGCCCAGATGAATTGTTTGAAGGAATGCTCGAGAGAGAGCGTTTATCAAGAGCACTGAATGATATTGATTTAGAAGTCATTAATCCAGCAAACGTACAGCAAGTGTTGTTCATGCTATTTCACAATTCCAAGTAAACTAACAATAGACCCGCCAGTTAAAGTAATGTTACGTTTTTAATCGACTATGTAACAATAAATGAAGAAACCCTAGAAGTCTGGGTCTCAACTAACAGCAGACTATTCTTTCCTCTAATGACTTAACACACCCGTTGGGCAGACGAACGCTTACACAGTTTGACGCTGCGGCTGAAGAAGCCAAAATGAGAGGCTCTGGTTGGTCAGAGGGCGAAGTTTTTAGAGATTAGATTAAAACAGGCTAAGTATGCGCCGATTGTAGGCAAGGCTTACATCCACTGCCCCCAGCATTAGTTGCAAAAAAAGCAGTTCTAAACATAAAGAATACAGACAAACAAATGTTTCATGTGGTGTGTTCTTGCAAGGCTGCATTACGCCCGCAAAAACGCAGAGAGAGTGTCTAACTATCGCCCTTATATCAATGATCTTAACTTTAGTGGGGTTCCTTTCCTGTTAGTGTAGACCAAATTGATCAGTTTGAAGAACAAAACAAACCAATAACTGTTAATGTCTACACATGGGATGAGGAAACAAATCTACAGCCGATTAAAGTGTCCAAAAACAGTCCAACGATTGGCGAGCCAGACAAAACCCATGTTGACTTACTGCTGATGCTTTCACCAGCGGGGCTACCGCATTACACATTGATACGAACGATGAGTAGACTAATGAAGCATACTACAAAAGATCATGGCAAACAAGAATTCTGCAGAAAATGTTTAACAAGAATTCCATCCGCTCAAGCCGCGAGTGAACATATAAAACATTGTAAAAGTTCTGTAGACTGTAATACAGAACTAATTACGCCCCCACCTGGATCTAAAGTTAGTTTTAAGAACTGGAAACGGCTGCAACAAGTCCATACGTAGTTTACGCAGACTTCGAGTCGCTTATTGTTCCTTATGAAGGGCCAGCACCACAAAAACTTCGAAAAACAGTCTTAATGAGTAATCATCAGATTTGTTCATTTGCCTTCATTGTTGTTAGGTCAGACGGTGTCCATTCAGAACCAAATTGTATAGAGGGCCTAATGCTGCAGAAACATTCTTAGAATGCATGCAGCAAGTGCGCAATGACTGTTCTAATAATCTAACTTATCTGAAATCATAATGACACCTGAAGACCAACAACAGTATGACTCAGCCACACATTGTTGGATTTGCGGTTTAGGTCCTCATCAGACGCAGAGAATCCGACAGTAAGAGACCATGATCACATTAGCGGAAAGTTTAGAGGAGCAGCGCACAGTAAATGCAATCTTCAACTAAAGTTTGATCCTAAGACATGGAAGCTGCCCATCTTCTTTCATAACTTGCGAGGTTACGACTCTCATCTTATAATGAAAGCAGTGGACGATGCCTTCAGGGTGTCATGCATTGCACAGTCATCAGAAAAGTACATGTGCTTTAATCTAAATAACATGTCTTTTTATGACCTCTATGCAACACATGATGGGTTCATTAGAGTCACTGGCTATGTCCTTAAAGTCCTGCCCAATAACAGAAGAATATTTGACCCAACTCTCGTTAGAAAGGGCGTTTATCCTTATGAGTACATGAACAGTTGGGAAAGGTTTGACGAAGACACACTTCCTCCTAAAGGCGCGTTCTTTTCTAGTCTTAGAGGAAAGGACATCAGTGATTCTGATTACCAGCATGCTCAAGATGCGTGGCAGAAGTTAGAGTGTAAAACAATGGGAGACTATCATGATTCATACTTGAGGGCCGATGTATGTTTGTTGGCAGACGTCTTTGAAAACTATAGAAAGACCTGCATGAAACATTACAGTTTGGATCCTGCGCATTATATTTCTGCACCCGGGATGAGCTGGGACGCTTTCTTAAAGTTTACGGGAGTACAGATTGATTTATTGTCAGATTTACCAATGATTCAGATGATTGAAAACGGATTGCGTGGGGAATTAGTATGGCATCGCATCATTACTGTAAAGCAAACAACAAATACTTGGACGACTATGATCCGAGTAAAAGGTCTAACTATCTCATGTATTTAGACGCAAACAATCTGTATGGTTGGGCAAAGGCGCAATCACTTCCATTACGCAACTTTAAAATGTACACAGGCGGCGATCCGAATAATATTCAAAAGGCATTAAAGTGGTTGGGCAGTTTAACGCCTGATCAGCAGCGTGGTTTCATTCTAGAAGTTGATTTAGAATATCCTCATGAACTCCATGACCTGCATAATGACTATCCATTAGCAGCAGAAAGTCTAAAGATGGATCCAAGAGAGCCGCCTAAACTTGTGCCTAATCTTCGAGGCAAAAAAAATTATGTCTGTCATTACAGACTTCTACAATTTTATTTAAGACATGGGTTGAAGTTGACAGCAGTTCATCGCATAATTGCTTTTGATCAAGAACAGTTCATGAAACCATACATCATGAAGAACACTGATCTCAGAACTAAATCCACAGATGCTTCAGAAAAAGACTTTTTCAAGCTGATGAACAACAGCTGTTTTGGAAAGACTATGGAGAATCCGCACAAGCGCAAAGATGTTAGATTGGTCACCAGAGAGAATGAAGCAGTTAAGCTGACTTCAAAACCTAATTATCAGGACTTTAGAAGATTTCATGATCAGCTTTTTGGCATAATGATGAAAAAAAAGAAAGTCAAATTAGACAAACCTGTATTTATTGGTTTACTGTTTTAGAATTATCAAAGCTTTTGATGTTAGAATTTCTTTATGACTACTTTAAGCCCTCGTATCCTGAGTCCAGAGTACTTTACACAGATACAGATAGTTTTGTTATAGATATTCCTACTGAAGACATCTATAAAGACATGGAAACCGAAGTGGCTAAAGGTCATGCGGGATGGTACGACACATCTGATTATCCTAAAGATTCGCCTTTGCATTCAACTGTTAACAAGAAGGTTTTAGGAAAGATGAAGGATGAATTATCTGGAAAGGTGATCAAGGAGTTTGTTGGTTTAAGGTCAAAAATGTACAGTATTTCGAGCCAGGAGAAAATCATTAAGAAAGCAAAGGGAATATCTCGCAGCGTTGTGCAGTCAAACATATCACATGACAACTAACAAAGAAGCATTGTTTGGCAATAAGACTTTTCATCATGACAACGTAAAACTGCGATCTAATCTACATGAGATCAACACAACTGTTGTAACAAAGAAGTCATTAGATAGAACAAACACAAAACGGGTGTTTGTTAATCCAGAGTTTTCATATGCAATGGCACTGGAGAACCGTAAATTAATTAAAGCGGAACTGTGTCTGGCGGAATTATCTGCAGTTCTTCTTTCACAAAAGATCTTTGAGGAGCTGGTTGTTTTGTTGTGTCAGTTTCTCGTAAATATACACGGGCGGATTCATTTTTACAATTCTTTTTATTTCGTACGGGTCAACACTCCAAATTGGATCGGTTCCCCTGATGCGAGTGTCCCCTTCTGCTTCCCCCGGTAAATAAAGGTACCTTACTTTCAATCCAAATGGTAATAGTTTGCTGGATGAAGACTCTCCTTCAGCAACATTTATTGTTTTTCTTTTGATTGCTTGTACTGGCTTTAGCCCTTTAAATTCTTCATTATTCATTGCGCGCAAAACTGAGGGCAGTCTTCTAACCCATTCTGTGTTGCGAGAATTGTCAATCAGCTCTCTGTGATACTGGTAGGAGAAAAGTCTTTTCGGCTAACTGTTTGTTAAAGTTTCAACTAAAGCCTGTGATCTGTGAACTCCCGGAATGCCTCTTTAATGGTAACTCTATGTTTTAACAATAATTGATTCACTTGGCCTTTAAATTCTTTTCCATCATCAACTTGAATCATGCGAGGGTAAGTTAGCGGGCCTCGCTGGTATATCAGCTGTATGGCAACAGCAACAGCAGAAGCACTCTTTTGTGTTAATGGTTCTGCATCTTTGTATCTTGAAGCCATGTCATGACTGTGAGTGCGTACTTAAATCTTTTTCGTCTAATCCTATCAGAGGGTAAATATAGAAGATCCATTTGATGGGTGTCGTTTGGAGTTGTATTAACAAAGTGTGGCCTCTGTATTCGTCTAGGGCAGGTAAATAAATTTGCCAAATTGCTTGTTTAGATAACCATTCCTTTGCTGTTTGTTCACTGACCCCCGCCGCTTGGCTTAGCTTTTGTATTGCTGTGATACCCTTCCAATATCCTTTTGCGAATAATAGATTTTGTTCATTTTTTACTCAGCCAATATTATGTGCAACAAAATACACAACGGTCATACCAACGACAATAAACCCGATTTCTTGCATCTTTTGTTTTTCTGATGGTTGATAAAAGTCACTGAATTTTGGTGGGGGCAATGTCTCGATTGGTTTGCCTGTTACAAGATAATATTGTTTTATTGCTTGATCAACATTTTTAAATGTGTAAGCTGCATGCCCCTGTTTTTTCAGTGTGTCATTAATAAAATCTAACTGCTCAAGTCTCTGCTTTTCATAGGCGTCTTGTGCAGCTGCTAGTTGCTCCATAGCTTTGTTATGTCTTTTTCTCTCGCCGTCATCCCGCAGTTTACTAAATGCGAAATTACTTCCGCTAAAAGCAAGCGCATTCACCACAGCGCCGCCTATCATTATTGCGAGTGAAGCCATTTTTTATAAATGTATTTTTTTCTTACATATTTATATTGTCTGGAATTATTCCTTGCTTAACTAGAAAATCTTTCGTAGCAAACGAAGCTGCAACAATAGCAATCAGCTTTGCTGAATCCTCAAAGTCTAGTTTGCCAAGATCTGCTGGTTTAATTCTTAACAGGCTTTTACCAAGCATTGAGTATCCTACACTTAGTCCTCCAATAACAGCAGAATGGTATACAAGGTTGGTAACAGTTTTTTCGGTGCTCATTTTTATAAAATAAAATAATTATAATTATTAAAAAACATGAACAGTGATGATCTACTACAGCTACAAGGTGGCCTAAACCTTCCTGAACTTATGAATGACCAAGTTGATGGCCAAGCTGTTATGCCCAAAAGGAGAGGTTGTATTCTTTGGCAGCGTGTGGAAAAACAAAACAGTTCCTCGGAACTGAATTTAGCATTGAACAGATTCAACAGATGTCGCCGCAAGACATTATAAAGTATCATAACAGGTATGAAGCGCAGCTGGGGTCTAGAATGGTGAAAAGTGTGGGGCAAACGGTTCTTAGTTTGTACACTAAACTAGTCAGTAGATTTGCTCCCATTGATTCTGAACAAGATCTTACGTATGATTTAACGCAAGATCCAGTTTTAACAAAGTCATTAGAGTCTCTAGGATGTGATCTATACTACAGATTTGGAACATTGTTATCGCCATTAATCATGGGATTAATAACTTTTAATCTTTATAGATTTTATTTCCCTTCAAATGAACGAGCTGGAAAATCAGCAGAATCAGAAAACACTGAATCAGGTGGAGAAGAAACCCAAGCCAGAAAATCAGCAGAAAACGCTGAATCAGGTGGAGACCATTAAAAATCCTGGGCGTGTTGAAGCAGGAAAAAAATTAGCAGAGTGGAACAGACAAAAAAAAATAATGTTACAGAATATGACTCATCATGAAAACATAACACCGCAACGCCAGAACAAGTTGATTCAATGCCAGCTATAAAAACTCCATGTGATTCAAGGCCTACAGCACCAAAGTCTTCATGGAATATTGAACTTAAAACTGTTGCCATTTTTGGCGCCATTGCTGCTGGTGGGGGTGGTTATTACGGTTATAAAATATATAAAGAATGGCAGCCAAAACAAAAGCAATCAAAAAAATCTGAACCACTAAATACAGAAAAAGACAACTGCACGCCAAAACCGCCAACAACAAAAGATCATTTTGATCCATTTATAATGCAATAATATTTTAAATTTTTTTAATAAAAATAGATCATGGCGTATTATAAAATAAATAAAGTCAATAAAATAAAGACATGGAGTCTATAAAAGACATTTCCATAGACCAAAATCAATGCGGTTGCTTCGGATGTAAAAACTTCATTAAGATCTATGCAGAGAACGCTGAGCAAGACATTCTCAACGATGACACGTTTTTTTGAGGCGTGTGTGTACTATATTAGGCATTTACTATTTAAGATAAAAACATAGAACGTATTTTTTGATAATTATAAGATAACTGAATAAGAACTTGGTTGTACTTAAAGGACGACTTAGTTATGATCTTGAGGTGACTTAATCAAGAACTTAATCAAGAACTTATTAAGAAACTTGAAGTAACTTAATTAAAAACTTAATTAAGAACTTGGGGTGACTTAATTAAAAACTTAATTAAGAACTTGGGGTGACTTGGGGGTGGGAGTGGTGTGGTGTACACAGAGCTTTATTATTTGTCATGTGTAACACCACTTGGTGCAAGACAGTGCTTGCGTTTTTGTGATGCATTGGCTCTTTTGT
Organism: Conus ventricosus; assembly: GCA_018398815.1. NCBI lineage: Eukaryota > Metazoa > Mollusca > Gastropoda > Neogastropoda > Conidae > Conus > Conus ventricosus. The sequence continues at coordinate 1,023,294 of CM031611.1, forward strand.
TGCAAGTTCAAAGCAGCCACCAAGTGCACAAAAAAAAGTTTATACCACACCCCTCCTCTTTTTTCATCCAGGCTTGGGACTGGCATTGGCAGAGTTAGTGGGTTTTTTTTTTAAAGTAAAATACTGCTTTGGCAGAGCTAAAAAGGCAGCCTAAAAGTTTGTAACAGGGCGTTAGACAGCAAAGCGACAAAGCAGCAAAAAAAAGTCTGATCTCACTGCTGATAACCTTTGACCGCTCTAGGGTGAAGCGGTGGAGCGTTGAAGAACCGGCTTGCCACTGTGACCTTTGACCGCTCTAGGGTAGAGCGATGAAGAAACGGCTTGCCACTGTGACCTTTGACTGCTCTAGGGTAGAGCGCTGAAGAAACGGCTTGCTACTGTGACCTTGGCCGCTCTAGGGTGGAGCGCTGGAAAACGGCTTGCCACTGTGCCCTTGGCCGCTCTAGGGTGGAGCGTTAGTTCTCTGATCGCTTGACCTAGTTTGCTGTGCCCCTCTTTCTCAATGGGCTTGCAACTGGGTTACAGCAGTAATTGCTGTAGCCAAGCTTTTATGGCAGCTCTAAACCGCCAGTAGTAGTACATCCGGCATTGTAAAATTTAAAGCATTTATATGAAGATAGTGCTAGCCACACACTACTCCTCTCCATACTGGTAGATGTACTAAGGTCTGCCTAACCCTATCTAGTTATCCAGTTGCATAAGGGCACACTGCGTTTTTTAAACAATCAAACAGCCGAAGCAGGGCAGGCGCAAATGTCATATGGCAGCAACCGTACATGCATGATCGTTACTATATTTAGAGCCACGTCATTTACTATTTTTTAAACCGTACATGCATGATCGTTACTATATTTAGAGCCACGTCATTTACTATTTTTAAAACCGTACATGCATGATCGTTACTATATTTAAACACTTGTCTAACCACAGTGTGATACTTCTGTTGTTACGCGCAAACAAGCACTGTATGTCTTCTTCACAAGAAGAAACACTATCACCCGACATAAAATCTTTTTACAAACACCTTTTTCACTGAAAAACACCCCGTCTTTCCACCACAGCCCCATATCGCGTGATGAATTGTTTTGCTTCGGCTGACTTTCAACAATGCAGCGCCATTTTTCTCATCGATAGCCAAACACGTATTAAAACTGGCTGTATCTTTGTCAACAATATTGTCTTCAACAAGCCAACAAACCTTTAAGAATACACAATTCTGTTCTTCGGTAAACCGGTTACACACCCACAGCGCAGTAAAACACGTCGTTCTTGCCCGGCAGTTAGTGGGAAAAATGTGTGGGTTAACCTAGTCGTGAGCGGCCGCTAATTGGCCAGGCTGTAACAAGCGCCGCCACGCGGGCAGTGTTTGGCGTAGGAAGGCTGATGTCATGCTAGGCAGGAAGGAGGGGGGTGAAGAGGAGGGGGGAAGAGGGGTAGAGGAGGTGCGGCAGCATTAATTTTTTGGCCTGTGTGTGAGTGTGTGTGTGTGTGTGCGTGCGTGCGTGCGTGCGCGCGCGGCGCGCGTTTGTGTGTGTATGTGTGTGTGTGTGTGTGTGTGTGTGTGTGTGTGTGTGTGTGTGTGTGTGTGTGTGTGTGTGTGTGTGTGTGTGTGTGCGCGCGCGCGCGCGTGTAGTGTGCATGTGTTAGTGTGTGTGTGTGTGTGTGGTTATATATAAAGTTGTAGCTGATTCATGTCTTCCACACAATTTAATCTATAAAGCTGTTGAAAAAGTATTTGTGATTCAAAACTTTTTCTAACTTAGAATCCACACTGTCTTCTAAAAAATGCAGCTATATTGCCATACGCAAACTTACACCACCACAGCACTGGGAGAAATAAACACCCGAGTGCTGGGCAGGTAGGCCGGCAACTAGCAATTAAAAGCTTACACCGCCCTGACAGAGTTGACAGTACTGAAAAGAGAGCCGTGGGAACAGACACCGTTGTATATGAAGCGTGTTCAGTCACGGCTGCTTTTCCCTACGTTACTCTATGGGGCGTGTTCAGTCCCGGCTACTTTCCCCTACGCTACTCTCTGAAAACTTTAGTAAATTAGTATTAAAACGGATAACCCTGCACAGTATGTTTGTTTGTAGATAATCGTTATTTTTTAGTTATTGAAGTCTTACTTGTCAGAGAACAGGGAAACCTTTATTCTGGCTCACTTTCGCCCGAAAACTGGTTGAGGGCGAAAGTGAGCCAGAATGAAGGTTTCCCTGTTCTCTGCAAGTAATGAAAAGAATTTTGAGGACGTGACAACTGACCACGCTCTTGTGACTATCAACAATAAAACTGTAAACGAGCTAGTAGGACAGTCGCAAGAAAGCCACCATTATCCGGAGATTGATTCGGTCATGGCAACTCCACAGGGTTTTCAAGACCTAGAATTTCCGCTTGATCCCCCTCAGGGTGATTCACACCCAGATAAGAAGGCTAACGTTGAGCTTCCGTTTCTGCCACCTGCAGACGTCTTGGGTGGTGACAAACCTCCACTGCTGATCAGACCAAACAGCACTTTGTCTCAGGAAACACTTCAACAGGTCAGGTTGTCCCTTTCAATAACATCAATCATGCTGACAGTGACAGGTGTGACCTTCAACATTCCATCCTTGCTGGCGTTTCTCCGATCCTCAGGTTTCCACCACCAACAAAATCATGATAAGTCTGCTCGCATTCGAAACAACACGTCTAGTCGTGAATTTACCTGTTTGTGTGGCAGACATCGTTTACATTGAGGATCAGTTTTTTCCTGTGCCCTTAGCCTACTTTAGGCTGAGCTCTGAATTGAGCTTTCTGGTTGGAATGCGGCGCGCTATCATTTTTCTCACGGCTATCATGAGCCTCGACCGATTCCTGATCAGCGCCTTTCCTCTGGTAGTCCGAGAGAAAAAGCTCCCCAGGAAGCCCAAACTGACCATTTCATTATCCTGTTTGTAACGATGGCATACAGTGTTATAGAAACGATATTTCGTTGGGATGTTGTTGAGTTGACTGATCCAGGACAGAACTCGACTGTTGGTTTGATTGTGCCATCACAAGAGTTCCGCAAAGAAATGGGCGTTCTGGTTTTCTTTATCACAACAAACATTCTTTGTCAGTATATACCGACATTCATTTTGATTGTTACCAATCTGGGCCTTCTTGTGTTTCTTGTTCATCACAAAATGATTATGCGTGAAAACAACATGAGAAGTACTGCCGCCAGTCAAACTCGGGATCGCCCAATACGTTCAGTTGGTATTGTATTTGCCTACTCAACTGTCACTCTCGCACTGAATCTGCCTTTGGAAATTTATATGAGTCGAGATGTTTTCAGTGAGATTGAAAGTTGGGGTAAAGAAAAATTGCCTAAACATCAAGATTTGGGTCTTCTTCCTTTTATATATTCATGCATAAATGTGCTGAGCTGGAGTGTGGATTTTTTTCATCTACTGGTCAGTGAGCGATCAATCCGAAAAAAAGTAAAACAAATGTTTTGTGGCAGCGCAGAGGGGAGCTCTCGCACGCAAAGCACACCTATTTCATAAACAACCCATCACACATCGGGACCAAACGAACAATAACGATATGTCATACAGGTCTATGAGTACTTTAAACAACCCATCACACATCAGGATCAAACGAACAATAACGATATGTCACACAGATCAACGAGTACTTTAGGAATTGCTTATAATTCCACTATGTAAACTGAATGCCGATGAAAGATGAAAACCTAACATCCGTAAGTTAACGACACATATCTGAATAAAAATCCACCACAGCATCACACCCATCCATCTCCATATCACACGTGATTGGCTGCAGAGGTGACACTAGCAGTAACGTTCAATGTATGACTTCATGGCAAACCCACATAAAAACAACAAACAATGACGACAGAAAAAAAAGACCCAAATGTCTAGAACAAGAAAGATAAAAAAATAAATGAAATAAAGAAGATAAAAAAATGAAGACAATAAACAAAACAACCGATAGAACACAAGAGATAAATGAAAAGTAAAAGAACACAATGACATTAAACAAAATGAACAAAGTGTCTGGAGCAGAAGCGACAAATCAAGTTAAAAAGAAAGCATGGGCAATTAACAACCAAAACGTCCAGAACACAAGACATGATTTGAATGTCAAAAGACTGAGAGAACGTTGAACGGACAGTGGTCAACTGGTCCAAACGTCAGTATTATTGTAGTGCATGGTCATCATCACAGAACGACCAAACACTCCTTTCAAGACTTGCTAGTAGATATACTTTGGACGATAATCAGGTAATTAGACCATTGGGGGGGGGGGGAGAGAGAGAGAGAGAGAGAGAGAGAGAGAGAGAGAGGAGAGAGAGAGAGAGAGAGAGAGAGAGAGAGAGAGGGAGAGAGAGAGAGGTCGATTAGGTGGAGGGGGTAGTCAAGAGTGATGTGGGAAAGGGCTTTGGTGTGGATAGGGTTGTGGAAAGCTATTTGAGTACAGGAAATATGTTCATTGCATACCTCTGGCCATAGCCTATTTCTATGTGAAGAATCTCCCTAAGCAGCTGTTGACTATTCCTACCAAGGATCAGAGTGGGTTCTTTTTGTTAATGAAAGCACAATCACGATGGCAAATGTTTCAATGGGTTCTAAAATTTGCAACCGACATTATACCCACCTCTGGTATCAGAGGGAATATGACTTGTTACTATATTCTAATGATGACGATGATGATGATGATGATGATGATGATGATGATGATGACGACGATGATGATGATGATGATGATGATGATGATGATGATGATGATGATGATGATGATGATGATGATGATGATGATGAATACATGCATGTTGCAACATTTAATGTCAACATTGCATTCTTTTCTGCCTCATGTGGCGAAGGTAGTAATGAAAATATTGACAATATCTGTCCAGCGGCTTACTTTGTAAAACTAACACCATTAACAAATCAAATGTCAAAGTCAAGGTCACATCCATACACGTCAAATGTCAAAAGTCACGTTCACATCCACGCCCTTCGAGGGGGAATAAAAACAGTAACAATGAAATGGGATTGGCATAGCTTGAATTGTACCACCATTTTTCATGTTCGCATCATTAATTATTCGGGCATTTCAAAAAAAAAAAAAAAGAATTATGAAGTTCAGAACATGGGAGCCAGAAAAAAGGAAAGATCATAACAGGACGAAGGTTGTTTTATACAGATTCCAATACCCTTAATGTGAGAATGAGGCCTACTCTTTGTCACAGTACATGTACATTTAGGGTCGAGATGAGAAACAAAGTTTCGGTGACACTTGCAGTTAGGGATGGCATGGCAGACAAGCTTTAAGGCATGACAAAGCCTGTATTCTGTAGCCAATGGTGATCATCTACAGTACAGTGACTGACCACGGCTAGAAAATGTAAATAAAAACAAGTCAACGTAAGGCAGTGTTCGCATCGTTTCTTAATGTAGATACATAATTACGGTGATTGCTTCATTGTGGTTGTTATTATAATCTTTAGTATTATCTCTATCACAATTGTTATTGTTATTATAAACAAGAGGATATGGTTGTTGTTTAACGCCAGTTACTGAATATTCATTGACATTGTATTGCTGTGTCCATCTTCTTGTTGGCTGGTATCTACAGACTAAATATCTGCTTTTTCCCTCTTCTTGTTGGCTGGTATCTACAGACTAAATATCTGCTTTTTCCCTCTTCTTGTTGGCTGGTATCTACAGACTAAATATCTGCTTTTTCCCTCTTCTTGTTGGCTGGGATCTACAGACTAAATATCTGCTTTTTCCCTCTTCTTGTTGGCTAGTATCTACAGACTAAATATCTGCTTTTTCGTCATGGTAATACGTATTTGTGCACATGAAAGAAGAGATCATGTATCAAGAAATAGTTATATTATCGTTCTGTGTTGATCTTGTTTACTGTTGTATTTGTTTAGATTTCTGGTGTACTTCTTTGTGTAATTGCACTTATTTCATATTATTTGGTAACGTTTGTGACCTTAATAGAGACGTGGTTTGTCGAAGATGTGCTCTGTCTGCTAAACTTTGCAATAGACGTTGTATGGTACTTGCTTATTGGTTGAAACATTGCTAGATGCTAAGTGATGAAATAAACACAATTAACTGGTACGTAAACTAATACGTAAAGTGTAAGTGGACTGGACAGAAGTACGATGGGAGAGAGGGATTTTGTGTTTATGTTACAAATGACCTGTTGTCGAAGAGATGGTTTTCTTCGTTATTGCAATAAAAGTGTTCAGCCTGTTTGTGCAGAAACTCTGGTGTTCATTATTGCAATAAAAGTGTTCAGCCTGTTTGTGCAGAAACTCTGGTGTTCATTATTGTAATAAAAGTGTTCAGCCTGTTTGTGCAGAAACTCTGGTGTTCAAGTGAGCAAGTGTTTTTCCTTACATCACAACCGTAAAATGAAACGGTGATATAAACGTGCATTAATATCAGTGATATAAACGTGCATTGATATCAGTGATATAGACGTGCATTGATATCAGTGATATAAACGTGCATTGATATCGGTGATATAAACGTGCATTGATATCAGTGATATAAACGTGCATTGATATCGGTGATATAAACGTGCATTGATATCGGTGATATAAACGTGCATTGATATCGGTGATATAAACATGCATTGATATTGGTGATATAAACGTGCATTGATATCAGTGATATAAACGTGCATTGATATCAGTGATATAAACGTGCATTGATATCAGTGATATAAACGTGCATTGATATCAGTGATATAAACGTGCATTGATATCAGTGATATAAACGTGCATTGATATCAGTGATATAAACGTGCATTGATATCAGTGATATAAACGTGCATTGATATCAGTGATATAAACGTGCATTGATATCATTACCACATTTCTGATAATTGGTGGTGTTCGTTGAAAGTATTATTAAGATTCACGTCCTAATTTGTGCCTTGCAGGTAAGCTAATCATCTGATGTCTTGATAAAGTTATGCATCGGCGCCTAGTTACACATTTTATTGTTCTTTACTGGAAATCTGAAACACCAGGGAAATATGTTCTGTACGCTCACGCGAAATTTTGTGCCGAAGACGTAGTAAATAAAGAAATTGAAGGAAGAGTTTATATATGCACAGAGCTGTTGAACATTAACTAAGAGATGATAAGTATTGTAGTACTTTCCACTGAAGCTAAGGTCCGGGATAAACGGAACTAATGAACGATAGACCAATGTCGGGACTGTACATGTCAAGAAGAGCACGTTGGTTCCAATCAACATACGTGTCAAGGCCACGTCTTTAATCCCACTCTGAACGTTGGCTGAAGACGACTTCTGGCGCCATTCGTTCATCTGACGTAACTTCATCACTGTCACCACAGTGGACACAGACACCACCACCACGAAAAATTGCTGGAAGAAGAATTCCAAAAAGAATTCCGTCGAATGCGTCAATAACATCTTTGTTATTCAGGTAAAACTCACTTGCATAGTTTGTGTCGATGGAGCGCTCCGTTTTAGGGTTGTACATACACACAATCTTCCACCTGGTCGCTACCATGTAATGTATGCCAAAGATGACCACATGAGCAGCTGCAATTATAATGGCAGTGGTTCTAGTCCGTAGCATTCTCTGAGCTTTGAATGGACTGACAACACACACACATCGTTCGATTGCAATTAAAGTGGACATGAAACCAGAAATATAAACAAAGCTAGCCAAAGAATGAACCATGTTGTTCACAATATACTTTGTCACCAAAAGGTGAAAGAAGTGTTCGTGATTAATGCGTAAATGCTGTCCAGATGCAAATTGAAGTGAAATACTATGACAATTGCATCTGATATTGACAAGCGAACAAACACAAATTGATCCTTTCTTTAATGCCATGCTTCCAAAAGACAATCATATTAACCAAATTTAAGGGAACACAGGTGATGAATAAGGGAGCCAACACATACACGTTAACAATTCTACAAACAGTTGTTGAGCTGCATAGGAGACTGGGTCTTCAGGCTGATTCCACGGAGTAACATTTGACAAAGGAGAAAGCAGACATCCTTCCGGAATTGTCTTTAAATTGGTTTTGTTCATTACATCAGAATCTTCAGTCATGTTTTGTAATTTACTTTGTTTTCAGTCGAAGATCTGGTTCACACTTTACTGTTCAGTTGAACGTGACAGAACTGTCTGCAGAAGAAATGTTCACCGCCATTCAAAAATATCCGATGTCAGTATCAGTAGGAGTATTTGAATACTGCCGGCAGTTCCGTCATTAGTAGCAGAGGCAGCAGGCACTGTACTTTACTATTCAGAGCAATCACAGTGTACAACGCAACTTAATGTGAAGTATGAAATAAAAGTGCAGCTTCATAAGGTTTATGCCAGAAAATGTACTGTCGTGAATGGAGAAAATAAATAAGAAAGCTTAGCTTGAACAATAAGAAATAACACATCACTATCTCTAAAATAACTTGTTTTGGTCACGTTGGATGGAAAACAGGTAGTTAAGGAAACAACCATGTATTAAGAAAAACTGAAAGATAAGAAAAGCTAGTAATTACATTATGTAGAACATATTATAGCATCCTAGTTATAAACGATATTCTGGTGATGTGAACTTTTCAATGGCATATTTATAGTAGAATGTTTGCAAACAAAATTCAGAACAAATGTAGAAATCAGATGCCATCCATTCTCAGGATGCGGACAGGAAGGCAAGCAACTCATGTGATTACAATCATTTGAATGAAACAGATATGTGCTTGCTTTGGAAATGAGGACTTATGAAAACAGATGAACTATTTGACAAGCCCATTGTGTTTGGTAGATAGTTTACCTATTACTGGAATTAAGGAAAATCCCTTATTGCGCACTAATTCTAAAAGAGACAATCACATGAAAACATGTAAAGAATCCGAGTAAGAAAGCTGTGAAGATTGATGACAACGTGTGAATGGATAGTTATCTACATGTAGCCAGGCGTTAAAATGTGCACATGTTTCTTGGTGACCCTTGGCAGACGAAATGCTTTGTTTTGAGAGTTACCTACCTCTTACCTCCCTTAATTGATGAATTAGGATTATTTCATGTAAACTCCTTAAAATGCGAATGCCTCAGAAGCCATATGAATATACATACATCACTGAAGTCACAAAAGCTAATTAATTTTATTCGTTTAACTGTCTTGGACTGAAAAGCGCATGTTTTCTCTAAAACGGATATTTTGTGCAGTTGATTTTGGCGCCATTTTTAATCCTCCACTGGCCAAACCTTGAATATTTCTTCAATTTACAAAAGTATGGGGAAGACTGTATAATCCAGACACGTACATTGACAGTAAGATCGTGAGCTCTCATTTCGTATAGCGCATGTCTAGGATATTCTTTGCAAAGCGTGCGACTGTACGAAGTGACTGACGGCGCCGACCTCTCTGTTAACAGTCGCCTTCTTCGTTCCACTCTTACAAAGTGACTGACGGTGCCGACCTCTCTTTTAACAGTCGCCTTCTTCGTTCCACTCTTACCAAGTGACTGACGGTGCCGACCTCTCTTTTAACAGTCGCCTTCTTCGTTCCACTCTTACAAAGTGACTGACGGTGCCGACCTCTCTTTTAACAGTCGCCTTCTTCGTTCCACTCTTTTCCATTGTCAGAGTTTTGCGCTAACTTGTCATTCCACGAAATTCAGACTTCCCGATCGAAATCTTGTTAATAACTCCACTTCTATGATAAACATAACTGAAAATGCATGAAAATTATCATCCGGTTGTCCGTTTGAACAGAGTATCTTTTCATCGAAAATCGTATCAATAACTTATGTCGACAACAATGCGATGAGGAAAGCTAGCTTTGTTTTGTGTCAATGTTCAAAGATAAAGTTCTCCACTCAGACACATTCTTGGATAATTAAATTTGTATGTGTAGAAAGAGTAAGATGCCTGCTGTTTATTACTTATAAGACTATTTCATGCTGTTTGGTATTTCTATTATCGCATTAGAGAAAAACATGGCACAAGCATGTTACAAGTGGGTTCATTTTCCGACTTTAATCACCAATAATTCAATAGAGGAACAAAATCATCAAATGTGACATGCTCCATTTTATTCCACGGGTTCTGATGTCTCCATCAATAGCCAATACCTTTGAATACTTTGAACGGATGGCAAGCGAGGCACCACGGCACCACAGGGCACCACGGAAGCTGCGATAGATAGCACACATTTCTGTCAATTCCTGCCTCACCAGACCCATTTTGTCAGCGGCAACGTGTTGTTGGCTGTGCAGTCCATTTTTCTGTTAAATGCTTTTGGCGCTGTGAGAGAGTGTGAGTGTTCCTGGCTTTGGAAGCGAAATAGAAAGGGGCACATACACGCGCACACACACACACACACACACACACACACACACACACACACACACACACACACACACACACACACACACACACACACACACACACACACACACACGCACGCACGCACGCACGCACGCACGCACGCACGCACGCACACACACACACACACACACACACACACACACACACACACGCACGCACGTACGCACGCGCGCGCACGCATGCACGCACGCACGCACGCACGCGCGAACGAGTAAACAAGAAAATATTTGACTAAGATCAACCACAACGGCAAATCCCAGAAGATCAGAAACAAGAAGCACAGTAGCAATACTCGTAGTAATTTGTTATATTCTCCTCATGTTGCTACTTTTGCTGCCTCCGCAACTGCTGCTGCTGCTGCTGCTCCTGCTACTACTACTACTACTACTACTACTACTACTACTACTACTACTACTACTACTACTACTACTACTACTACTACTGCTGCTGCTGCTGCTTCTGCTGCTGCTGCTGCTACTACTACTACTACTACTGCTGCTGCTGCTGCTGCTGCTACTGCTGCTGCTGCTGCTGCTGCTGCTGCTGCTACTGCTGCTGCTGCTGCTGCTGCTGCTGCTGCTGCTGCTGCTGCTGCTGCTACTACTACTACTATACTACTGCTGCTGCTGCTGCTGCTGCTATTTCCAGCTGAAGGCAACCGCCGGTTCATACGCAGTACTACCGTAATTGCAACACGCTACGTTGAGGGCTCCTCTTTCTACATTTATCATGAGAAAAAAAATCCATTTCATATTGATGTTGATTGTACTTTTAGGTCAAGGTTTTATTACTAAGTAAAGCCTTTTTTTCAAACTAAAGCAATAAAATGTCCCTTTAGAACGTTGTATGGCTGCTTACTATACAAATACCAGTGAATCATTTCTCTGATGAAATTACTGTCCAGTAGCATATAAAACATTTTATCTGAACAGGGATAATGGGCTAGTAACGGCGGACATTATATGCGATGGCAGTGAGGAAACGTGACATACGTGCATGAATGCATGGTGTAAAGGCCTGTGCTGTACTTCTACTTATTTCCATCACTATAACATTTCTAGGCTTGATTCTCTGGGTCTTTTGGCGAAGACACGCATGTTGGTGCATAATACATATCTTAACTATCAAGTGATCTAGTGATGCATGACAGTTCTTCGAATGGACAGATTTTCTTTTTTTCTTTAAACTCAGTTTTGCAGTCAACAGCAATCTTTTTCTGTTTCGAAAGCTGTGTTATCAGCGAGCTGACTAATGTTAAAGAAACGCTGTGTCATCAGCGAGCTGACTAATGTTAAAGAAAAGCTGTGTCATCAGCGAGCTGACTAATGTTAAAGAAAAGCTGTGTCATCAGCGAGCTGACTAATGTTAAAGAAAAGCTGTGTCATCAGCGAGCTGACTAATGTTACAGAAAAGCTGTGTCATCAGCGAGCTGACTAATGTTAAAGATAACGCCAGTGTTGTAACGCTTGAAAGTGACCTTCATGCGCAAATACATAAAT
>CM031611.1:1040182-1045182 GCA_018398815.1 Conus ventricosus
TTCTCACTCTGTGACGTAGGGTGGCATGTTGGCTGCCTCGGTTAGGCAGGTTTGCTCTTCACTCGAGCGGAAGATGTCCCTGGGAGCGCCCGCTCCGGTTTTGGTTCTCTACCATCATCGCCGAAGGTACGGTCGGTACCTTCATTCCTGCAGTCGGCCTGTAGGGGAGGGACGTCACGTCATCTTTTCCGCATCTGCTCTGCTGGTCCTCTCGACTGGACAGAGGGCAGAGAGTCGCTTGACCGCCACCTTCTTGGGTCACCCACGGGTAGCTGGTAAGCATCAGTTTCGTGGTTTTTTTTTTGGTTTTTTTTTGTAGCCGGTTAGTTCTTCTCTTTGCGCAATTTCCTTTTGGTTTCAAAATTATAAAAGAAATTATTGTTTGAGACCACTTTTCTCTGGCCATTCAAATTATATCCAAATTCTTTCTCCTTTCAATGCATCTGTGATGCGGTAGTCGGTGGGGATGGGGGGAGAACCTGGTATTTAGGGTTGGAACTTGCTTGGTTCACTCGTCCGCCACTGTCACAATCACCGGTCCCTTATTCTTCGGCCACCGTCTGTTTGTGTGTGGCAAGGGGAACGAGTTTTATGTTTGCGAGCGTGCCGTACGCATGATTAGTCGTTTGGATGCGTGGTTGGAGAATTGTGTCATTTTGAAATGTTGCTATAAAGTGTGGGGATAATTGTGCCGTTGAATTATTATTATTGCAAATGTGGTGGCAGTTATAAAGCAATGGTTGCTGTATTAGTTCAGTTCCTAAGAAAGGAAAATGTTGAACGTGAGTGAGGGAAGGATGAAGATATAAATTGCTATTCGTTTGTTTAGCCTGTTAATGTAATTTCTTACCTGCTTCGTGTGAGGAGACCTTAGCGAACATTCTCATTTGGTTTGTTTACTGTGTTATGCTCAGGTCTGTGTTGAGCTGGTGTTACTAATGTATTCAGCAAACGCCTCCCTCGCCAATCATGCGAGTGGCTGTTAGGATTAAGCAGCAAATTTCAGACCGTACTGACTGCGGGGTTCTAGTACCCTTCTTTCCTTCCAGTTCCTTCCGTTTTCTCTCCTCCCGGGGACTTCACCGAGGCTTGCGCTGTTGGGGCCGCGCAGTGTGAGGAGCACGTGGACCTTGCTGGATGGTCCTAACCCTGTCCGGGACCTTCAGCGACAACGCCTCGTCCCACGGGATGCGTTCTCCACTGTCCTCGGACTTCCTACAGCTCATGTGACAGTGTGGTTAGCTCTGTGTCGTGCAATTTGGGGGGGGGGGGGGGGGTGTCAAGGGTGTCGGCATTGAAAGACTCTGTTCAAGAACAGACCCGGTTTGGGGCACCTGATTCGACACGGTACTCTCAGAGGATTTGGAGAGACAAGGGTGAGGGGGGGATCCACATGAAGCACAAAAAAGGAACGTGTGTTGGAATGCTTATTTATGATTATGGTGGGAACCACATGAAGCACAAAAAAGGAACGTGTGTTGGAAATGCTTATTTATGATTTGGTTATGTTGTGTGCGTTGAAATGCTTGTTTGTGACTATGTGTATGTTGTGCGTGTTGAATGCTTAATTGTGATTGTGCATGTTGTGGTGTGTTGGAATGCTTATTTGTGAATATGTGTGTTTTGGGTTGTGAATAAATGGTGTATTGTATTGTAATCTTTCTTGTGTGGTCTCTTGCGAGGCGTGTGAGGTCAGTCACTCCCTTCACTCCCATCTAGACCGATCCTGTCAGGGCAGACCTCCAAGGGTCGGTCGTGACACAAAAGCATTTGCACAGGTGTACAGTCATAGTAAAAATGCTCGATATAATAAACTGTATCAGGACTATAAGAACACTCATCATTTTCTGTTACCTGCATTTTAGCTAGAAGAATATTTGTGGGCTAGATATTATGCAAGATTTTCCAATGCAGAACTCTTAATCTTGTTTCTTTTGTAACATCTTTTGTGCTTGATCATATTGATGCGCGCTACCTGATCCCAAATTTTCTTAACCTAAATTGTGACGTGCAGGGAGTCATTTGTTTTGTTTTTTTTTTTACCGCCACATACTAATTTCTTAACACCCTTTAATTTCGTAGTAAAGCGACTCGCCTCGCATATCTGACTTCCTTTTCTTTTCTTTTTCACCGTTCTGTATCCACTGTACCATGTCTTTGGAATTGTGCTGATAGAATGTTATACTCTAAAACCATTTTACTCAATTGTGTCCGATCATGTTTTGCAATTCCTCCAGTGTAAGTAATCGGTTTTTGTCGAGAAAGAATAATCTGTTTAAATCGTTTCAATTCCTTTCCTTTGCCAAGTTGGGAAGAACAGTGTTTTGTGTTTATAGTGAGCAAGAAGTTATTGAAGAGCATTTGACTTTGGAAATAACTTCAGCTGATATATTCTAGCGTAAGTACAGATTTGTTCTCTAAATGAATTACGAGGACCTCTTTCCAGAAATCAGTGTGTATTTTGTCCAGTCCTTTGACATCTTTTCTTTTAAAAGTTGTATGAGATTCTATCACGTTTAGCAAGCTTTTCTAGATGCCATTTTGAAATAAGACTCCAGTATGATTTTTCAGTCGCTTCAAACAGTTTTCCTGCTTATTGTAAATAAAATATTTTTTGTAGATCGAGCATGTTCAACATTTTAGCCATCCACCTACCCCCGCCCCCACCCGATCCGTAATCAGCTTCACCTACTTTACGTTTTGCTTTTCCAAACGCTCTCCTATTTATTTATTTTTCTAGATGAATTTGTATACGATTGTATTTATCTTAATCAAAACACTATGCGGAAGATCTGTAGATTGTATTGAGCGTATTGATTGTATAAAGTGGCTCACCTGAAAAGTCTTTACAGCAACAGATTTACCTTGAATGCTCAGGTCGCGTTAACTCCATTCTTTGATGAGGGAATTCATTACATCCAATTTATGCGTCCAGTTGTCCCCAAAGTCTCTACCCATTTTATTTGTTTCAAAACAAATGCGCAACATTTACATTTTAATGACCAGGGTAAATGGAATGTTTTTCGTGTCATTTTTTTTAACCTATTCTTAAAATCTTGTTTTTTGTGCATTTATCTAAGGCCAGATTTTTTTTTTTTTTGCAAACTCAACAAGTATTTTCAAATCTCTTAGCATGTCTGGGTGGTTTTTTTTCAGAGAGAGTGTTGTGTCGTGGGCCATTTGCTTTATTTTGATACATACTGGACTTGTGCAAGAAAGGGTTTAATGTCCTCTACTGAACTGTCCCTAATTTTGATCGCGAGCAGCCAGTGCAATCGCGAGTGTGGGGAAAAGGGCAACCCTGTCTGATACTACACGAACTATCAAAAGGTTCAGAAATCCAGCCTCTGTGATTAATACTGCTTGAACTACCGTTGTTAAGAATGTATACCCACCTTTTAAAGTGATCAACGAAGCCAAAAGCAAAAACAATAAAAATTACAAAATTAATAAAATTTTCTTGATATTGAATCGAAAGCTTTAGAGTAGTCCACTGCTAGTAGATACCCAGCTTCATTACGTTTATTAAAGTCGTTTGTAACATTCAACTACTGACCTTATGATTGTAGCGATATTTCTACCTTTCAGAAGGCCAACCTGATCGTTGTTTTTTAACTTATGAATATTTTTGCAAAGTCTTTCAGCTATTTTATTCTCTGTATTAGTCAAGATTATTAGTTAACTGGTCTTTTTCTAAATCTTTTCCTTTGTGTAATAAAGTAATAATCCCTTTTCTTCCTTATGAAATAATTCACATTAATTTACGAAAAGATTCAATGAAGAGAACTGTGATCCATTTGTCCAGTTTACCCAAGAAGATATTCAGAATTCCACTGTGATTCCGTCGCACTCTGGTAACGAACCACTACCTAGCTTTCTAAGTGCTTTCGTTGTTTCCTATTAGGTAACCAGTTCTTCAAATAAGATAGCATCGTTCTCTCCTAAACGTGGAAACACTTCTGACTCTATGGGAGCCGGAATAGCTCAGTTGGTAGAGCGCCGGACTCGTAATCTTGGTGATCCTGGGGTTGCGGGTTCGAACCTCCGCCGGGGCTTTTCGGTACAGGGGGATTTTTCCCTCGGAGTTAACATTGGTTCTGACTCCATTTCCCATACAGTCCTTCGAATTAGACTATAAACCGAGATTCCGTGTGTGAACGCACGCATAACATCTTGCTAACACGTAGAATCCCATCACCAACTTTCGGAAGAGTAGGCCAGTTTTGGCCGTTCGTATGGATGACACGTTACATAGCATGCATCCTGCGTGAGAAATGGAAAGAATGAAGGAAGTACGGAAAATGGGTGTTGAACGATACTGACTGGATGACACGGGAAACGACTGAATGAACCGCCAGCTGGCAGCTCTTCAGTCGGCACTACCCAGGTAGGCAGCCCGTTGTGTAAACGAGTGTTGATTGTAAAGCGCTTAGAGCTTGGCCTCTAGCCGAGAATAGGCGCTATATAAGTATTTATTATTATTATTCTATAAATTTATCAGTCTCCTCTATAACATTTTCTGCTGGCATTGTTTGACTACACAGGCTTTCTTTTTTCGTTTTTAAATAAAGCAAAGCTTGTTCTCCTAAAATATCACTTTGTGTGGTTAATACTTTTCCTGTTTCTCTACACTACCTAGTGATGAATTTTTTCGTCTCCCCCTAACTTTTTCTAAATTACAAAAATGCTTCGTATTTCCTTCCCCATCTTCGATCCACCTAACTCTGGATCAGATCTGTTCCCCCCCCCCCCCTCCCCGCCATCCCCCTCCCCCTAGGCCCTTTGCGTCATTTAGTTGATTTAATTCTATTTCGGGCTTTAAATGTATACATGTATCTTGCATCTCTTCGTTTGTAGGATCTTTAATCAGCTTTTTTTTCAATTTCTGACATCTGTAGCTCTAATTCTAGAGAATTGTTTTTCCTTTGGCATGATAATTATTTTCCAAATTCGCCACAAACATTTCTTATTTCAGTTTTCAGCATTTCCCATATCGATAT
>CM031611.1:1047682-1053272 GCA_018398815.1 Conus ventricosus
GCTCATTCATGATTTTCTTTGCTTCTTTGGTGGCACCTTTGGTTGGTTTTTTGAAAACTCAACAAACAAACATACTACGGTATTGCACACCAGCCTTTTCTGGGATAGCATTCTTATGAAAACCGAAAAGGCAGAGCAGTCAAATTACCACATTCCGCGGTCACTGAGGAGAAACAATCAGGTTTCGAAATATCAATATCTGACCAGGAGCTATATGTTAGTGGGTTTCCTCCCCATTGGAGATCGTCTCCCCCTTGGAGACTATAAGCTTTTCGAAGGCTCATTTTGAAAAGCATTTATTTTATTTTCCCCATTCACCCAGTTAGGCAGAATAATCTGCCACTGCAGATATGAATGCTTATCTCCCCTTATTTCTTCAATCTAAGACATAAGAGCAAGCTTTGTCTATATATATATATATATATATATATATATATATATATATATATATATATATATGTGCATGTGCACATTGAGGTTTATTCAGTTCAGCTGGGTAACAGGTTGCTGATGTTTCTCGTGCGTGATCTCCTTTACTTCACATTCATGTAACAGGCACTTGATGGAAGTTGTTCTTTTTCTCCTTCTCCGAACGTTGAACACACACTCTCTCTCTCTCTCTCTCTCTCTCTCTCTCTCTCTCTCTCTCTCTCACTGTGTATATGTCAATGTGATGGTCTGTGGTGGTAATCAAAAATTATGGCCAACCTGCTGTTGTCATTTTGTCCAATTTGGTCCACCCCCTCCTTCTAACTTTACGCTCCCTATTGATGCGCTCTGGTTTATACTCAATGTTTTATTTTATAGTTAAAACATTTTAAGTGATGTGCCTTTATCCAACTGCATACATTCGTGATTATCGTGCTCAAGGTGTGAGGGTGGAGAATGCCAGCGTTTTTACTTTCACGGTCTGTAGAAGACAATTACAAACAATTACACACAAAAATTTGGGAAATTTTAATCTCGTATGTTGGATTTTCATCCACTTTGACTGTTTACACACACACACACACACACACACACACACACACACACACACACACACACACACACACGTTTAGATACTTTGCAAATAATTTCATTGTTCGACAGTGATAATCTGTAATGGTGCAGAAAAACGATGCGCATCCGCATACAACATTGCATAAGGACATACAATTTACATGATAATTTAGTCTTACATTTTTAAACACTGCTTCCTGCTTGTGTTCAGTTTATAACAGATTTGTCTTGCTTTATTAACAAGAAAAGTACTCGTGCTTGAGTTTGGAGCCATATTCCCGGTATCAGACTGTGCGTGTGTATTTTATACCTTGTACACCTGGTAAGCTCATGGACCAATGTTTACTTTTTTTCTGTTTGAGTAAAATAAGGAAAGTTTTATTTCATATTCCCCTTCACGTGGCACCGTTCTTCGCGCAGCTCTGAAGATGTATTCCTGTTGTGCATGCACAGCGTCAGCATCACATATCTATGCTTCGTCTGATACCAGCAGCAGCCTCTTTTTATGTCACAAGTCCTGAAGACGGTCTATTTGGTCTCTTTTGCTCTTTGTGTGTCTTTCAACGTATCGTCATACCATCTTCCAAGGCTCTTTACAGGCTCTTCTGTGACTGTTGGAATGGCCTGGTTGGCAACACTGAAGACCACAGATTCGGCCACTTTTCCTTTCCTCAGTGAGAGACTCCGTGATTTCTTTGGCTTGAACTTCATTCTGGATGAACCAACTATGTCGTCCAGCTTCTCCTGCACATGACGTGTCCCGTCTTCTCTGGATGAAATCACTGTAGTGTCATCCATGAAGGCCTTGAGAGGGGCATCTTGTATCCATCGCCAAGGTCTGTTTGTCTTGCGTTGCTTGTTGCTGCTTTCAAGATGACTTCCATTGTCAACACAAACAGTATTGGGGAAATTGCACAGCCCATTGCAATGCCCACTTCCAAGTTGATCTGTTGTGTACTCCTTGGTAGAGAACCGCATTGAGAAGCCATTGAAGTACTTCTTGAGCATGTCGCAGATGTTCTTTGACACATGGTACATCTCAAGAGCCAACTGTATCATCTCATGGGGTACAGATCCATATGCGTTTGCCAGATCAAGCAACACTACGTCCAGGTCTCTCTTTTCTGTGTTTGCTCTTTGGATTGCGTCCCAGATCATTTTGCCTCGCCTGGGATGCCACCTTTCTGAACTGACACATCCAAGTACTTGTTTTCCAGGAGGTACTTGGTCAGCCTTGGTGCCATGACAGAGAAGAAGATTTTCGTTTCGACGTTCAGTAGTGATATTGGCCTGAACTGGCTGATGTCACTTGAGTTTTGCTCTTTGGGGATGTACACACCATCTGCCGTCATCCACTGGCCGCTGATCTTCTGGTTTCTCCAAGCTGATTGCAGCAACCTGTGGAGCCACTCCAGCACCTTGGGACATTTCTTGTACAGCTGGTAAGGTATTCCGTTTGGCCCTGGTGATGATTTGGCTCTGGCTTTGTCGACCACCTTCTTGATTTCCGCCAACGTTGGTGGCTTGTCATTGAACTGTTCCTCAGGTTTGGTTGGCCACACCAGACCTTGAATGTCGAATGGTGCTTTGCTCTGTGAGCCAGAGTATGTTTTCTTCAGATGCTGCTCAAGCACTCCTTTGTCCACACTTAGGGTCCCAGATTTCGGCTGCTCAAACAGTGTTCTGGCAAACTGGTCTTGTCCATCTCTTCTTGGCGTCTGGATTTCTTTGGAGGTGTCTTCTCTTTGGGTAGTTTTGCTCCATATGCGTCTCTACATGTGGCATACACAATGTCCCCATATGTGGCTAGTTTGTGTTCTATGGTGCTTTTCCCTATCAGTGCATCAAGTCTTTGGACGATGTTTGCATCCAGTTTCTCCCAATCTTCAGTTTCGTTTGCTCGTGGCAGGTTGAGTTTCAGGCGCTGGCATCGAGGACCTGTGCAAATTCCTCTCCAAACCAACAGCGTGGATGTCCTCGGCACTGTGGTTTAAATCCTGGCCTTGGTCTTCCGACGTCTTATCTGCTGATGCAGTGCGCTGCTGCTCATTCAGATGAGTCTTCACACATCCCATCTTTGTTCTGTGGATCTTCATGCCACAGGTTGTAGCGAAACGCTTTCCACAGACACATGGATATTCCATTTGGTCCACGTTCATAGTCCGTTTCGGATTTTCAGCTGTGATTGGTTGAGAATTGATGGATTCATCATTCTCTCCCCCTTTCGGTGAATCCTGGGAGCATCTTTTCCTTTTGTTTTTAGTAGCCACATGTGGAAGGCAAAGTGGGGAGCCAGCCCACAGAGCCATTGGTTCTGGTCTTTCCCAGTGTTCTCTGGTCTTTCCCGGACGTCCTCCGGCCTATTCCCGGAAGTCAATGGTTTACCCATGCATCAGTAGAAAGAAGCTCGTGGAGCGCGTGGCAGCAGAGTCCTCAGAAGAGAAGCCCCCTTCAAGCAACCTTTCTCCAAGGACGGAGGACTATCCCCTTTCAACCCTTCTCGGTTTTCTTCCGGAAATTTTACATGAAAACTTTTAAAACGGTTTTTTTACTCTGAATTTTCCAACAGATGCCTACACTTCACACTCAAAGCGTTGCGGGGACGACTCTTCTTCCTGTTTAGCATGCTATTTTTAGGAGTACTAGGCCTAACGGTGCCGCCAAGCGCATAGCAGACGACCAAAGGCAGCGATCGGAGCGAGACGTGCGCATGGCGGCCGACGCTCGACGCTACTCAGTAACAGCGCAAACTTTCAACATACGCTTACACACACTCACCACCAAAAACACAAAAGACAATGTATGGAAATGAAAGATAACTAACGGTTTTTTTCATACATACTTTTATTTCTTGATTTACTAATAAATGTTTGTAGAAAATAACAGTTGAATGTTGGCCAACGGCGCACTGCCTCCTACTCCTAGTTATAGAAAGAAGGTTTGGAGTACATTGTTATTTAGATCTAATTGCCGGAGATCTGTGAAGCATGATTCCGATATTGTTTATTGCTATGTAGATCCAGTTGCAAAGCGAGACGACTGCAGGCGGAAATCTAAACAAATCTTAAATAAATGTTAGCGAACCGCCCAGAGAACGTGGACAAACGAGTCACAAGACAAAACACAACGCGTTTCGACCTCTTAGGTCTTCTTCAGGTGAGACATAAACGAATAAAACAACGAAAATTCACTTAGCTTTGATCGCTTCAGATCGTTTCAGAGTTCAGCGCAAATTTCGAATTCATATTCGATTTTCGTCCAGCCTCTTCTCTGCTCGGCCTCTGCGTTCGTTCGAGCTTCGACTTCGTCTTCAACTTCATCCTTATCTTCAACTTCAGCGAAGTTGTTCAAGAACACCTTGGACTAGTACACGAAGGACAGAGGACAATCCCCTTTCAAGCTAAGAAAAATATTATCTGTGATCTTCGGTTTTGTCCAGTTGATTATCTCCTTGTGGATTTGTTTTATCTTCTGTCCTCTGTCTATACTGTCTATTCTTTATTCGTTAACCATACCCTTTTAGTTTATTGTTAATAAATGTTTGAAACTGTTGGTTAGGCTTTTGCTTTGAAAAGCCATTGGCGTGGTTGTGTGAGATTGAGAGATTGACAGTTTTTTTCCATCTCGTCTTTCTCACACTAACGCATGGAAGATCTCACGACCATAGCTTTACAACGCTACAAACACACGCATCGTTCGATGCCAAGACATTGGGCATAAAACGAGCTACACAAAATGGCCAAGAATGATTCACGAAGCTAAACTTCACTCGACAAAGACTTGTTTTTGAGAGGCGTTTGTGTGACTGTTGCAAACGTTTTGTCTGAGTGAAAATGTTTACTGATATTGTCAATATGTTGTGATAATATCTCACGTTTTATTAAAGATTTCCGTAAATTATTCATGTCTCAGAAACATGGTAATTAAAAGATGGTTTGCGTAGAATCATGTCAGTTCCTGCTTTACCAGAGGTCTAACACGCCAAGAAAACATGCGTTGTACTGTTATGCGAAACTTGGTACCAAAGAAATAGTAAACAAAGAAATTAAACGAAGAGTTGATATAGGAGCAAAGGTGTTGAACATTCATCAAGAGCTTATATGTATTGTAATACTTCCCACTGAGGCTGAGATCCGGGACAAATGGAAGTAGAGTATGGTAGATCAATGCTGGGATTGTGCACACCAAGAAGAGAATGTTGGTTCCAATCAACATGCGTGTCAAGGCCACGTCTTTACTCCCACTGTCAACTTTCATTGAAGACGACTTCTGGCGCCATTCGTTTATCTGACGTAATTTCATTACTGTTATTATAGTGGACACAGACACCCCCACCACAAAAAGTCCTGGCAGGAGAATTCCGAAGAGAATTTCCGTCGAATGCATCAACAAGGTCTTTGTTACGTAAGTAAAATTCACCGGCATAGTAAGTGTCAACCGAAGTTCCAGTCTGAGGGTCGTACATACACACAACTTTCCACCTGGTTGCTATGACGTAATGCATCCCAAAGATGACTACATAAGCAGCTGCAATTATAACAGCAGCGGTTCTAGTCCGTAGCATTTTCTGAGCTTTGAGTGGACTGAC
>CM031611.1:1054272-1069272 GCA_018398815.1 Conus ventricosus
TGCGTAAACAACAGATGGAGAATTTGCATCCGTTCCAGTTGCCTTAAAACCTAACTTTAGATCCTAGGAGGGGGCGTAATAAGTTCTGTAATACAGTCACT
The DNA here is from genome assembly GCA_018398815.1 of Conus ventricosus. NCBI lineage: Eukaryota > Metazoa > Mollusca > Gastropoda > Neogastropoda > Conidae > Conus > Conus ventricosus. The sequence continues at coordinate 1,054,374 of CM031611.1, forward strand.
GGGCTGATACAGTGTTTTCTTATGTCGCGTTCGCTGCTGAACAATGGCATTCTTGTTAAACATTTTCTACAGAATTCTTGTTTGCCATTGATCTTTTGAAGTATGCTGCATTAGGTAGCTATCATTGTTCGATCACCTGTGTAAATGCGTAGCCCTGTTGGCGAAGACATTTAGGAGTAAGTCAACATGATTTTTGTCTGGTTCCGCCTATTGTTGGACTGTTTCTTGGACACTTTTAATGGCACCAAATTTTGTTTCCTCATCCCATTTGTACTAGCTTAACAGTTATTTGGTTTGTTTGTTCTTCAAACTGATCAATTTGGTCTACACATAACAGGAAAGGACCACCCCACTAAGTTAAGATCATTGACGTAAGGGTGGATAGTTTAGACACTCTCGTCTGCGGGTCGCGGACATGATGCAGCCTTGCAAGAACACACCCACATGAAACATTTGTCGTCTGAATCTTTAATCTTTAAAACTGCTCTCTTTAAAACCAACACTCGAGGTAGCGGAAATTAAGCCTTGCCTACAATCGTGCATACTTAGCCTGTTTTTAATCTAATCTCTAAGACTTCGCCCTCTGAACCACCAGAGCCTCTCATTTTAGCTTCTTCAGCGCTCGTCAAACTGCGTAAGCAGCTTGGGTCTGCCCAACCAGTTGTTTAAGTTCATTATGAAGAAAGAATAGTCCTGTTGTTTAGTCCGAGACCCAGACTTCTAGATTTTCTTCATTTATTGTTATATAGTCGATTAGCAAAAAACAGCTAACATTACTTTACATGGCGGTCTTTGTTAGGTTTTTACTTGGAAACATGAGAAATTGCTATGTACAAAACGCTTGCCCGCACGTTTTCTGGATTAATAACTATCTAAATCAATATCATTCAGTGCCTGACAAACGCTCTTACTCGAGCAATCCTTCAAACAATTCAATCTGGGCCTTCATATATCTTAGCCATGCTGTCTTCTTTCTAAGCCTACTATTTATTAATAAAAAAAATACAACGGCTTAATCAGAATCAATATAACGGCTTTTTGTGCTTTGACTCATAAACTATAGTATAAACAACCTTTTGGTGTTGTTAATGAGAGCTGATTAGAACAGAGTTTAATGTGTCGTTTACTTTTTTTAAAGCATTCCTTTTTTATTCTGCCGGGGTCTGGCTGTTGCGAAAACTTGGTCCTCGCTTTTCCCCGTTCTTAGAAGATCAAACTTTTGTCCTTTGTAGTCATCAAAATATTCGGCCTGTAAACGATCAATCTTCACCGTGGTTTGAGTCAGCTATTGCTTTATTTATTGATCAGTTTGAAACGAACTAAAGTTTTATCCGTTATTAGTTGAACAATAGCAGTGTGCGTATTGGAGTTTTTAGTTTTTACTTTTGCTAGCAGCAACTAACATTCTAATGAACACAGGCCAAGAGCTAAAGACAAACCGTCCTAGAGTAAAGCCGCGGGTGCGCCTACCCCGTTGCCTAAGAGACCTACCCACTCGTTCCTGCTGATAGGGCAAACTTACAGGTTGATGCTCCAGTATTAACATATGTACCAGCATTAACAGGCAGCAGAATACCTTCGTTTGGTTTTTGCTGTATTTTGAAAGGTCTTGCTCTAGTTTTTGTTCCTTTGTGTAATGTTGGTTAATCGAAGGTTTTTATGTTAGGGCTTTCTACTATCCCTTCTTTGCAACTCTGCGCCGCTGTAAGCAACATTGGATAAACCTGAAACAGACCATGCTGTTTAAAAATGAAAAAATAATTTAGTAATTATATCCTTTTAATCCTGTTTTCTTGAATATTCAGCTGCGCATCAGAGATCAAAAACAAATGTACATCACGGTTTTCGGCTCTTCTCTTTTCAATTTGAATGTTTATTACGTCTCTCACAGTTCACCCCGCTTCATGCAACTGATTATCCTCTGTTGACCCTTAGTCAATCCATCAACCGTATTCTTGTTAAATCATCATCAAGCCTAAAATTGTGAAGATGTAAATCTTTAGACACAAGGTCAACTGTTGGATTTCTACAACCTCCCGCCCTCCAAACAGTTTACCTTATTTCACAAAAGCTGATAAGGTTTAAGCCCGCTAGCATAATTTGGTTAGGACTATTATATACCCCTCAATCGAACATTTTACTTTCCGTTATTTTAGGATTACTAAACGTTTCATTCACTTCCTCTTCTGAACGGTTCTTCATCTTCGCACAGCAATAAAAACCTTTAAGCGATCTTGCTGCGACACTAAAACTAAAAATTCCATATAGCGTCTGCCCTGCTTTCTGGGATATGGTTTGTGATGAATACTCTTTCGTAATATATTGGCCTAATTTTGACTGATTTTGATTGCTCCAATCAGCCTTCAAATTAGGGTTGTAACAACGCAAACTCTAAACGAGATGTCAGAAATCTGTACTTTGCTCGTGTCTGATGATTTTGATAACGCGTTTTGTATTCAATTAAAAGTTAGTTTCATACGACAATCTGTCTTTTAAATGCTCCCTTGAAAGTACGGTGCATGCGCTTTAACAACACAAAATCTAGGGGGATGGAAAAGCGATTTCCATACGCACAATTTACAGCTGCATACATTTTGGCCGTCTTTAATATCTCGGCGCCTATTCCTAATGTTTTAGTGCTTCTTTCATTTTCGATTATCCTTGAAACGCAAGATCAGGTCCCTTTCTTCCCGGTTAGACCATAGGAGCAGAAAGGTTAAAAAATATGTCTGCATTGTGTAAAGCAATATTTACTTGCCCCTCAAGTTTTAATAGCAATTTTTCCTTACGATTGCCCGTCCCAGATTCTGGACAACTGTCCTGTTTAGGTGTCTGTTGTTGAAGCGAGTTCCTATTTTGAAAGTAAGAACGCGCAGAGCCTCGCACAATCACTTCAATCTGCTCCTAGGTCCGGAAATTTGAAACAGTAAGAATTTGATCCGCATCAATAGTAAAAATGGATTAATTTGGAACAATTAATATTCCGCTTATTTCCTTCACGCCAAAGGCTCTTTCAGTCATCTATGCGGGTCAAGAATCGAGCCAAAGCCGTTGTGACATTTTTTTTTATAAAACAAAATAAAAAAGTTAAGTATTAAAGAAACATGGGCAGCATTGAAGATGAAAGATTATGATGAATTTTGATCTCTGGAACGACATGAGTGAAATGACCCTCCTTTGTACAACATCGCTCGGGGGGCTCTCTTTTGCGGCGTGAATTAACAGAAAGTACTGTCAGGATCATTATACCAAAGTATAGGCCAAGAACCTCCCGAATTATAGACCCTAATGAATTTTGAAGTAAAAGATGACCATTTTGTTTGTGAGGAGGCGACCAAGGACAACTTTGTTCAGCTTACATCTAAACCAGACTCATCAACGTTTTTAAAAAGATACAATTAGACAAAGCTCTGTGGTGAGCGATCAAAATCGCCTTGGGAATTACTAACCAAAAGTTAGATAGGGATGGCAGTTTGCTAACTTCAAAACACACTGCAGGCACTCCCGACAGATAACCAACTGCAAAACAAGGAACTAAAGAATTAAATCAATCGCAGACGAATAAATAAATGCAATAGAGGCAGAAACCATTTTTCAGAAGAAACAGCATAAAGACTATACACGACTCACCGCTAACACCCATGGCGAGAAATAGCGGGCCCTTGATTCATGCTTTAAGAACCCATTAGGGCGAATTAACATAACAATTTAGCATAACTGGTGAAATAGATGAGTCAATATCAAAAGAGAACAAGAAAAACTCGTTGAGGCAGATGAACGCCAACTTAGGGCATGATATTTAAAGAAAGAATAACCCAAAGGACTAAAAGATCTTGAACAAGAAAGATCAGCAAGACTAGAAGTGTTGTCTACTAGACCGAGAACAATACGAACTCAAGTGATCATAATACGAGAACAAATCCAAAGAATTTTTATATGAGAAGACACAACGCTAGCAGAAAGAATAAGATCACTGTTTAGAGAGAAGGCGGTCCCATTAGCAAGTGTTATAACTGCCTTAAGATTGCAATAATACACCTGGTGTTGGCTATTAACAGGCGCGGTGGTCAAAGCCCAGTGCCTCCGCCTCCAATCAACGCCTCCATCGCCGCCTGATAAATCATGGGTAAAAAAACAACTTGATCATTCTTGCAATTTATTAAAAAAATTAGGCCAAGTAAAGCTATAGAATCCTTAATACCTGGTATATTAGGGGGTATTGTTAGCTGCTATTTCTACTGCAAGCAAAGTAGTGGCTTTTATGCCGAGCACTTATGGGCACTAGTTCTCTTAAATAGTTTGGGTTAATTTTTTAGTAAGATAAAGACCACGTAATCCAGGCCAGTTAATCCAAGAACAAGCGATGTCTTTTCATATTCATGGGTCATTATTTTTTGACTTCGCGAACAGAGCTCCGCGTCTTCAACGTCTTCGGGCTTGGACCACGGGGATTGGTGACTTATTTCTTGAGTTCATCTTGTTTTGTTACTGCTTGCAATATAACTGGCTCAGAATTTATTTCGTTTTTTTCTTCCCACTTTCTGTTCATTGCCTCCACAAGATTTCATTATGTAGTTTATTATTTGTTTCCTATCTGGAGCCTGAGGTCCCCCAGAGGTGGGAGGCAGCAGTATAAACCATTGCCAACAGCAAAGTCTACTTTTCGATCTTGCGAATTGTAAAACATTTTGGTACCTTTTAATACTTGAAGGTAAATCGACTGTAGAAATTAAAATGGCGGGTCCTCTAGAATTTGCTAAGTACTGTTTTTTGCATCAAAGCAGTAGAAGATCATATGCTCGATCAAGTTTGTGCTTGCGAACCTAGCAAACCCAAACGTAAGTACGAACAGAGTCGTTTTATAGGTAGTGCGATCTAGTTCCTGCTTAGTTAGGCCCTTAGAAGTGTCTAAGATAAATGTTGTCCATGCTGGTTTTATAGCTCTTGCTCTATGGACCCTAGTGAACGCCTGTGCCTGAAGAGAAAGATGTGTAAGGAATTCCAGTCATAGTTATACTTTTCTGTGCACGCTCCCAAAAATAAGGGGTGCCTAAGCCATGGATTGGCGTCCAACTTTTGTCCTACAGTCTGTCTTGATGTTAATATTGAATTCGTTAACAAAACCTTTCCAAACCTTCAAGTCTATTCTGTTGCTGAGAATGGATTAAACGGTTGGTTCCATTAGTAATGTGCTTGCAGTTCAGTGTTCAAAAAACGTCTGAAGGTGTAATAAAAAAGATCTGTACACTGACCTCACAAATGATCAGGATGATTTAAAGTGATCAGCATACTACACCTCCACACCCAGTTGATGCACAAAACACAGCAAAAGCTTTAACTGGTTCTGATAAAACTGCTTGGCTGTCTAAACCACACTTTGCGATGTAGTCTCTTTTTTCATACATAGGGGGGTTTAAGGATTAGATTCTGCTTAATGAGTAACTATACCTTTACTTGAAAGCGTCAGACGAGGTCCACAGAAATGTCAAGAGTAGCGGTTGTTAATTTTTAAGATTGTAGTGCGGCCCAACAGAATATTTTGTGCATTAGTATATTTGAATGCACTCATTTTTATTTCGTTTTAAAAAATGTTTTGTAACAATAACACTCAAGACCGTCCTACCTTTTTAGAACATGCTAATTAATAACGAATGCGGAACCAGAACGGTCAGCGCTTCCAATGAAATATTCAATAATACAAATTGTATGGTTTCATACAAGCAAAGCCAAGGAGCATAATAAGGTTCTAAAAGTCACAAACAGGGCCAAAAGTTAGCCAGTTAACAATAACCTGATTGTATATTACGGGTTTTGACTCACTAAAAAGAAGCAAAGAGTAACTTTCGACATTACTCTTCAAACTTAACAATGCAAATCTAAAAAACAATGTTAAATTCAAGCCTGAAGAAGAAGGGGGTTACATTTTTGATAAAGAGCTAGCTAAAAAGTTAGGCTTTGCAGCTAACAATTAAGATTTAGAGTTACACCAAACAAAACTACTTAGAGGGGATAAAAAATCCGCTCGATCTTGCATTATTTCATTAGCTCTATGTTCATTTGGAATGAGCTAAGCACTGATGAAAACTTAAGTCTGGAAACCCACAAACTGTTTTATAAGAGCTCATTCCATCTGGGAAAGCCGCATAATTGCATATGAAATTATACAATCCCTAATTTACAGTTTAAAAGATTAGTTTTGAAGGGTCGGATTCATTTAATTTAAAAAATGCAGACAACGCAGGGAAAGTTGTAAAATGTGATAACCTGCACATTGTTATGGAACTAAAAATAATTAGTTGTACTAAAACATGATGTCGCGTGGACAAGAATAACCGGGAGTTACATTAGCGCCTTGTAAGGTTATAACCTAGAATTAAAAGACCTTGCAGACTTGCGGACTTTGAACAGAAACGGTGAGATAGCGCTTTGTATGGTTTTGAGTACACTACAGATGGTGATTATAAACGCAAAGAGGTTGGCGACAACAAAAAAGTTCCTAAACTAGAACAACTGCGCAATCTAGAGGCAAATAATGTTGGCCAGTAATGAATATAAAATATTTCGAAAACCTGACCTCCAATTGCACTTAGAACCATCTTTAGAATGGGACATAAAAATTGAATTCATAAGCCCATTTATACATTTTATTAGCCGCCAAAAAAGTTTCCAGAAAAGCACTCAACTCTGGCCCTTTACATGTAAGCTTATGCCGGACGACAACAGATCGGAAAGGATTGAAAGAAGCCGTATGGGAAAAAACAGTACATCAACCACAAAGAGAACGGTTTTAAAAAGAAAGCTTCTACAAAATACAGTTCTTTCCAAAGCAGAAAAATTAGGAGACCACGTCACACTGATATTTGAAATTTTTCTTCTTTAAAGATGTGGAGAGGGATGGGGTAGTGGGCGTTAGTGTGACCTTATAAAAGGAATTAATATAGCCAGGCAAAACTTAGACGTTCAACGTCTTAACGTTTAACTCAATCGTCGTTCTTCACAATGGCGAGGATATTAAGATCATAACAACAAGCCACAAAATCAATGTGACGTTAAATAGAAACAACTTACAGAAACTAAATTGGATTAATCATACAACATTTAGGCCTCATAGGTTTTATTATACTGAACAAGTTTTTGACGGAGAGTAAAAACAATGATAAAAATAATAACTGGATTAGATTAAAATTCTGTTATAAAACTATGGACATATAAACTTTATGACAAAAACCCCTCATTGTTCTTAATTTAGTGGACAACTGGTAGTGGAAAACCAATATTTATCCTCAACCGTTACAAACAGTTTATCGTTATAATTTTAATCATAATGTGATTTTTCTGTCCAACACTTAATGGAACAAAGCATATCATGATAGAAGTTTATATGGCAGATGATAACAATATAGTAGAGTGGGTTTGATCCCCAGCAATACACTGAGTGACTGTCTAAACGCTTTTATATTTTTGAGGGAACGCGACCTATATCAATATAGATGACCTGTTCAGGCAGAAAAAGACATAGTTAAAAGAAACACTTTGTCAAAACCTGGCTTTCGAGGAAGACAAGCTGGAATAAGTGTGTGGATTTTATGTCACAAATATAACTCAGATTTAAAAGACTTTTAGAGAGCAGTTAACGACTGGTAGTTTTATTTCACCATGAAAGACAGAGATGCATTGATGAAATGTTTGGCGTGAAAAATGATGTTATTGAAAATGACCAGGAAACACACAGGTTTAAACAAAAACTAAAATCTGAAAAGTTTCGTAAAATTAGTTATAGAAAACGGATAACCCTAACACAGTATGTTGTTTGTAATAATCGTTATTTTTTGGTTATTGAAGTCTTACTTGTCAGAGAACAGGAAAAACCATTTATTTCTGGGCCACTTTCGCCCGAAACTGGTTGAGGGCGAAAGTGGCCCAGAATGAAGGCTTTCCTGTTCTCAGTCGGGGTCACCACTGCACCTGTCACTCTTGCACACATGCATTCAAGAACAGCATTTTACTCCATAACGCACCACGCAATCTTTCCAATCAACCAAAAGCGCACTATCGAATGTTTTTTCTCTCCCCCTCTCCTTCCAGGAAAACCCTTTACTAAATCACATCAAACAATTTATAAACATGTTTTTATATATGTATCTCTCTTTACAACTGAGAGATAAACTCATTGATCCAAGTTCTATAAAGTCATGGCATTCAAACAACATTGCCTAAAGATCCAAGGACCAGAAAATAAAATACTTCTTTCACTCCTTGATGCTAATACCTGCATCAGAATTGGACCTCGCTCCATACCATCATGATTTCCCTGTCCTCTCTGAGACAGTGTAACGCCCCCCCCGAAATCTCGCTGTCTCTGTAGTGATGAGTTCCCACTCCTCTCCCTTGTCTTCTCCTGTCGCTGGAGTGATGAGTTCCCACTCCTCTCCCCGTCTTCGCCTGTCTCTGAGAGCTGACGATTCCAAACCTTCTCCTCCCCTGAGTCGTTAATTGCCGGCCGAACTACCTGGTGTGTTCCCGCCACACACATGGCCATCCTTAACCCCCCACACGGGTGAAAGGTGAAAGGTGAAGGGTGAAGGTGAAAGGGTGAAGGGCTGGTAATGACTGGTCAGCAGTGTGGACCAGCGTCCTGACAGTTTCGAGTCTCTAGGCCATCTGCTGGGTTCTAAGAAAGATTCTTTCCCTCCCTCCTCCTATGATTGCATACTCAGTGTTCAAAACAATGACCAGCACCTTACCAGCCCTTGATAAACCTCTCTCAGTGGTCACTTTCAACCCAAGACCACGCTTCTTTCTTTAATGAGTATATCTGCCCAATTAATTGGGGACGGCCCGCTACGCTAGTCAAGCACATGAATATTCTTTTCCCTTTTTAGTTGTGGCATGAGAAATGAATTCATATCACTAACTAAACATGTGATGGAGCGTACAACATTCCATGATGGAGGCACGTCACATGACAGTGTGTGAGTGTGTGTGTGTGGTGTGTGTGTGTGTGTGTGTGTGTATGTATGTGGGGTGTGGTGGGTTGTGTGTGTGTGTGTGTGTGTGTGTGCGTGCGTGCGTGCGTGCGTGCGTGTGTGTGTGTGTAGGTGAGTGTGTGGCTGCGTGCGTGCGTGCACAAGCGTGCGTGTGTGCGCGCTGTGCGCGAAAGCCGCGCAGACATGTCTGGAGGAGGGAGACAGACCACAAGGTCCCGCAGCCAAGCCTGTACTGGCCCGTCCAACCAGCACTGAACGGGCGAACGACGAACACGAAGAAAGGTCACGGCCGGTGTCCGTATATAATAACTGTCGCCGTGGAATTGTATCGCAGCGATAGCAATTTCACGTGAAATAATTGTTGCAGCCGGCAATAATGCTGGAAAAAAATGTCACGCGACAACTTTTCACGAAAAAATTGGTGTGTCCCATAGAATATTGTACTGTCCATAAAATGCAGTATTTCCCCGGGAAATACTGTCGCTGCAACGACGATTTTCTGAGCGACATATTATATACCGTACACCGGCTCCAAAGAACAGGACACGGGTCCACAGCAGCCACCGCGGAAGACCACGGCCGGACCAAACAGGACACACCGGACAGGTATTGAGAAGCAGCAGCCTCACCCTCACCCTCCAACTAGCACAGCCACCAAGGACAGCAAGGTCCACCATGGCGACCGCACTCCAACACAGACTGGACGAACCCTCGCTTCCATCCACACATTCCTACCCCCACCACCCCCCACCCCCAACTGAACGTAGGCACAGACTACAGCAAGTCGGTGGGCGGGCCGTATATTAATTATTAACATCACATTATTATTATTAGTATTATTATTATTATTATTATTATTATTATAATTATTATAATTATTATTAATACTTATATAGCGCCTATCCTCGCTAGAGACCCAAGCTCTAAACTTTACAATCCACCACTCGTTTACACAAACGGGTGCCTACCCGGGTAGGCCGTCGAAGAGCAGCCAGCTGGCGCTTCATTCAGTCGTTTTCCCGTGTCATCCAGACAATATCGTTGACTATCGTTCATTCCGTTTCCATGCTTCCTCAGTCTTTCCATTTCTTACGCCGGGTGCCAGCTATTGTAACGGTCAAGCCATTCCAACGGCCAAACTGCCTTCTCTTTTCGAAACCTGGTGATGGTTTGACGTGTGTTAATCAGCTCTTCTTCAGCTAGGGACTTCCTGTCCCTGACACGAAAGACTAAACGAGAAGATGTAAAAACGTAAAGAGCAACATTCAGTCCAGAAAAGAAAAAAGGAAGATCGCTCTAACATGAGCAATATAAACTCCTTATAATAGGCAGAAACCCTCAGCCAAGAATGCGGCAATGATGACAGTTCTGTGAGTTAGCATGCTCGAGAAAAACATCACCTTCCCTCCCCCTCCCCCCCCCCGCCCTCCCCCCCTCTCTCTCTCTCGTCTCTCATCTCATCTCATCTCCCAGCTCTCTCCTCTCTCTCTCTCTGAGTCTCCTTTACTTGCATTGGTGTTTGATTCTGTATTCATGCATTGTTTGTATATACCACGCCCCCTTCATGAGGGGCAATGGTCCTTTTTGAATAAATTGTGTGTGTTATGTGTCTCTCCCCCCCCCCCCCCCCCCCCCCCCGAAGGTCGGGTCTGTTTCTTCCAACGACATGGCAAAGAACCAGAAGAGCAAGAACTAATATATCCAAGTCCTAAGCTCAACCGCCCCAACCAGTTTCCGGCGGTTGCCCAAGACTGGCATTTCTCAGTTCTCCAAACTAGTAAAACCCTACAAACAAACATACTGTGTAGGATTTATCCGTTTTCAATACTAATTACTAAACTTTTCAGATTTCAGTTTTTGCTTAATCCTGTGTTTTTTCTTGACGTTTTCAAAACTCATTTTTCACGCATACATTCATCAAATCGTCGCTGTCTTTTCATGTGAAATACAACTACGTCTTTAACTGTTCTCTAAAGTCTTTTAAAACCGAGTTATATTTTTGACATAAATCCACCACACACTTATCCCAGCATGTCTTTCCACTGAAAGCCAGTTTTGGGACAAAGATTTTCTTTTTTAACTATGTCTCTTTCGTGCCGACCAGTCAATTATAATAAATAGTTCTGCGTTCCCCTCAAACAATCTAAAAAAGTGTTCTAAACACTCACTCAATTTATTGCTGGGAATCAACTAAAAATATGTTATATCATCTATCCATATAAACCTTCCTATCATGATATGCTTTGTTCCATTTAAGTGTTGGGCAGAAAATCACAATCTGATCAAAATTATCACGATAAACTGTTTGTAACAGTCGAGGATAAATTGTTTTTCCCCACAACCAGTCCTGTCCACAAACCAATGAACATGAGGGGTTTTTGTCATAAAGTTTAACTGCCTCCATAGTTTTATAACAGAATTTAATCTAATCCGGTTATTATGTTTATCATACTCTCTGTCAAGAACTTGTTCAGTATAATAAAATCCTATAAGGCCTAAATGTGTAAGAAGTAAATCCTATTCAGTTCTGTAAGATCGTTTTCTATTTAAGACTAATATCAATTGTTCGCTGGCTTGTTTGACCTTAATATCCTCACCATTGTGAAGAGAACAACGACCAGTAACTAAGTTTTTCAAAGTCTAATTTTGCCAGCTAATAAGAATTCCTTTCATAAGATAGTCGCTGACTCCGACCAAAGCTCCCATTTCTTGCCTCATCTTTTAAGACAGAAATTTCATTCAAATATCATTGTGAACGTGTCTCCTAATTTTGTGCGCGAATGGAACTGTAATTTTGTAGAAGCTTTCTTTAAAACCGATCTTCTTCTGTGGAGGATGTACTGTTTTGTTCCGATACGCGGCGTTATTTCGATCTCTTTCCGACTATTGTCCTCTGGCATAAACTTAATGTAAAGGACCAGAGTTAAAAGCTTTTCTGAAACATCATGCACAGATTACGACGCTCGTACATACTGTAGCCTGAAATGAAATAACAGTATTATCTTTTCTCTCGAATATTTATTTACCATTTTAACTAATCGTTGTTTACCAGCACAGTTAACGCACCCAAACTACACACACCACAGAGAAATAACAAGCACATACTGCCAACATAGACGTGAAGAAGGTATGTAGCATGTTTGGGTGTCGTCGTCATTGACAACTAATTGACTGTGTGCTGTGTTCTGTGTAAACGAAGCCCTCTTGTCTGCGCCGGTCGTAAGGCCCTAGCATAAATTAAGTGATCAGGTTTCAACCTAATGGCGGGTCTCTGCAGTATTCTGATAGTGCGAAGTCCTTAGGTAGGTCGGGCGTGTTCAGCGACTGATGCTTTCCCCTACAGTACTCTATGGGTGCGTTCAGCCACTGCTGTGGGAAGAATAATCCTACACAGTATGTCTGTTTGTAGATAATCGTTATTTTTGGTTATTGAAGTCTTACTTGTCAGAGAACGTAGAAATACCAATCCTGGGTCACTTTCGCCCGAAACTGGTTGAGGGCGGAAGTGGCCCAGGATTGGTATTTTACATTCTCTCAGCTTCACCAAGCCCTGGTCCTTCCGCTTCTGGTGACGGTGCTGCTGTTCCACAGGACCTGGACCTTGCCAGCCAGGAGACCCTCGCACCTGATCCAGAGGACAGTGTGAGTGATAAACTCGCTGATAGACCTTCGTCTACCAGAGAACTGTCACCTCATTCTCCCGCACCACCACGGCTTCCAGTGTGATCAGCGCTCCTCACCGCTCAGTGCTTGTTCGCAAAACAGTGTATGTACTCATGCTGGTCCACCTGCCCATACTGTGCCTGTGACAACGGACAAATTGAATGGTTTCTTGTCCAGTGGAATTGCTTCTGCCGACCATTCCTCCGTTCTAGACCCTGTGGATACCTGGAACTCCGACGATGTGGAAAGTCAGTCTTTTCTCAGCCCTTGTTTCAGCCCCAGCAGTCTCCTACAGTAAGTGGCCAGTCCCCTACCTGTTCTTACTTCATTCCTCAAGTTTCATTTGAAAACGAAACCCAGTCAAATCACCATGCCACCCACCTCAAACCCGAAGCAGAGCCAAATGTCGCCAAACACACCTGGCAGACACATTCACTACCATTCCTCGTACAGCCCCTGCCCCCTCTAGTAGCTAGGAATTCGGCCCTCCCTGTGTTTCAAATCACCTCACGGCTCAACAATCTGGCATTTTAAAAGATGCCAAAACATTACGGTTCTTAACTTACAATGTGAAAGGTATGTCAACAGTATATGATCATGAGGTTCGCTCTTTTGTGTCTGTTTATGATTTCATTCTTTTCGTTGAAACCTTTTCAGTTTCCTTCTCAAGTCACTTGTTTCCTTATTATGATGTATATATTTCTCCTGGTATTCAAGTTTCTGATTCCGTTACCGCTACACTGTCCGGTGGAATTGCACTTCTTGTAAAGAAAAAGCTGACTAGATTTATTACACATGTCACAATTGAATATGACAACTGCTTGGTTCTTAAGATATTGAAACTACTAACGGGTTTTTATTCTGACTGTTTCTTGATTGGTTTGTATATCCCACCTTCAAATAGTGTTTATTATGCTGAAACTGAAATTGATAATGGTTTATGTTTATTGGATAACTGTATCGCTGATTTATTTGAAGAATATGGCGAACTACCTCTCATTGTTTTTGGAGATTTGAATGCCAGAACAGGCAATGGTAATGTTTCTGAATTTTCCATAGACGACTTTATTGGTGAAAATACAGAGGATTCAAAGCTGTGTACAAGATTTCGTAGGGAGTCAAAGGATGGTGTTACAAATGAATTTGGTAAATATTTACTTCAAATATGTGATCAGTATAACCTGATTATCATGAACGGACTTGTTTTGGGTGATGAGGGGGGAAACTTCACTTACATTGCCTATAATGGATGTAGTGTTATTGATTATCTGAATGTATGTTTCATGCGGGTTCATATTTAAACGTTATTCCCAGAACTGACTCAAAACATATGCCTGTAGAGATGTTTCTTGAAGTACCTAAGGCCATTGAACTGAAACCCACCTCGACCCATTCTACGACAAGTAAAGTTATTAGGTTTGTGTGGAATAATGAAAAGAAAAATGATTATTGTGCAATGTTTAATGATAATGATGTTAAGAAACAAATTCAAGATGCTAGTAATTTAATAGATCTTGATATTGACGCCTCATTAGCCTCATTCATTGGTGGTCTCAAGATGGCTGGAAAAAGTATGTTAAAGACATTTAGGGTAGATAGTTTCAGACAAAAGCCATGGTTTGACAGAGTATGTGCAGAAAAAAAGACGTGAAGTACGTAAAGCTTTACGAACATTTCGCAGAGTTTGCGACAGTATTGTAAAAAATGATGTTGATAATGATAGTAAAAAGATACAAATGATATATTACAGATATATGTATGTGATTTCAAGGAGACAGTATAAAAATCTGCTTAGCGTTAAGAGATCCGAACATAAACACTCAATTCTAGATACCCTTGTGAATAGTAGTGGCGATCCTAAACGTTTTTGGGGAACTGTTAAATCTGTTCTTATATCTAAAGAATTAAAGCATAATTCGATCACTTCTGGTGAATGGTTTGATCATTTCAAGATGGTTTTTAATAGTGATCTATATAACGATACTGATTTACCAGATTTTGAAGAAACTTTTCAAACTAACTTGCCTGTAGACACAAACTTGGACTGTGCTCCACTAGACAGAGCGATAGAGCAATGGGAAATTGAGGATGCTATAAAAGCTTTGAAATATGGAAAAGCATCTGGTCCCGATGGATTAAGTGGTGAATTTTATAAAAACTCATCTCAAGAAGTCATTCTATTTTTAATTTAATACTTCAATAAACTGTTTTGATTCTGGTAGTTTTCCTAAAAGTTGGTCTCAGTCTAT
>CM031611.1:1074272-1109272 GCA_018398815.1 Conus ventricosus
TAAACTTTTCAGATTTCAGTTTTTGCTTAATCCTGTGTTTTTCCTGATCATTTTCAATAACATCATTTTCACGCATACATTCATCAAATGCGTCTCTGTCTTTCATGTGAAATAAAACTACAGTCTTTAACTGTTCTCTAAAGTCTTTCAAAACCGAGTTATATTTTTGACATAAAATCCACACACTTATTCCAGCATGTCTTCCACTGAAAGCCAGGTTTGACAAAGTGTTTCTCTTTTTAACTATGTCTCTTTCTGCCGAACAGTCATCTGTAATAAATAGTGTCTGCGTCCCCTCAAACAATCTAAAAAAAAGTGTTCTAAACACTCACTCAGTTTATTGCTAGGATCAACTAAAAATATGTTATCATCTATCCATATAAACCTTCTATCATGATATGCTTTGTTCCATTTAAGGTGTCGGGCAGAAAATCACAATATGATCAAAATTATAACGATAAATTGTTTGTAACAGATCGAGGATAAATATTGTTTTCCCACAGCCAGTCTGTCCACAAATCAATGAACAATGAGGGGTTTTTGTCATAAAGTTTAACTGCTCCATAGTTTTATAACAGAATTTAATCTAATCCAGTTATTATGTTTATCATACTCTCTGTCAGAACTTGTTCAGTATAATAAAATCCTATAAGGCCTAAATGTGTAAGATTAATCCAATTCAATTCTGTAAGATCGTTTCTATTTAGACTAATATCAATTTTGTCGCTGGTTGTTATGACCTTAATATCCTCACCATTGTGAAGAACAACGACAGTAACTTTAAGTTTTTCAACGTCTAAGTTTTGCCAGCTAATAAGAATTCCTTTCATAAGATTGTCGCTGACTCCCAAAGCTCCATTTCTTGCCTCATCTTTTAAGACAGAAATTTCAAATATCATTGTGAACGTGTCTCCTAATTTTGTGCGCGGAATGAACTGTAATTTTGTAGAAGCTTTCTTTAAAACCGATTCTCTTCTGTGGAGAATGTACTGTTTGTTCCGATACTGCGTTATTTCGATCTCTTTCCGACTATTGTCCTCTGGCATAAGACTTATATGTAAAGGACCAGAGTTGAAAGCTTTTCTGAAACTTCTTTGACGGTCAAAAAATGTAAATGGGCTTGAGAATTCAAATTTTATGTCCCTTTCTAAATATGGTTCTAAGTGCCATTTGTTGTCAGTTTTCCGAACTATTTTATATTCATACTGCCCCGCATTATTTGCTTCTAGATTGCGCAGCTGTTCTAGTTTAGGAAACTGTTTGTTGTCGCCAACCTCTTTGCGTTTGTAATAACCATCTTTAGTGTACTCAAAACCATACAAAGCGCCTATCTCGCCGTTCTGTTCAAAGTCCTCAGTGTCTGAAAGGTCTTTTAATTCTAAAGTTATACACCTTACAGGCGCTAATGTAACTCCTGATTCTTCTGGCCCACGCGACATTATTTTGAGTACAACTTATTATTTTATTTCCAAAACAATGTGTAGGTTATCACATTTTACGACTTTCCCCGTTTTGTCTGTGATTTTTATATTAAATGATCCAACCTTTCCACAAGCTAATCTTTTAAACTGTAAATTAGGGAATTGTATAATTTCATAATCGCAATATGCAGCTTTCCCTGATGGAAGAGCTCTTAGAACAGTTGAGGGCCTTCCATCATATAAGTTTTCATCAGTGCTCAGTTCATCCAAATGAACATAGAGTAATGAATGTAATGCAAGATCGAGCGGACTTTCCCCCTCATAAGTAGTTTTGTCTGGTGTAACTCTAAATCTATGATTGTCAGCTGCAAAGCCTAACATTTTAGCTAGCTCTTTATCAAAATAGTAACCTGCTTCTTCTTCAGGCTTGAATGTTATCATTGTTTATAGATTTGCATTGTTAAGTTTGAGAGTAATGTCGAAGTTACTCGTTGCTTCGTTTAGTGAGCAAAACCCGTAATAACCATCAGGTATTGTTAACTGGCTAACTTTGGCCCCTGATTTGTCAACTTTTAGAATTTTATTATTGTTCTTGGATTTAGTAATATTAAACCATACGACTTTGTAGAATATTTCATGGAGTGCAACCCTTCGGGTTCCGCATTCGTTATCAATAGCATACTCTAAAAACGAAGGACGGTCTTGAGTTGTTATTGTTACAAACATTTTTTAAACAAATTAAAAATGAGTGCATTCAAATATACTAATGCAAAATATTCTGTTGGGCCGCACTACAATCTTAAAAATATAACAACTGATGCTCTTGACATTTCTGTGACCCAGTCTGACACCTTTCAAGTAAAGGTTAGTACTCCATTGAACAGATATCTTAACCCGCCTATTAAAAAAGACTACATCGCAAAAGTGTGGTTCAGTCATCCGATGCAGTTTTATCAGAACCAGTTAAACTTTGCTGTGTTTTGTGCAACAACTGGGTGTGGAGTGTTGTATGCTGATCATCTAAATCATCCTGATCCTTTGGTGAGGTCAGTGTACAGATTTCATTTTTATTACACCTTCAGACGTATTTTGGCTGAACTGCAAGCGCCATTACCAAATGACAAACCGTTTAATCCATTCAGCAACAGAATAGACATGAAGGCTTTTGAAAGGATCTGTAACGAATTCAATATTAAGGCTAAGACAGACTTTAGACAAAAGTTGGACCGCAATCATGGCTTAGGCACCCCTTATTTTTGGGGCGTGCACAGAAAGTATAACTATGACTGGAATCCTCCTAACACATCTTTCTCTTCAGGCACAGCTGTTCACCTCGGGTCCATAGAGCAAGAGCATAAAACAGCATGGACAACATTTATCTTAGACACTTCTAAGGGCCTAACTAAAGCAGGAATAGAACGAATAAACGACTCTATTCGTACTTACGTTTGGTGTTTGCTAGGTTCGCAAGCACAAACGAGATCAAGCATAACTGATCCTTCTACTGGTTTTGATGCACAAAAACAATACTTAGCAAATTTAGAGGACGCCATTAATCTGCGGTTGATTTGCCTTCAAGTATAAAAAGGTACCAAAATGTTTTACAATTCGCAAGATCGAAAGTAGACTTTGCTGTTGGCACTGGTTTATACATGCTGCCTTCTGACCTCAGACTCCAGATAGGTACAATAATAAACTACAATAATGAAATCCTTGTGGCAGGCAATGAACAGAAGGTTGGAAAAAACGACATAAATTCTGAGCCAGTAATATTACAAACAATAAAAAAACAAGATGACCCCCCAAGATTAAGTCATCCAATCCCCGAGGTCCAAAGCCCAAAGGCTGTTGAAGACGTGGACTCTGTTCGTGATGACCATGAATATGAAAAGACAGCACTTGTTTTTGGATTAACTGGCCTAGGATTACTCCTTCTTTATCTTACTAAAAATTAGCCCGACTATTAAGACAACTAATGCCCATAAGTGCTCGGCCATAAAGCCAACTACTTTGCTTGCAGAAGATAAAAGCCAGCTGACGACACTCCCTAATATACCAGGTAAAGAGTCTATAGCTTTACTGGCTAATTTTTTTTAATAAACCCGCAAGATGGTCAAGCTGTTTTTTTACCCATGATTTATCAGGCGTCGATGGAGGCGATGGCGGTGGAGGCACTGGACTTTGACCACCGCCGCCTCTAATAGCCATCACCAGTGTACTTATTGCAAATCCTAAGGCTGTTATAACGCTTGCTAATGTGACTCCCTGCTCTCTAAACAGTGTTCGTATTCGTTCTGCTAGCGTTGTGTTTTCATATAAAATTCTTTGGATAGTTTCTCTTATTCTGCTCACTTGAGTTCGTAATTCTTCTCGGTTAGTAGACATCACTTCTAGCCTTGATGATCTTACTTCTTCAAGATTTTTTAGGCTTTGGGTTATTCTTTCTTTAACATCAGGTCCTAAGTTGGAGTCGTCAGCCTCAACGAGTTTTTTCTTTTTCTCTTTTTATATGCTCATCTAGTTCACCCGGTTTTGCTAAATTATTTGTTAATTCCCCTCTGAAGGTTCTTAAAGTGCGATCAAGGGCTAATAATTCTCTCATAGGTAGCAGTGGATCGTGTATTGTTTTTAATGCTGTTTCTTCTGAAAAAGTGGTTTCTGCTTCTATTGCTTGATTTATTTTGCCTGCTGTTTGACTTAAATCTTTAAGTTCCATGTTTTGTATTTGGTTATCTGTTGGGAGTTCTTGTAGTGTGTTTTGAAGTCCAGCAACTGTCTTCCTACCTACTTTTGGTTTAACAAAGCCAAGGCGATTTCGATCTTCCGCCCTAAGTCTTTTTCTAATTTCTTCCATGCCTACAAACTTTGATGGGTTTCGTTTATGTGTAAGCTGTACAAGTTGTCCTTGGTTGCTTCTCGCATACAAATGGTCTTCTTTTACTTCAAAATCATCAGGGTATATAGTTTCGGGTGGTTCTAGTCCTAAACTTTGGTATAATGCTTTGACCTTAATTTCTGTTAATTCACGCCTTTGCTGTTCTACTAATTCATCCCGCAATGAGAGCGCCGAGCGATGTCGTGCCAAAGGAGTCATTTCACTCATGTCGTCTCCAGGATCAAAAACATCATAATCTTCATCTTCAATTCCTGCCATGTTTTAAATAATTAACTTTTTATTTTGTTTCATAAAAAAATGTCACAAGCATATGGCTCAATTCTTGACCCGCATAGAAGACTGAAAGAGCCCTTTGTCGTGAAGGGAAATAAACGGAATATTACTGTTCCAAATAATCCATCTACTATTGATGCAGATAAAATTCTTACTGTCAAATTTCCAGACCTAGGAGCGGGTGAAGTGATTGTGCCAGGCTCTGCACAACTTACTTTCAAAATAGAACTCGAATCAGAAACAGACCCAAACAGGACAGTTGTCCAGAATCTGGGACGGGCAATCGTTAAGAAAATTTCTATAAAACTTGAGGGGGAAGAAATATTTTCTTTACACAATGCAGACATATTTTTAATCTATTCTGATCTATGGCTAACCGAGAATGAAAGGGCCGATCTTGCGTTTCAAGGAATAGAAAATAATGAAGCACTAAAACACAGAATAAGCGCTGAAGATGCTAAAGACGGTAACAAGTATGTAGCTGTAAGTTATGCGTTTGGAAATCGCTTTTCCATTCCCTTAGATTTTGAGTTGTTAAAATCGCATGCACCATACTTTCAAGGAGCATTAAAAGACAGATTGTCATACGAACTAACTTTTAATGAATACAAACGTGTTATCAGATCATCAGACATCGAAGCAAAGTACAGCATTTCTGACATCTCGTTAGAGTTTGACGTTGTTAGCAACCCTAATTTAGCAAGGCTGATTGAGCAACAATATCAGTCAAAATTAGCAATATATTACGAAAGAGTGATTCATCATACAACATATCCCAAAACCAAGGCAGACACTATATATATATGGAATTTTAGTTTTAGCGCCACAGCACGATCACTTAAAGGTATTTTATTGCTGTGTGAAGATGAAAAAGAACCATTCAAAAGACAAAGTGAAAAGTTTATTAATCCTAAAATAACGAAAGTGCAATGTTCGATTGAGGGTAGTCCTAACCAAATCTACGCTAGCGGGCTTAGACCTTATCAGCATTTTGACGAAATAAGAAAATTGTTTGGGGGTGTGAGGTGTAGAAGTCCAACAGTAGACCTTGTGTCTAAAGATATACACCTTCACAGTGTTAGGCTTGATGATTATTTAACAACAAAATACGGTTTATGGATTGACCTAAGGTCAACAGAGGATAATCAGTTGCATGGAAGTGGGAGAACGGTTAAAGACGTAATAAACATTCAAATTGATAAAGAAAAAGATGGCGATAAAACACTTAATGTACATTGTTTTTAATATATGATGCGCAGCTGAATATTCAAGATAACGGATTAAAAGATATACATTACTAAATTATTTTTTATTTTAAAAAAGCATGTATGTTAAGGTTTATCCAAAAGTGTCTACAACGCCAGAGTCGCCAAAAGAAGAGATAGTAGAACACCCTGACATAAAAACCTTCAGATTAACCAACATTACACAAATGCAACAAAAACTAGAGCAGGACCTTTCAAAATACAGCAAAACCAAACGAAGGTATTCTGCTCCCTTTAATGCTGTTACATATGTTAATACTGGAACATCAACTATAAGTGCTGTATCGGCAGGAACAAGCGTAGGCCTCTTAGCAACAGGTGTTGGGGCACCAGCAGCTTTACCTCTAGGCGGTTTGTCTTTAGCTCTTGGCCTGTGTTCATTAGCTGTAAGTGCTGCTAGCAAAAAATTAAAAACTAAACTCCAAAAACACACAGCTATGGTTCAACTAATAACAGCTAAACTTAGTTCGTTCAAACTGATAATAAATAAAACACTAACTGACTCAAACATCACGGATGAAGAATTTAGTCGTTTACAGGCTGATTTTGATGACTACAAAAGACAAAAGTTTGATCTTCAAAAAAAGGAAAGGGGCAAGTTTTTCTCAACAGCCAGACACTGAGCAGATAAAAAGGAATGTTTAAAAAAAGTAAACGAAACATTAAAACTCTGTTCTAAACAGCTCACATTAACAACACCAAAGGGTGTTTATACTTTAGTTTATGAGTCCAACCACAAAAGACCGTTGATATTGATTCTGATTAAGTATTTTTTAATTTAAATAAATGTTTTAAGTTAGAAAAGAAAACTTAAGATGGATAAGATATATGAAGGTCGAGACGAATTGTTTGAAGCAATGCTTAATGAAGAAGATTATCAAAAGCTTTAAATGATATCAGTCTAGAAGTCATTGATTCAGCAAACGTGCAGGCAAGTGTTGGTCATGCTATTTCTCAAGTTCAAGGTAAACTAACAATAGACCGCCAGTTAAAGTAATGTTAGCTGTTTTAATCGACTATGTAAACAATAAATGAAGAAAATCTAGAAGTCTGGGTTCAACTAAACAGCAGGTTATTCTTTCTCATAATGACTTAACACCTGGTTGGGCAGACCAACTGCTTACACAGTTTGATGTGGCCGCTGAAGAAGCCAAAATGAGAGGCTCTGGCTGGTCAGAGGGCAAAGTCCTAGAGATCAGATTAAAACAGTCTAAGTATGCACCAATTGTAGGCAAGTCTTACATTCCGCTACCTCCAGCATTAGTCGCAAAAAGAGCAGTTCTAAACATAAAGAATTCAGACAGCAAATGTTTTATGTGGTGTGTTCTTGCAAGGCTGCATTACGTCCGCAAAAACGCAGACAGAGTGGCTAACTATGAACCTTACATCAAAGATCTTAACTTCAATGGAATATCCTTTCCTGTTAGTGTAGATCAAATTGATCAGTTTGAAGAACAAAACAAACCAATAACTGTTAATGTATACACATGGTCTGAGAAAACAAATTTGGTGCCTATTAGAGTGTCTAAAGACAGCCCAATAATAGGTGATCCGGGCAAAAGCCATGTGGACTTACTCCTAATGCCTTCGCCAACAGGGCTACCACATTACACATTGATACGAACAATGAGTAGACTAATGCGGCATACTTCAAAAAATCATGGCAAAACAAGAATTCTGCAGAAAATGTTTAACAAGAATTCCATCTGTTCCAGCCGCGCTTGAACATATAAAACATTGTATCGGCCCAGTTGACTGTAATACAGAACTAATTACGCTCCCAGAAGGCAGTAAAGTTAGTTTTAAGAACTGGAAATGGATGCAAACGAGTTCATATTTGTTTACGCAGACTTCGAATCACTCATTGTTCCTTATGAGGGGCCAACCCCGCAGAAACTTCCAAAAACAGCCTTAGTGAGTAATCATCAGATTTGCTCATTTGCCTTCATCGTTGTCAGGTCGGATGGCGCTCATTCAACGCCAGAATTATACAGAGGACCAGATGCGGCTAGTAGATTTTTACAGCGCATGCAGCAATTGCGTAATGACTGTTCTAATAATCTGAATTTATCTGAAATCGTGATGACGCCTGAAGACCAACAACAGTATGACTCAGCCACTCACTGTTGGATTTGTGGTTTAGAACTAATGTCTAACAGTGAAGCAACAAATCCGACAGTAAGAGACCATGATCACATTAGTGGGAAGTTCAGAGGAGCAGCGCACAACAACTGCAATCTTCAACTAAGGTTTGACCCAAAGACATGGAAATTACCCATCTTCTTTCATAACTTGCGAGGTTATGACTCTCATCTTATAATGCAAGCAGTAACCTCCAACACCTCCAGGGTAACATGCATTGCACAGTCATCAGAAAAGTACATGTGTTTCACTTTAAATAACATGTTTTTTTATGACTCTATGCAACACCTGATGGGATCATTAGAGTCACTAGCTATGTCCTTAAAGTCCTGCCCAATAACAGAAGAATATTTTGACCCAACTCTTGTTAGAAAGGGTGTTTACCCTTATGAGTACATGAACAGTTGGGAAAGGTTTGACGAAGACTCACTTCCACCTAAAGACGCGTTCTTTTCTAGTCTTACAGGAAAGGGCATCAGTGATTCTGATTACCAGCATGCTCAAGAAGCATGGCAGAAGTTAGAGTGTGAAACGATGGGAGACTATCATGATTCATACTTGAGGGCTGACGTTTGTTTGTTGGCGGACGTCTTTGAAAATTATAGAAAGACCTGCATGAAACATTATAGCCTGGATCCCGTGCATTACATTTCTGCGCCCGGGATGAGTTGGGATGCTTTCTTAAAGTTTGCTGGAGTACAGATTGATTTATTGTCTGACCTGCCAATGATTCAGATGATTGAAAACGGATTGCGTGGAGGAATTAGTATGGCGTCGCATCATTACTGTAAAGCAAACAACAAATACCTAGATGATTATGATCCAAGTAAAAGGTCTAACTATCTCATGTATTTAGATGCAAACAATCTGTATGGTTGGGCTATGGCGCAATCACTTCCATTACGTAACTTTAAAATGTACACAGAAGACGATCCGAAAAAAAATATTCAAAAGGCATTAAAGTGGTTGAGCAGTTTAACGCCAGATCGACATCGGGGCTTTATTCTAGAAGTTGATTTAGAATATCCTCATGAACTCCATGACCTGCATAATGACTATCCATTAGCAGCAGAAAGCCTAAAGATGGCGAAAACAGAGCCGCCTAAACTTGTGCCTAATCTTCGAGGTAAAAAAAATTATGTCTGTCATTACAGACTTCTACAATTTTATTTAAGACATGGTTTGAAGTCGACAGCTGTTCATCGTATAATTGCTTTTGATCAAGAACAGTTCATGAAACCATACATCATGAAGAACACTGATCTCAGAACTAAATCCGCAGATGCTTCAGAAAAAGACTTTTTCAAGCTGATGAACAACAGCTGTTTTGGAAAGACTATGGAAAATCCGCACAAGTGCAAAGACGTCAGATTGGTCACCAGAGAGAACGATGCAATTAAGCTGACTTCAAAACCAAATTATCAGGACTTTAGAAGATTTCATGATCAGCTTTTTGGCATAATGATGAAAAAAAAGAAAGTCAAATTAGACAAGCCTGAATTTATTGGGTTTACTGTTTTAGAATTATCAAAGCTTTTGATGTTAGAATTTCTTTATGACTACTTTAAACCCTTGTATCCAGAGTCCAAAGTACTTTACACAGATACAGATAGTTTTGTTATAGATATCCCTACTGAAGACATCTATAAAGACATGGAAATAGAAGTAGCTAAAGGGCATGCGGGATGGTATGACACATCTGATTACCCTAAAGATTCACCTTTACATTCAACCATTAATAAGAAGGTTTTAGGAAAGATGAATGATGAATTATCTGGAGGGGTGATTAAGGAGTTTATTGGTTTAAGGTCGAAAATGTACAGTATTTCGAGCCAGGAGAAAACCATTAAGAAAGCAAAAGGAATATCTCGCAGTGTTGTGCAGTCAAACATATCGCATGACAACTACAATCAGCATTGTTCAATAAACATACTTTTCGTCATGACAACGTAAAACTACGATCTAATCTACATGAGATCAACACAACAGTTGTAACAAAATAGTCTCTCGATAGCACCAACACAAAACGAGTATTTATTAATCCAGAGTTCTCATATGCAATTGGACACTGGAGAACGGCATAATTACATACCTTCTTCATATTTTTCCTCAAGTTTTATTGTAAGAAGATATTCTTTTCCCCATATTTGACAATCAAAATTTGGGATTTTGGGCGGTGGGCGATCTGGATGCCGATGAATCCCCGCAATGTTACCTTAATAGTAGAACTCGTATCATATGATTCCTGTATCAATTCCCAGGTCTCTTCCTTTATCATTCTTGTTTCATTCTGCGCTTCCTTCTGAGCTTCCATTTTATGTAAATTGAAAAATTAATTAAGCAACTGTAACTGTGTCTGGTGGGATTATCTGCAGTTCTTCCTTCATAAAAGATCTTTGAGGAGCTGGTTGTTTTGTTGTGTTCAGTTTCTCGTAAATAATACACGGGCGGATTCATTTTTACAATTTCTTTTTATTTCATATGGATCAACACTCCAAACTGGATCAGTTGCCTTGATGCGAGTGTCCCCTTCTGCTTCCCCCGGTAAATAAAGGTACCTTACTTTTAAACCAAACGGTAATAGTTTGCTGGATGAACTGGAGTCTCCGTCAACAACATCTATTGTTTGTTTTTTGATTGCTTGTGCTGGTTTTAGCCCTGTTAATTTAAATTCTTCATTATTCATTGAGCGCAAAAACTGAGGGCAGTCTTCTAACCCATTCTGTGTTGCGAGAATTGTCAATAAGCTCTCTGTGATACTGGTAGGAAAAAAGTCTTTCAGCTAACTGTTTGTTAAAGTTTTCAACTAAAGCCTGTGATCTGTGAACTCCTGGAATGCCTCTTTTAATGGCAACTCTATGTTTTAACAATAATTGATTCACTTGGCCTTTAAATTCTTTTCCATCATCGACTTGAATCATGCGAGGATAAGTTAGCGGGCCTCGTTGGTATATCAGTTGTATGGCAACAGCAACAGCAGAAGCACTCTTTTGTGTTAACGGTTCCGCATCTTTGTATCTTGAAGCTATGTCATTGACTGTGAGTGCGTACTTAAATCTTTTTCGTCTAATCGTATCATGGGGTAAATACGCTACTTCAGAGGCACACCGGTTCATCTCCAAAATGGCAGATTTGAGAAATGCCCACTTGAAGTTTTTAAACAATGACAGAAGTCACACGAGTACTTCTATAGTCACATAACTCACAATGGTTCAAGTTCAAGTTGTAATGTATAAGTGCTGTTAGCAGCATCAAATAGTATTCAACAGAAAACATAAAAACACACATTTACAAAAATAGTCATAAACAATCCACGGAACCGGTTAATTAGGCCCCCCCTTTTGGGGGTCCCCCCCGAATTTTGGGCCCCCCTTTTACAAACATACTTTTTTCTAGATATAGGCAATTTTTTACTTATTTTGCTGCTGTTTCAGAAACGCATTTGATGAATGTATGCGTGAAAATGTGTTATAAAAAATGATCAGGAAAAAACGGGGATAAGCAAAAACTGAAATCTGAAAATTTTAGTAAATTAGTATTAAAAAAAACGGATTATCCTCACAGTTTTTTGTTTGAAATATCGTTTTTTTTTGGTTTTTAAAAAATGTGTGATAATTATCATTTTTAATTCATTGTTAGTCTTACTGTCAAGAACTAAAAAATTTTTTACTAGGGCAAACCCCCGAAAGGGTTGAGGGGGGTTTGGGCTAAATAACATTTCTTAGTTCTCTATTTGGGCTTTTTTTTCTGATCTTCGGGGATTTGCCTTTGTGGTTGATTTACAAAATTTTTCTTGTTTCCTTCGGCGGCGTGCGTCGTGCGTGCGTCTATGCGTGCGTGCTTTGCGTGGGGGGGTGTGTGCGTGGTGGTGTGTGTGGGGGTTGTGTGTTGTGTGTGTGTGTGTGGTTGGTGTGTGTGTGTGTTGTTGGTGTGTGTGTGTGTGTGTGTTGTTTTGCGCTGTTGTGCCCCTTTCTTTTTGCTTCCAAACCCGGGGGAACACTCCACCTCTCACAGCCCAAAAGCATTAACAGAAAAAGGACTGCACACCCAAACAACCGTTGCCGCTGAAACATGGTCGGTGAGCGGGGAAATTGACAAAATGTGTGCTATTTTCGCAGCTTCCGTGTGCCCCGTGGTGCCGTGTCCCGCTTGCCACCCGTTCAAAGTATTCAAAGGTATTGGCTATTGATGGAACATCAGAACCCGTGGAATGAATGGAGCATGTCACATTTGATGTTTTTTTTCCCTATTGTTTTATTGGTGTTTAAAGTGGGAAAATAACCCATTCCCTTTTACAGCGGGGGGTGCTAGGGTCCCCCCAGCTTCTAGCAGCTCCAGCGGGACAAGTGAATCCCAAACCAGGTGGGCCCAGGGGTTAGGCCCCCTTGCGCTGGGTTGTAACTGCTTGTCCATTTTTTTCTCTAATCGTAAAAAAAACCAAACAGCATGAAATATCTTATATAATGAACACAGGCATTTTACTCTTTCTACACATCAAATTTAATTACCAAGAATGTGTTGATGGGAACTTTATCTTTAAACATTGACACAAAACACAGCAGTTTTCCCTCCTCGCATTTATCGACTAAGTTATTGATACGATTTCGATGAAAAGAACTCGATCTGTTCAAAGGGAAAACCCGGGATGATTTTTTCATGCATTTTCGTTATTTTTATCATAGAAGGGATCTTTAAAAAATTTTCGATCGGAAGTTGAATTTCTGGAATGAAAATTTTAGCGAAAACTCTGACAATGGAAAAGATGGAACGAAGAAGGCACTGTTAAAAAGGGGGTGGGCACCGTCAGCCCTTTTGAAAAACAGTGGAAGAAAAAAGGCGACTGTTAAAAAAGGGGGCGCACCGTCAGTCACTTTGTAAGAGGGGAACGAAGGGCGACTGTTAACGAGAGGTGGGGCGCCGTCGTCACTTTGTACAGTGGCAACGTTTTGCAAAGAATACCCCTAACATGCACTATACGAAATGGAGCTCACGATCTTTATGTAATGTACGGTCTGGTTTATACGCTTCCCCATATTTTTGTAAATTGAAGAATTTTCAAGGTTTGGCCAGTGGGGGTTTAAAAAAATGGCGCCAAAATCAACGCACAAAAATCGTTTTAGAAAAAAACATGTTTTTTCAGCCCAAGACAGTTAAAAACGAATAAAATTAATTACTTTTGTATTTCTATGTATTAATTCATATGGTTTCGGGGCATTCGCAATAAGGATTTACACGAAAAATCCAATTCATCAATTAAGGAGTAAAGGTAAAATCTCAAAACAAAGCTTTCGTCTCCCCGGGGTCACCAAAAAACATCGCACATTTTAACCCCTGGCTACATGTAGAAACTAAATCGATTACCATTCATACGTTGTCATCAATCTTCACAGCTTTCTTCTGGGAAATTTTTTAAAATGTTTTCATGTGATTGTCTCTTTTAAATTAGTGCGAAAAAGGGATTTTCCTTTTTATTCCCAAAATGGAAAACATCTCCCAAACCAAGGGGCTTACAAAATTTCATCTTTTTCTAATCCTCTTTTCCAAAAGAAGCCAAATCTGTTTCATTAAAATGTTTGTAATCACATGAGTTGCTTCCCTTTCCCTGTCCGGATCCTGAAAGGGGGGGGCATCTATTCATTTTTGTTCTGAATTTTTTTGCAAACATTCTACTAAAAATATGCCTTAAAAAGTTCACACACCAGAATATCGTTTATAACTGGGTTGCAAAATATTTTTCTACATAATGTAATTACTAGCTTTTTTTATCTTTCCGTTTTTGTTAATACATGGTTTTTTCCTTAACTACCTTTTCCATCCAACGTGCAAAACGTTTTTTTAGAGATGATGTTTATTTCTTTTGTTAAAGCTAAGTTCTTATTTATTTTCCCCTTCACCAGACTTTTTTCTGGCTAAACCTTATGAAGCGGCACTTTTTTTTCATACTTACATTAAGTTGCGTTTACACTGTGTTGCTCTAAATAGTAAAGACATCCCTGCTGCCTCTGCTACTAAGAGGGAACTGCCGGCAGTATTCAAATACTCCTACTGATACTGACTCGGATATTTTTGAATGGCGGGAAAATTTTCTTCTGCAGCAGTTCTGTCACTTCAACGAAACAGTAAAGTGTGAACCCAATCTTCGACTAAAAACAAGAAAATTCAAACATACTGAAGTTCTGATGTAATAACAAAACCAATTAAAGAAAATTTCCCGGAAGGATGTTGCTTCCCTTTGTCAATGTTACTCCGGGGAACCAGCCTGAAGACCCGTTCCTATGCGCTAAACAACTTTTGTAGAAATTGTTAACAGTAGGGGTTTTTGGGTTCCCTTATTCATCCCTTGTTCCCTTAAATTTTTTAATATGATTTTTTTGGAACAGGGATTAAAAAAAGGATCAATTTGTGTTTGTTTGCTTGTCAATAAAAGGGCAATTGTCTAGTATTTCCTTTCAATTTCATCTGGACAGCATTTTACGCTTTAATCACGAACACTTCCTTTTCACCTTTTGGTGAAAAATATTGCAAACAACATTTTCATTCTTTGGGTACTTTTTTTAATTTCGGGTTTCATGTCCATTTTAATTGCAACGAACGTGTGTGGTGTTGCAGTCCACTAAAAAAGCCAAGAATGCTAGGACTAGAACCCTGCCATTATAATTGAGCCTCTGGGGTCATTTTTTGGAAACTTTACAGGGTAGCGACCGGGGAAATTGGGGTTTATGTAAAACCCTAAAAGGGACGCTCCACGACACAAGCAGCAATGATTTCCCTGAATAAAAAAGATGTTGTTGACGCTTTCGACGGAATTTTTTTGGAATTCTTCTTCCACTTGTTCGTGGGGGTGGTTCGGTGTCCACTGTGGGACAGGATGAATTACGTCGAGAACGAATGGCGCCGAATCGCTTCACCCAACTTTTCAGGTGGGATTAAGACGTGGCCTTTGACACTATTTGAGGGAAACCCAAACGTGCTTTTCCTTGCATTACAGTCCCACAGGGGTCTATCTTTATTAGTTCCTTTTATCCCGGACTTAGCTTCATGGAAATACTACATACTTATCACCTGTTTAATTTTCAACAGCTCTGTGCATATAAAACCTTCCTTCAATTTCTTTATTTACACGTCTTCGGCACAAAATTTCCGGAGGACAAAACATATTTCCCGGTGTTCAACCAGTAAAGAACAATAAAATGTGTAAGTGCCGCCGATGCAAAACTTTATCAAGACATCGATTTTTTTAGCTTACCTGCAAGGCACAAAAAAGGACGTGATCTTAATATATTTTTCAACGAACACCACCAATTATCAGAATTTGGTAATTGATATCAATGCCTTTATATCAGATATCAATGACTTTTTATATCACTGATATCAATGACGTTTAATCACCGTTTCTTTTTACGGTTGTGATGAAACGAAAAACCTTGCCACTTAAACACCAATTTCTGCAAAACGGCTAAACATTTTTTATTGCAATAATAAACACCAGAGTTTCTGCACAAAAGGCTGAACACTTTTATTGCAATAAAAAACCAGAGTTTCGCCAAACGGCGAACACTTTTATTGAAATAATGAACACCAGAGTTTCTCACAAACGGGCCCTGAACCTTTTATTGCAATAAGAACACCAATTTTTCTGCACAAACAGCGAACATTTTTATTGCAAAAGAACACCAAGTTTTGCACAAAAGCTGAACACTTTTATTGCAATAATGAACCCCCAGAGTTTCTGCACAAACAGGCTAACCATTTTATACAATAACGAAGAAAACATCTCTTCGACAACAGGTCTTTTGAAACAAAACACAAACCCTCCTCCCATCGTACTTCTGTCCATCCCTTACATTTTACGTATTAGTTTTGTACCATTAATTGTGTTTTTTCTCACTTAGCATCTAGCAATGTTTCAACCAAAAAGCAAGTCCATACAACTCTACGCAAAGTTTGCAGACAAGCCACTTTGACAAACCACTCTCCCTAAGGTCACAAACTTACAAATAATATGAAATAAGGCAATCCACAAAAAAGTACACCCGAAATCAAACAAAACAACTAAACAAGATCAACCAGAACGTAATAAACTATTTTTGATACATGATCCTTTTTTCAATTGCACAAATACTAATTCCAAAAGAAAAAAACAGATATTTAGTCTGTAGTACTAGCCAACAAGAAGAGGAAAAAGCGAAAATTTGTCTTTGTCCCAGCCAACAAGAAAGGGGAAAAAGCAGATATTTGTCTGTGAACAAACCCAAAAAGAAGAGGGGGAAAAAACAGTATTTTTGTCTGTAGACACCAGCCAACAAAAAGGAAAAAGCAGATATTTAGTCTTAGAACCACCAACAAAAAGGGAAAAAGCAATATTTAGCTGTAATACCACCAACAAAAGGGGAAAAAAAGATATTTTGTCTGTAGACACCCCCCAAAAAGAAAATGGGCACGCAATGCAATGTCAATGAAAAATTCAAAAATGGCGTTAAACAAAATCTTTCCTTTGTTTTTTAATAACAATAAAATTGTGATAGAGATAAAACAAAGATTATAATAACAACCACAATGAAGCAATCACCGTAATTATGTATCTACATTAAAAACGATGCGAACACTGCCTAACGTTAACTTGTTTTTTTTTAATTTTTTTGCCGGGTCGTTCTGTTTTGAATGAACGATTGGGTACAGAAACAGGCTTTGTCATGCCCTTTAAAATTCGCCTGCCATCCCTAAGCAAATTTTCATTGAAACTTTGTTTTTCATCCGACCCAATGTACATGTCTTTACAAAGATAGGCCTCATCCACTTAAGGGGTTTGGAACGATACACAACCCTTTGTCCGTTTTATCTTCCCTTTTTCTGGGTCCCTGTTCTGAAAATTCATAATTCATTTTTTTTTTTTTAAAAGCCCCAATAATTAATATTAACATGAAAAAGGTGGTACAATTTAAGCAAGCCAACCCTTTTATTGTTACGTTTTTATTCCCCTCGAAAGGGCGGGGTTGAACTGACTTTTGACATTTGGTGATGGGGTGGGGACCCCAGCTTTTTTACATTTTTATTTTGTTAATGGTGTTGTTTTTTCAAATAAGCCCCTGGACAGATATTGTCAATATTTTTCATTATACCTTTGCCCCAGAGGCAGAAAAAAAATGCAATGTTGACATTAATTTGCAACATGCAGTATTTATCATCCATCATCATCACATCATCACATTAGAATGTAAAAAGCATATTCCCCCCGATACCAAGGTGGGGATAAGTCGGTTGCAAATTTTTTAAACCCCTTGAAACTTTTGCCATCGTGATTGTGGCCCTTTTAAACAAAGAAACCCCCTCGTCCTTTGGGTTGGGAAAAGTCAACAGTGCTTTGGGAATTTTTTTACATAGAAAAAAGGCTAGGCCAGAGGGATGCAATGAACATATTTCCCGTACCAAATAGCTTTTTAAAAACCCATCCACCCAAAACCCCTTCCCCCCCACACTCTTTTACTACCCCCCCCCCCTGATCGACCTCTCTCTCTTCCTCCCTCCCCCCCTCTCTTTTCTTCTCTCTCTTCCCCCTCTCTCTCTTTTTCTCTCCCCCTCCCTCTCTCTCTCCTCCTCTCTCTCTCTCTCTCTTCCCCAATGGGCAATTACCGTTATCGTCCAAAGATACTACTAGCAATCCTTGAAAGGAGTGTTTGGCTTCGTGATAGACCCTCACCAATAATACGACTTTGGACCATTGACACTGTCCCTTTTAACGTTCTCTCATCTTGACATTCAAAAACAGCTTTTGGGTTTTGAAAGTTTTGGTTTTAATTTCCCAAGGGTTTCTTTTAAAAATTGATTTGTCGCTTCTGCCTAGACACTTTTTCATTTTTTTTATTGTCATTGTGTTCTTTTACTTTTCATTTATCTCTTGTTTCTATCGGGTTTTTTGTTTTTGTCTTCATTTTTTTATCTTCTTTATTCTATTTATTTTTTATCTTTTTTTTCTAGACATTTGGGGGCTTTTTTTTCTTCGTCATTTTTTGTTTTTTTTTTGTGGGTTTGCCAGAAGTCATACATTGAACGTTCCTGCTAGTGTCACCTCTGCAGCCAATCACGGTGATCTGGGGGGGGGGGTGTGATGCTTGGGGGATTTTTTTTCAATAGTGTCGTTACTTTCGATTTTTGGTTTTTATCTTTCATCGGCATTCATTTACAAGTGGAATTAAAGCAATTCCAAAATATCGTTGACCTTTACATATCGTTATTGTTCTTTGATCCTGATGGTGAGGGGTTTTTAAATACTCATAGTCTTAGACATTCGTTATTTTTTCTTTTATCCTGATGTTGATGGGGTTTTTTTTGAAAAATTTGCTTTGCGTGCAGACCCCCTCGCGCCCGCCCCAAAAAAATTTTTTTTACATTTTAAAAAAGGAGTGACTGTGGGGGGAAGAACAAAATTTTGAAATAGGGGGGGCTTCCGCCAAAGACATTGACAAAAAAAAGCACATGACAAGATTTTTGTCAATTCATTGGTGGTAAGAAACAAATCTTTTTTAAAATTTGTTTTACATTTTTTCGGAATTGATCGCTCACTGACGTAATAAAAAAATCCCACCCAGCCAGCACATTTATGCATGAATATTAAAAGAAGAAACCCCAAATGTGTTTTTGGGAATTCTTTTTTACCCCAACTTTCCTCCACTAAAACATCTCGACCATATAAAATTTTCCAAGGCAATTTAGGCAAGGGAAGTTTTGGAGCAAATTCAAAACCAACTGAACGTATTGGGGGTCCCGAGTTTGAGGCGCAGTACTTCTCATGTTTTTTTTCCCCCGCATAATCATTTTGTGAGAACAAGAAACCAAAAGGGCCCGATTGGTAACAATCAAAATGAATGTCGGTTATACTGACAAAAAATGTTTGTTTTGATAAAGAAACCAAAACGCCCTTTTTTTGCGGAACTCTTGGGCACAATCAAACCAAACATCGAGTTCTGCCTGGATCAGTCACCTCAACGACTCCCAACGAAATATTGTTTTTTATAACACTGTTGCCATCGTTACAAAAAATAATAAAATGGGCAGTTTTGGGGTTCCTGGGGAGCTTTTTCTCTCGGGCTACCAAGGAAGGGGTGACAGGAAACGGCAAGGGTCATGATGCCGTGAGAAAAAGTAGCGCGCCGCATTCCAACCGAAAGCTCAATTCAAGTCCCT
Source organism: Conus ventricosus (assembly GCA_018398815.1). Lineage (NCBI taxonomy): Eukaryota > Metazoa > Mollusca > Gastropoda > Neogastropoda > Conidae > Conus > Conus ventricosus. Next base: position 1,093,451 of record CM031611.1, read on the forward strand.
AAAGTGGGGAAGGGCCAGGAAAGACGGGCCTCAATTAAACGATGTCCACACAAACAGGGAAATTCACGACAACTTGTTGTTTCCAATGCGAGCAATTATCAATTTTGTTGGGGGGGGAAACCCGAGGATCGGGGGAAACGCCCCGCAAGGGTGGAATTTAAGGTCACACCTGTCACTGTCAGCATGATGATGTTTTTTGAAAGGGACAACCCGACCTGTTTAAGTGTTCCTGAGACAAAGTGCTGTTTGGTCTGATCGCTGAGGGTTTTTCACCACCCAAAGGTCTGCAGGTGGGGAAACGGAAACTCAACGTTAGCCTTCTTATCGGGGTGTGAAACACCCCGAGGGGGGCCCAAACGGAAAATTTTATCTTGAAAAAATGTGGATTGCCATGACCGAATCAATTCCGGTAATGGGGTTTTCTTTTCGACTGTCCTCTAGCTGTTTTCAGTTTTTATTTTTGATAGTCACAAGAGCGTGGTCAGTTTCACGTCCTCAAAATTCTTTTATTATTGCTTTTGCTGTGATTTGGGGTTTTGTTTTTTAAAATGATCGACACCCCCACTGGTTAATTCAGTTTTAGAAACCCATTCTTGTTGCTTTCCCTTGGGAAAATCTGTACAACTTTCTTGCTGTCATGTCTGTGTTGTGTGGGGAACCCCCCGGGCGTGTGGCTGGGGTCACCTTTAGCTTTTAGCAGAAGCCGTTTTGTAAAAAAACCCGTTGGGCGTTCCGTTGGGGAAAAAGATCATTTGCATATATCTCTTGGTCTTACTTGTGTACTGCATTGAGTTGACAGGTGGTTTTTAAAGAATTCTTTTGGGAAAGCTAGTAACCCTGTCTTGAATTTTGTGCTCTGCGTACATGATTTTTTTCCTCAGGTTGGGTCATGAAAGGGTTGGGGTTTTTTCCAATGTGCTTGTTTTTGGGCAGTGGCACGTCACCCAAAACCAAGCTGAGCAGGAAAAATTTTGACTCCAAGTGGTCGGCTGAGTTTTGTACGTTTTTATGTGACCCCGGTTTGCTATAAGCAGGCGGGACATGAAGGAAACGGTGGGGGTCCAAAATTTTTATCTACACATCACTGTCCTTTCTGAGAATACCCCAGTGTAAATCCATTTCTGAGAGAGTTTCTATGTTGTGTTGACATATCCGTTTTAGGGCCAAACACATTTTTCAGGCTGGCAAGCGTAGAAGCAGAATTTGCAATCCGACTGTTATCTAATTTATTTGGTGTTACGCCAATACTCAACATCATCTCCTTTCTTTGAGGCAATTTCATCAGTTCTCTTATGTTTGATTGAATTTTACGTGACTTCATTCCTGGCAGCACTGGTACAGGGCTGTTAGCACTTCCGTGTTTTTCTAGTGTCACGGTCTGATTTTCTAGTGTCACGGTCTGATTTTCTAGTGTCACGGTCTTTTTTCTAGTGTCACGGTCTGTTTTTCTAGTGTCACGGTCTGTTTTTCTAGTGTCACGGTCTGATTGTCTAGTGTCACGGTCTGATTTTCTAGTGTCACGGTCTGATTTTCTGTGGAAACGTCAGTAAAGTGACATTTGGACATGGGTGTTCATTTCGCCGTTCATGGGCTAGGGAGCCTTTGAATATAGGTGAGATTTCATTTTGATAGAGACCCCTTTCGGGGTAACCTTTCTGCTGTTTCCTCTTTCCTCTGGTGACTGGTGTCTTTTTTCCTTCAAGACATTGAACAGTCTCCTTCTCCCTTTGCCAAAGTTTTGGAGCGTTGTGACACTTCTGTCAAAATCAGGTGATGGCTCCTCTGTCTGGGCACTGGAAGATGCATGGCCACCCTGTACACCTGTAGTGGGTGGACCGACTGTAGAGGACAGCATGTTGTCTACTGTGGTCAATCTGGAACAAAGCATTTAGCAGCAACAGATTATGATTGTTGATGGTTTGCACTGGTCAATGATAGGATAACTTTAATGTATGATGTTTTCAACAATAGCAACAACTCTTTTGATGTCGATGGTTTTAATTGTGTTGAGAATCAAAAACGCGAACAGTAGTTTCTTATCAAGATGATATTCACGCTTCCTTCGTACATTTTTCTCAGCTTTGCTAGCATTTCAAGCATTATTATCTGCAATATATGAATTTCAGTAACAGCATACTTATCTAACTATATCACCGCCATGTCATAATTTTTCACTTGTTTCATAATTATAACCTTGAGTATTCGTTTTAAATCCGTTTGTTCATTTATACAAACCTGTTTGTTTTCAAAGTTCCTGCCCTCACTTGTAACATTCACAGGCGTACAACTCTCTTACGTATCTCGTGTCAAAGTCCTTGGTATTGACAGATTCGTTAGCATTCTCTGTTAATGAACGTAGTGATGAGCGCAACTGGTAAAGGCTGACATACATCTAATTCCATGGAGAAGCAGCTGTATTATGGAGACGGCTCAATAGATCGTTTCTGAGTAAAATGCAGCTGTAAATGCGTTTCGCTTAGAACTGATTCTATTGTCATGATGCAAAAGACACCCTGAAACGCTCTCTCTCTCTCTCTCTCTCTCTCTCTCTCTCTCTCTCTCTCTCTCTCTCTCTCTCTCTCTTCTCTCTCTCCCCTCTCCACTCTCTCTCTCAAATTGTATTTTATAAGGATCAGCTGCGCGCTTGTTTAGCTCGAACAAAATGCATGTTTACTTAGTGTTGTGGCCTAATATTGAACCCAAATTTTGCAGACTGGTTTGTCTGGACATTTTGATTTTTGGCCGCCTTGTGGTCGCTTTGTGCCGGTGTTTGTGGGTTTTATGTCGAAAACAGCCAGAAATCGAGCCGCTATAATATTGTCTTTGAGTGTAAAAAAAAAAATAAAAAAATAAAAAAAATTAAAAAATGTCAGGTACTGGGGGTCCCGACGGTCCGAACAACAGGGAGAGTGGAGTCAGGCACCCATACCACACTCACCACAAAACACAAGGACCCAGGACATACACTCAAAGACAATATTTATTGCACATTACAACACTCACACAGCGCACACACTAAATGGGGTGGGAACACTGGCAGAAGAGAGAGGACAGAGAGAAAGGCAGGAGAAAGGAGGGAAAAGAAGAGCGAGATACGGAGAGATTAACTACTAGATAGGGTCCAAATAAAATAAAAGAAAACAATGTTAAGCCCTCGTCCCGGGATGCCCCAAATTACACCTCTATTTTCCCTTAGAAAGAAAAGAAGAACTAGAGACAATCTAAATATGATCACATCACAGGGCCTGAATTTTCAGGAAAGGAAGGGAAAAAAAAAAGGAAAAAAAAAATAAAGAAAAAAAAGAAATGCAGAGGAGACAGAGGGGCCTGGACCACTACCACACCACTCAGACACTTCCGACCAGTACACTCATCTTGTGTCAACCAAGTCCAAGTCCAATGATGTCTTGGTGGAAGTCGGGACTTCCAGCCGGCAGTGGAAGCACACAGCACCCCTCCTGCCGTCGCCTCAGCAGCTCTCCCCAGCACCGCGGCCAAGGAGGAGGTAGGCCCGGGAGTTCCGAGGAATCAGCCAGACCGCGGACCACCCGAGAAAACCTAACAAGCAAACAAACAAGCCCTAAGGCTGGGGTCAGTACCATGCTGGGAATATGATTCCAGTTTGGTCAGTGTCAGAGGGTTGTGGTCGGTTGGTCGAGGCCAAAGAAAAGAAGAGTGTAAGAGGGAGATAAGAGGGAGGAAAGCAGCAGATAGAAGAATGAAAAGCAGAAAAATGAGGTCCGTCCAATAAGAAAGAGTAGGCGTCAATCGAAAAATAAAATACTGCGGTAAGGAAAAGAGGGCTTGTATTGGTCAAGTCATGTCACACATGATACAGGCCCTAATCTCAATTAATTAAATGTTAATGCAACCTGATAAATTGGCCACGAGTCAACATTCCTTAATATTTATCGATCTATTTCAATCCAAAACTGACATAGGTAGGAACATTTTTTAGAAAGAATTATGCATTGAATCGACAGGTGATTGAGCAACCACTGGCAGACTTTCCTTTGAATTAAAAAAAAAACACTAAATATTTCGAACCATCACCGTAGGCATTTTTGCTCTTTATACATAAAATGGATTATACTATAATGAACACTCACCCGCAAACATGCACACAAATATTTATGCATTAAACGAGGAACAAAAACATGGGGAGGAGAAAATGACCGGAAGAGAGGGTGGATGAGTGTCCCACACCCACCCCTGGTAAACTTTGCCCTCAACCAAACACACCACGGTTCACCTCATGAGTCAAAATTTACTCTCCAACAAAATAAAACAGGCTCTTAGCCTCCACCAAAAAGCAAATAGTATTGTAAAATTATGAAAGTACGACGGACACTAAATTTCAATGAAAACTTATTCTTTTGCTCTATGCGTGAGCCATACTCGACCGGCAATATCTCGCACTCACAAGATTTTTAGCAGGACAACTAAAACAACCCTGCACAAGAAGCAGACGAAAACCAGCAGAACACGCAAAACGTTTTGGAGAGAAACTAACGATAGAAAGAATTATGACCTCCACCTTAGAATTTGAATAAGTGATTTGCTTTACATTAACCGTGGGAAAATATGCGAAGAAGCCTATCTCAAGGAACAAAACGTCACTTACCAACAGGCTTGTGAAAAGCTAGCCGCATGCTACGCTCTGCTCACTGAAGAACCAGCGTCTCCAACACCAGGCTCCCAACTCTCCCGACGAGGAAAAGAATGGTCGTGAGACCACAGCCCCAGCCCTGGTCAGCAGGAAGAGAGCTCCCAAGTCACCAACCACCAAAAACCCCTATGCCCAATCCAATGAAGGATAGCACTCCGGGGGCGAGGTGAAGATTCCAATGAAGAAATCAAAACAGCAATGAAGCTGAACCCGAAAACGCTACCAGGGAGAAGATATGTCTTCGACTCGAGGCTGGACTTTCGCAAAGTGCCAAGAGACGACACCGCGACAGAAACGTCAGCTTCGATTCTAGGGTGAGTAAACACGAGAATCTCGAGAAAAACTGAGGCATGCGTGTCAAACCTGACACAGCGAGGCCTCGTGGAAACCCGTGGACAGTTACAGGTAGGAGGGAGGATGATGAAAACAGATTATATAGAGGGGGAAGGATGGAGGAAAGGCTACACTGGAAACAAGAAATAACGAAAACAGGATCCAAAACATATTGCTAGGGTTTCTGTCGTCGGATGGGAAATAAAAACGAACAGGAAAGATCTCCCCACCTGAATATTACCCCTGGACAAAAACCTGTTCGTGACAACAAACAAACTGTGAAACTCAAGACTGTGGTGGACAGTGTCATTTTGTTGTTCCCTCTTGACGCTCTTGTTCTGGGGTTATTTGTTATTGCTGTGTGGTGATGTAGAGCAGACCCAACCCCAAAGAAGAACGCTCTACGCTAGACCAGCCTGACCAGTGGTGACCACAGGAACAGTGTGGACACGCCCAGTATTTCAACCAGCACACCAAGAGCTACGTCCACCATCCAACATACTTCAAATATGGATTTTATGTCCATGCTCCGAACTCACAATACGAAGCTTAATGACATGAAAGGCGATGTGAAGGATTTGCGGGATGGATACGCTGCCCTTCATGGAGAAGTGAGATCCTTGAGATAGACGTGGCAGAGCTGCGATGGGAGCAAGAAGACCTCCAAAACTGCAGTGACATCTTGAAGAGGAGATGGATTCTTCCTGACATAAGACTGACGATTTGGAAAGCCGATCGCAACGGAAGAACTTGATTTTCCATGGATTTCCTTGAAAACAAAATGAAACTCAGCAGGAACGTGAGACTATGGTCTATGGGATGATTGCAGAGAAGCTGGAGCTTACTGTGGATTTCCCTTCCGATCTTGTGCACGCCTGCAGCCAAGCCCTAACTCTCCAGTGATCACTTATTGCATATTTCTTTTAAGGACAAAAAACATATTTTGAAAGGAAGATATACACTGGAAGGATTATAAGTGTTATAGGTGAGGACTTTTCTTTCTGAATGAGAGAGGTGTGGAGGAAACTAACTTCTCATCTTCTCCTTCTTCTTCGTTCACTCAGGAACCCCAGAGGCATTGACGAAGGCTGCTGTACGGCGGAGGCCCTCCAGTAATCCATAAAGCTTTTCACTCATCGTTGTGTTGGCAGGCCAGGTCTCTGCCCTTAGCTTTCCATGTGTGGAACAGTCCTGCAGGAAATGTTCCACTGTCATTGGGACTGCACCGCATGGGCGATCTAACGACTCGCCAAACTCCTCATCTGAAGAAAACCAGGGGTGAAGCAAAACGTGCAACCATGGTCTTTGATCACCCGTTTATTGATGGCAAGAAATACGGTCTTGACGGTGGCGACAGATCCATCGCCCCACAGTGATACCAGTTGCATTTCGCTGGTGCAGGCAGAATTTTTGTGCAGTGCAGGTTAGGTGCGACACTGACAGTGACCCGATTCCAGTGAGTGAGCCATCTCGCTGTGACAGTGAGTGAGCCATCTCGCTGTGACAGTGAGTGAGCCATCTCGCTGTGACAGTGAGTGAGACATCTCGCTGTGACAGTGAGTGAGCCATCTCGCTGTGACAGTGAGTGAGCCATCTCGCTGTGACAGTGAGTGAGCCATCTCGCTGTGACATTGTAAACATCGGTTGCGTTATAGCTCGGGTGTTTGAATGTTGCAGCGCAATTAGGGAGGAGCATTATCACAAAAATCAGCTTTTGGATGTCATCTCTTTCGAACCTGATGTTATTTGTGCTAAACACAGTGAACAACTGACATGCATGCCGTTGTGAGCTGATTATGTCACTGCTCAACTAGGAAGCAGGGATAGTCTATATTTAGAGCAGAGACCACTGTCAACAGAAGCACGTGGCACTGCTGAGGACAAAGACCGGGGGCTGTCTCAAAACATAATTGTAACGAAGGTGAAATTGTTCTTGTTCCTATAAATGTGTAAGTGAGACATCAGTCAGTTGAGACATCAGTCAATGTACACGAAAGCGGAGCGGAAACTTGTCATGAAAATACACCTGTTTTGCATGCTAATGAAAATAATGTTGATAATAAATATTTGTAATCTTTTATGTTATTGCACTGGAATATAAATGGAAAATTTTCTAACATTCACACTAAAAATGTTCTCTCATATTTCTCTCATATTGAAACTTAAAAAAAAAATTGAAGTATTGAATTAATGTTTACAGACTATGCTGTGTTTAGCAAACCTGCTCTTTAGTTTAAAAGTCAAGCCAGACATCCAAGGGGTTTATTACGTCTGATTAAGAATGATTTAGTGCCTTGTGTTAGAGAGTTCAAAATGAATTGTTGTAATGCTCGTTTTTTTTAGTTGACAAGACTTCAGTTTAACGGAGGAAGTATTATATGTTTGTGCATATGTGCCACTTAAATGTTCACCGAATTGTGCTTATTTTATTGACGACTATGGTATTTTTCTCTTGAAGAATGTCTGACTAATTGCATGCTTGATCTGACTTATGTTAATGAAATCTTAGCTGGAGCTCTGATGTGATTTACGAGCATGATACTTATAATTTGAGTTTCGTGTTTGTTCAGATTATTCAGGAAGAAAATCATCCGATGCTGTTCACAATAATTATGGAGAATATTTATTAAATAGATGTACCTCACTGGGATTGTGCATACTAAATAGAGTATGCAATGGGAATCTTGACGAGCACTATACGTATATTTCTGACTCAGGGTGCTACGTGAATGACCATTTTCTGATTTTTCGAAGTCTAATCTCCATTGCTTTGCCTTTTTGAAGTTAAGTTGTATTAGATGGATTAAAATCTGACCGTTTACCTTTCGAATTCAATTTTGGAATGCCTAAATTTAACACTGTCTTAAGAGTATTGAAAACAATTGTGAGATTATTGAAAAGTTTGTATGGAACTCTTCCTTTGAACAAACTTCTGCCCATACATTGCAATCGTTTGAAGTATTATCATTACATGACGGTGCTTTAAATATGATAGATCGTGTCTGCAATGAAGCCTCGACTATGTTTGTTGTATGTCTTAAAATTTACGCTAGTTGTCTGGAAAAAAAGAATGTTTGAACAAAACTGATGTAAAAAGTGACAGGTATGAGGAAGAGTGTCAAATAAGTAAACCAAAACCTAAAGGATTGCTGGGAACATTTCTGTGGACTAGGGATCTCAAATTAAAAGAAACAACGTTCGTTACTTTCATCAGTTAATGATCAAAAACAGTTTGGGAAGGATGTGCTTGGAAGTATGAGTCTCTTTTAAAAGAAAACAATCATGAAACATCACAACAGTGGTTGACTGGTATCTCACCCTAAAAACATACTGGAAACAAAGAGGTCGAAACGCGTCGTGTTTTGTCTTGTGATTCTTCTGTCCACTTTTGTTTTGTTATTTTTGTTTTTGGCGGTTCGGTAACATTAATTTAAGCTTTCTTTAAATTAACAACGTTAAATTCTCGTATGATTGATGACGGTGATGATGATACTGATGACGAAGGTGACAATGGCGGTTCCATGGACCGCCCAACTTCTAGAGAAGAAGTGTTGGCAATAAGGAATTTTAAGGATGGTAAATCGGCTGGTCCAGACGGAATTATTGAGGAGATGATAAGGTGCTCCGTGGATAGAATTGTCGACTTCCGTGTTAAACTTTTTAATACTGGTTCCCTCATGCAGCTAGTGAAGGGTTTTCATTTTCATAATATACCCCCCCCCCCCCCCATTTTTTTAATTTCAAATCTTTGCCAAATCATTACTATAATGATGGAAGAATTGTTAACCTACACTTGTTTTCCCCCACTACTTAATTGTTCAGCATTATATTGTTTGGTCAATCAGTGGGCGATTGCATCTCTTAGGAGATCCAAGTAAAGGTTGTTCTACTCAATTCTCAGCCGCTGACAATGCTTGGGTTATTGAACAGCAGAGCTGACCACTCAGACTGTTCCATACTTTTTTTTTTAATAATCTCCTTTGCATCCTTATATGGATCCTCAAGCATAGGCTCAAAGATTATCCCATACATTTTATACTGTTTGCACAATGTATTTAATTTTTCAGCAACTTTTTACCTCTCCACACTTTCATTTTATTTTATTCTACTACCTTTCGCTGGCTGCTTTGGGGGTGCTGTTGGATTCTTCTTTGAACCCTTGGTGGTGAGAACACCATAGAATTACGGACTGTGGTGTGTCTCTATTTGACGCCAAGAGCACAGACACAATCAGCCGTGTCTCCCTGATGAGTTCCGATCCAGCAGACGAAAGGCCTAGGAGCAGGCGATACATATAGATCTGCCTTCGAGAGGGATTGCGATGGTTCCCTCATGCAGTAAGTGAAGGGTTTCATTTTTATAATATACTCCCCCTCCCTTTTTTTCTTTTTTAAATTTCAAGTCTTTGCCAGATCATTACTATAATGATGGAAGAATTGTTAACCTACACTTGTTTTCCCCCACTACTTAATTGTTCAACTTTTTAATACTTTGTTCGAAAAGGGAATGTTGCCAGATAGTTGGACGGAAAGTATTGCACTACCTTTATATAAAAAAACAACAGGTGATAAACACGACACTAATAATTACAAAGGTATATCAGTATCTGATACAAGTACTGACTGCTATAGTTCTATTGTAAACAACTGATTTTCAGGAATGGACACGCTTGCCTAATATCACAGGGAACAGTAAGTGGGGTTTAAAAGAGGCTATTCTGCCATTGATCATGTGTACACATCATTAGCTTTAACACAAAAGTAGTTTTGTTTCACCGCATTCTTCATGGTCCTTTTATTGATTTTGAAAGAGCGTTTGACTCCATTAAAAATAGTTTAACCTATTCTGATTAAAAAATGGCACTGTAGGACAATTCGGATGCATTCACAGCATGTATGTTATAGTCAGGACTATGTTATAGTCAGGAGTAGAATTCGTTCTGGCTCAAAATCACCAGACTATCTAAACTGTACCCAAGGGGTAAACAATGCGACTTTACTAATCCAGTGTTGGCTATTTTATTAATAAATGAGTTAGCTTTGAAAGTAGTCAGAAATAGGACGCATGGTGCTACACTGACGCATGAATGCTTTGAATTATTTATGCTACTTTTGGGAGATGAAGTGACTCTCTTCTCTACAACAATAGTTGGGTTACAAACACAGTTGAAAAGCCTACATAGAGCGGCATCAAAACTCTGTCTAAAGTTGAACGTGAGTACAAATAATACAGTTGCTTTTACGAAAGATGGATACTTCGCACCGAGAGACCATTGGGCGTATGGTGGAATCCCTATGCCTGTGGTTATTGTTTTTAAATATTCAGGCGTTTCTTTTCAACAACATTGAATTTTACTGTGAATGGGAGATCCTACAGTTAGCCAGTAGCAACGACCTGACCTCGATCAATGCACTTCTCTGGTGGTCTAACACGACGCTTTGGCACGGTCCTAGTGACCACACGCTTGCAAACTGACTTTCTCATCGTCCCCATGAGGCTGGATGTTGGTATGTAACAGCATGAGGCTGGATGTTGATATGTATTAACAAAGTCACCAGCCTCAGCGGCCCAGTGGTAGTGTCAGTGACACTGTTAGGGGGTGTGCTTTGGGTGGCGCGAATTGAAGTCCTATCAGTGTTATATGTCTATAGAGTCCCCCCACCCACCCCATTCAGATATCATCCCTGTTGTTGGGTGTCCTATGAGTTCGACTGGGAAGATCAGTCATCCACTGGAGTTTGATTTACTTTATGGATGCATCTCCGAGATGGGTGTTCAGGTTTTCTGTCTGCATCGTTTGGACCTGAGTGAGGCGAGATGGGTGCTCAGGTTTTCTGTCTGCATCGTTTGGACCTGAGTGAGGCCGGAATGTGTTATGAAAGCTATCATTGAGTGCAGCCTTTCTTATAGCCTCTAACCAAAATTGAACACAATAGTATCATTTACTTTCGACATCGCTGATCATCGGAAAGTCTCGCATTTTCTGATCTTTTATTTCCCACTCACCTAATGACTCCACACCCATGCCTGTTCGTTTCAACCTTCAGTTTCAGCGTTCTTTTGGGCCCTGTCATGGGAAAGACGTGTTGGGGGAGTCCCTCTGATTCAGGGGTTCAGTACACGGCCAGACGTAGTTTGGATTAGAACACGCGTGAGACAGCTCCATCGAAGTGATTTGGCAACAGCTCAGTGTGTCCTCTGAAAGGTCATCACCTGTCGATCTAATGTTTATTGCTCATTGTCACTGTTGACGTCAAGACTGCGATGAGGACGATCTAACGTTTATTGCTCATTGTTACTGTTGACGTCAAGACTGCGATGAGGACGATCTGACGTTTATTGCTCATTGTTACTGTTGACGTCAAGACTGCTATGAGGACAGAGGCATAGGAACTGAAATAACCAGCGTGCAACCCGTGCAGCAGAAACATCGGTGTGCAACCCGTGCAGCAGAAACATCAGCGTGCAACCCGTGCAGCAGAAACATCAGCGTGCAACTCGTGCAGCAGAAGCATCAGCGTGCAACCCGTGCAGCAGAAACATCAGCGTGCAACCCGTGCAGCAGAAACATCAGCGTGCAACCCGTGCAGCAGAAACATCAGCGTGCAACCCGTGCAGCAGAAACATCAGCGTGCAACCCGTGCAGCAGAAACATCAGCGTGCAACCCGTGCAGGAGAAACATCAGCGTGCAACCCGTGCAGCAGAAGCAGCAGAGGAACAGGGAATAGTGAAGACTGTCATTAGAATGAACACTGGAATATGCCCTGCTGCTGACAAAGGTATGAGTTATTTTAAACAAAAAGAAATATTCCAGCTTCAGAAGAGCTATGGATAAATCAGTCCAGGTCTAAGATCTACCCTTTAAAATGGACCAGCCCCGCATTGTCGCCATTTCATGAAAATGCAGTTGACAGAGCGGATGCATTTATCCTGTAAAAAAAGTACATAAAACTTCGCCAATAAAATCAGAGAAGCGCTATATGAAATATGTACATATACTGACTTCCATAAAAAGCGCGAAAATATGAAAGGCTATTTTTCGGGTGAAAAGGGGTGAATATACAATATTGAACCATTGTGGCAAGTTGTTTGGGTCCAAGACTCACGTGCAGTGAAAAAATTGTGTGAGCAACACATCATTCCCGGCATTGGAGGGTCAACAAAAATGGCAAACTGGTTGCTGCATGTGAGGCACGTGCACACCATGCAGAGCAAAGTTAACCAGCGACAAGTACACAGGCATGCAGCCTTTATAAAGCCGCGCTACAAAGTTCAGATAACGACTTGCCGTCTGAGCGCTACAGAGATGCCAAGACTACGAGCAGAGGAACGCAATCGTGCCCTAGGCCATCTGGAGGCTGGTGTGGATGCCAGGCAGGTAGCCAACATCTTTAACGTCCACATCTCAACCATCTATCGTCTGCAGCACCGCATGCGAGTCACTGGTACCACTGATGATCGTCCCCGGCCAGGCCGTCCTCGGGTCACCACACCAAGAGAGGATCGTCATTTTGTTCGAACCCATCTGCGGGACAGGCGGCAAACAGCCGCTAACACTGCTCGACAGGTGCCTGGGAATCTCCAGCAACGAATCAGCCTCAACACAGTGCGGCGGCGTCTTCGGGAGAATGGGCTGGCGCCATGGCATGTAGGCATCCTCACAGAGGTCCGGTACTGACACCAAGACACCGGCAGGACAGGCTGCAGTGGGCACAAGCCCGAATCAACTGGCGCAGGCAGCAGTGGGGACGCATACTGTTCTCAGATGAGAGCCGTTTTTGTATTGACATGGCTGACGGTCGTGTCAGAATATGGCATCGACCTGGTGAACGCTATGCTGACTCCTGTGTGGTAGAGCGGAACCCCTGGGGAGGCCCGAACGTTATGATATGGGGTGCAATTGGCATTAACCATGCCATAGGACCAGTCATCTTTCAGAACATTGGTCCTGGTCGCGGACAGGGTGTCAATCCACAGCGCTACGTCCACCAGGTGCTCAGACCCCATGTCGTTCCTTTTTTTGCGCAACACCCAAACTGGACATTCCAACGGGACAATGCAAGACCACACACAGCCAGGGCCACCCAGCAATTTCTTCAGCATAACAACGTCAATGTGCTGCCCTGGCCAGCCCTCAGTCCCGATTTAAACCCAATAGAACATTTTTGGGATGAACTTGGCAGACGGTTGGACCTCCTGCGTCCACGACCAGCAACAGCGGCTCAACTTCACCAGGCCATCGTCCATGTGTGGGCTGGTGTGCCAAGGGGACGCATCAACCACCTGGTCCACTCAATGAGCCGCAGGTGTCAAGCAGTTGTCCATGCAAATGGTGGCCACACACGGTATTAGGACTTCAAGCTGGTTTGTCACGTGACCTTGGATTTTCCACACAAAGACATATTGCTGATGACATTTTCACACATTACCGGTGTAATGAATCAAATCACGTTGAATTCTCGCTTCCACTCTGTACAATTGTGACCAATAAAATTCGCCCCTAACCTTCAGCTTGTTTTGCTTTCGCGTTTTTTATGGAAGTCAGTATACATACATACATACATACATTCATGCACACACACACACACACACACACACACACACACACACACACACACACACACACACACACACACACATATATATATATATATATATATATATAGAGAGAGAGAGAGAGAGAGAGAGAGAGAGAGAGAGAGAGAGAGAGAGAGAGAGAGAGAGAGGTATAAAACTCACCTCAACGTGTTACCCACACCGGTAGTAGAGGCAATGCAGAAACAATTCATAGCAAATACGAATGACATGCACACGAAGTGGAACATCTTCACCTTGGGACTGGTTCCAGCGTGCATCGCGTGTGTCCTGTCACATCAGCCTGAATGGCAGTGGCAGACGGTCATGAGACTTCGTTGAAAATTTCAGCCAAGGAGAACGGAGGTAATGTTTCGCAACAGATTATTCTGTGATTCTTGTCTCAACAACTGAGAAATGAAAATGCATTGTTTTGGTTTAATTTTTTTATCTTTAACATTTATTTTGCCTAAGGTCGCCGGTGTTCCTACAATCTCAAACGACGATGAAGACGAACGACCAAGTTTGATGACCATTGTCTCTGAAATACAATGATTGCGTTGGAAAAGTCATTCATATTCCTACGATATCAAACCACGATGAAGAGGAAGAAAGAACCAAGTTTGGATATTCTTCTTCTCTCTTAAAGACAATTATTGCGTTAGGTACAGACCCTGATTTCAGTGTGATAATTCAGAATTGACTTCCGTCTTCCGTTTTTTGATAGGCTTGAAGCGAGGTTATGGATCGTGGTAATCCTCAGACTCTATGCTGTGAAGCTGGTGACGATTCAGTGTATTATTGACAGCGACAGCTGAAAAGCAGCTCGGCTGTTTTTGTTTCAAGTTAGAGCAGCTTCTATTTTCCCACTTTTAGTAGAAATTTTGTCCTGCAAATTCTCATAGAGATATTGTTATGATGCGCGGTTGATGCATGCCATGCTTCCTCTGATCATTTGCGCGGTGTGGTCGTGCTGGCTCCTTCTTATAGGGATGGGAAGAAAGAGAAGAGAAAGAGAATCAGACAGTAGTGCCGAATTAACGTGTTTCCTTCGGTTCGGGTATGTATTTACATTAAGCAACTGCCTCCATGCTTTGTATACGTTCATTATATCAGAGACTGTGCGTTAGTCTCTTCCATTAGTCATTTGAAAGGGTACTCATTGATTTCCATGCTGGCACATTCAACCACCCCACATCTTTCCCCCTGTCCGTGTCACTACAGCACTTCCCCGTATTTCTCTTTTATGTCTGTCTTTTGGAGGTTGCGTTTTTAAGAGTCATTATGTTTTTCTTTCTTGTCGCCATTTTTATTATATTTCTTTTTCTTCCTTTTGTTTTGCTGATTTTCACCTTTTTTTCTAGAAGTATTTGTGCGTTTCCTTTTTCAATTTAACAACAAACGTCAGCAATATCATTTTGATGTGACAGGTAGGAAGTAAGATGGCAAACATTGTCATGAGTGGTGCACTAGCTGTCTTTTCTGCAATGGATGTTTGTCAGTGGTAAACATTGTCATGAGTGGTGCACTAGCTGTCTTTTCTGCAATGGATGTTTGTCATGGTAAACATTGTCATGAGTGGTGCACTAGCTGTCTTTTCTGCAATGGATGTTTGTCAGTGGTAAACATTGTCATGAGTGGTGCACTAGCTGTCTTTTCTGCAATGGATGTTTGTCAGTGGTAAACATTGTCATGAGTGGTGCACTAGCTGTCTTTTCTGCAATGGATGTTTGTCATGGTAAACATTGTCATGAGTGGTGCACTAGCTGTCTTTTCTGCAATGGATGTTTGTCATGGTAAACATTGTCATGAGTGGTGCACTAGCTGTCTTTTCTGCAATGGATGTTTGTCATGGTAAACATTGTCATGAGTGGTGCACTAGCTGTCTTTTCTGCAATGGATGTTTGTCATGGTAAACATTGTCATGAGTGGTGCACTAGCTGTCTTTTCTGCAATGGATGTTTGTCATGGTAAACATTGTCATGAGTGGTGCACTAGCTGTCTTTTCTGCAATGGATGTTTGTCATGGTAAACATTGTCATGAGTGGTGCACTAGCTGTCTTTTCTGCAATGGATGTTTGTCATGGCAAACATTGTCATGAGTGGTGCACTAGCTGTCTTTTCTGCAATGGATGTTTGTCATGGTAAACATTGTCATGAGTGGTGCACTAGCTGTCTTTTCTGCAATGGATGTTTGTCATGGTAAACATTGTCATGAGTGGTGCACTAGCTGTCTTTTCTGCAA
>CM031611.1:1114272-1116772 GCA_018398815.1 Conus ventricosus
GGTAGACACGAACCCGGAGACATAAACAAAACAAGCCAATGAGTGAATCATGCTGTTGACACTGTGCTTGGTAAGAACCATTTTATAAGATGTCCCTGTGATCGTTGCGTAAAGTCTGTCCAGTTTCAATTCGAAGTGAACTGCTATAACGATAATATCTGCCAGAGACAAGAAGAATAGACACAAGTTGATTCTTTCTCTGATCCCATGCTTCCAGAGACAATCATGTTGATCATGTTTAAGGGAACTGAGAGGAGGAATAAAGGAGTCAATATGTACACGTCGACGATTTCTTTGAATGTTTGTTGAGCACCGTAGGAAACTAAGTCTTCTGGGTGATCCCATGGTGCCAAGCTGGACAGTGGAAAAGCCAGACAGCCGTCTGGAACCTGTGTCAGTTCCGTGACGTTCAATGTGCCAGGTTCATGTGACGTCGTATTGTTGTCCATTGCGTTGAAGCCCGCCTTTTTGGATAAATGAAGATACACATTCAAAACAGTTTATTCATTTGTTGTACATACAATCATTAAATCACACACACACTCACACACACACACACACACACACACACACACACACACACACACACACACACACACACCACACACACACACACACACACACACACCACACACACACGCCTATTGATACTGTCAAATCCTTAAATTGCAGCGAGATAATTGTCATTAATGACTGAGGCTTATATTAAGATGTGATATCTTTTCGTCAGTGGCTGATGGTCATTTTGAGATGTAATGTTTTTTGTTAATGACTGAAGATCTTTATTGGGATGTGGTCTGTTTTTGTAATGACTGAAGATCATATTAGGATGTGATTTCTTTTGTTATTGTTTGAGACTCATAATGCATGATATGCTTTTTGTTGATGTTGAGGCTCCTGAAGCGATAGCTTTGTGCTAATGACTCACAGTACAGTCATGATATAATACCTTTTCGTGAAGGTGCGGCGTAATGATTTCCGTTACTGACTGAAGGATCATGCTGCTGTGTGATATATTCTGTTACTGAAGGATCATACCGCTGTGTGATATCATTCTGTTACTGAAGAAACGTCTGAGTGTATGATTTGTGAGATACATGACTTGGAAAGTCTGTGCTGAAGGCCTACCACTTGGAACATTCGTGCTGAGCGATCATACCGCAGTGTGTAGCATTCTGCATTATGAAAAGGTCTGTGCTGCATTTGCTGACATAATGGGAATCGTGCTGCAGCCTGACCACTTATGGACAGTCGTGCTGCAGCCTGACCACTATGGACAGTCGTGCTGCAGCCTGACCACTATGGACAGTCGTGCTGCAGCCTGACCACTATGGACAGTCGTGCTGCAGCCTGACCACTATGGACAGTCGTGCTGCAGCCTGACCACTAGTAAACGTGATGCATCCTCCTTTAGCTCGTGACTTGGACAGCTGGAGTGGTATGACCAATCAATCGGTAGCAGCAGATAAAGCGTAGAGTGGCGTGTGCATACTGATTCGTAGAGTGGCGTGTGCATACTGATTCGTAGAGTGGTGTGTGCATACTGATTCGTAGAGTGGCGTGTGCATACTGAGCGGCAGGAGGGAAATATAAAAACATAGGTGTAAGAGGAGAGCCGGGAAGACAGGAAAGAAATGAAGGCAGGACTCTCCGGAGGCAAGTCAGGAGGCAGAGCCTGTCTGGTATTGTGTATTCCACTGTCAAGTCAGGAGGCAGAGCCTGTCTGGTATTGTGTATTCCACTGTCAAGTCAGGAGGCAGAGCCTGTCTGGTATTGTGTATTCCACTGTCAAGTCAGGAGGCAGAGCCTGTCTGGTATTGTGTATTCCACTGTCAAGTCAGGAGGCAGAGCCTGTCTGGTATTGTGTATTCCACTGTCAAGTCAGGAGGCAGAGCCTGTCTGGTATTGTGTATTCCACTGTCAAGTCAGGAGGCAGAGCCTGTCTGGTATTGTGTATTCCACTGTCAAGTCAGGAGGCAGAGCCTGTCTGGTATTGTGTATTCCACTGTCAAGTCAGGAGGCAGAGCCTGTCTGGTATTGTGTATTCCACTGTCAAGTCAGGAGGCAGAGCCTGTCTGGTATTGTGTATTCCACTGTCAAGTCAGGAGGCAGAGCCTGTCTGGTATTGTGTATTCCACTGTCAAGTCAGGAGGCAGAGCCTGTCTGGTATTGTGTATTCCACTGTCAAGTCAGGAGGCAGAGCCTGTCTGGTATTGTGTATTCCACTGTCAAGTCAGGAGGCAGAGCCTGTCTGGTATTGAAAGACATGTCTGTTTCAAGGAAACGCAAGATTACCATGAAGACATAGTCAAAGACCAGTGCGATGAATTAGCTCAATTAGTGTCTACAGTACCATGAGACCATTTGGAAGAAAGTCAAAGGAAAAAAGTTCAAAACAAGACAGTAAAGGAAGGTGTGACCAATGTTAACTTTATTATGAGAACTCTGCAAGATACTTACTAGCAGTGTGATAAGGGCTGTATAGTATACGATGCCATCA
>CM031611.1:1124272-1134272 GCA_018398815.1 Conus ventricosus
CTACACACTTCACTTCACTTCTACACACTTCACTTCTACACACTTGACTTCACTTCTACACACTTTACTTCACTTCTACACACTTCACGTCTACACATCTTCACTTCACTTCTACACACTTCACTTCTACACACTTAACTTCACTTCAACACACTTCACTTCTACACAATTCGCTTCACTTTTTCACTCTTCACTTCTACACACTTCACTTCTATACACTTCACTTCACTTCTACACACTTTACTTCACTTCTACACACTTCACGTCTACACATCTTCACTTCACTTCTACACACTTCACTCTACACACTTCACTTTACTTCAACACACTTCACTTCTACACACTTCACTTCACTTCTACACACTTCACGTCTACACATCTTCACTTCACTTCTACACACTTCACGTCTACACATCTTCACTTCACTTCTACACACTTCACTTCTACACACTTCACTTCACTTCTACACACTTCACTTCTACACACTTCACTTCTACACACTTCACACTTCACTTCTACACACTTCACTTCTAACACACTTCACTTCTACACACTTCACTTCACTTCTACACACTTCACTTCTACACACTTCACTTCTACACACTTCACTTCACTTCTACACACTTCACTTCTACACACTTCACTTCTACACACTTCATTTCTACACTTTCCAGACATACGAGATGATTCCTGTTTCAGGACACTACAAGGAAACAGGCAGGACTCGATTTCTGTAAGAGTGTTATCAAAAACTGGGGGAAATAAAAACAAAGAAAGAAATATTCATTCACCAACGGCTAGGAACAATAAACAATCCTGTGAGGCAATGAACGGTGCTTATTTGTGCGTAGTTACGGGAGTATCTTACTGGACACAGCATGATTCGTGTGTAGTTAGGGGAGTATCTTATTGGACACAACATGTTTCTGCTAATGCCAAGCTTGCTTATGGTGGTTATAACAGTACGAAGCTGAACGCTCCGTGGATGTCATTGTCA
Source organism: Conus ventricosus (assembly GCA_018398815.1). Classification (NCBI taxonomy): domain Eukaryota; kingdom Metazoa; phylum Mollusca; class Gastropoda; order Neogastropoda; family Conidae; genus Conus; species Conus ventricosus. The sequence goes on from CM031611.1 coordinate 1,125,270, forward strand.
CCGAGATTCCAGAAGCAGCATAGTCGTGGAAATTATGTTGTAATCTATACAGTCTGTGAGCGTCTTGCTGTCCTTTTGGCTGAAGTTTTATTGTCATTCCCTCATTGAACTGTTTGTCTCTTTAACATTTAACGCCTATCTTGCGCTGATGAGGATGAAGGTAAGTGGTTGGTCCTTCATTTTCGTTGTCCGGGGTGTTTTGAATCTTGCCTGAAGAAAGAGCTAAGACGTCGAAACGCGTTGTGTTTTGTCTTGTGATTTGTTTGTCTACGTTTTTCTTGGCGCTATTAATTACATTTAAAACATGTTTTTTTTGTTGACCTTCGCGTGTGTTTTTGTTGTGTAACAGAAGTGCGCACTGGAAACACAGAGAGAGAGAGAGAGAGAGAGAGAGAGAGAGAGGAGAGAGAGAGAGAGAGAGAGAGAGAGAGAAGAGAGAGAGAGAGAGAGAGAGGAGAGGGAGGGAGGGAGGGAGGGAGGGAGGGAGGGAGGGAAGGAAAGTGTCACGACTTTGTTGTGTGATGCAGCAAGGTGGAAATGTATTACTCAATTCTTGCCACACATCACGCACACACAAATCAGAATCTTCAAAGAAATATGATTCAAAGGAAGAAATCAGCACGTGGTGGTACGATGATGTGTGTCAACGATGAGCATGATAGAACGACGCTCAAAACAAACAATCAGAGAGTTCCAATGGGGAGAAGAAACAAGGAAAAAGTTCAGACCAGAGGGGTGAGGGGTGTAGATGCTTCACCAATGACTATGACGTGGACTTAGCTCTTGTTCTCTGCGTCGTTGTTGGTGTGGTCGTTGTAGATTACAGATTTGATGCCCAGCCCCCCTCCTTCACGATTTGCAGGACGTGGTTGATGAGGTTACGTGATGATGATCGTGGATTGATAGAAGTAGAAGACCAAAACAAACAAACAAAAAAAAAAACCTGGCAGACAGACGGACAGTTTCTCAGAAATCTCTTCACGACTGTACGTCTGCTCTTGTCCTTAACAAACCCCCATCCAACCCCTTTACAATAGCACTATCTTAGCTAGCTTCTGTACACACTCTTGGAGTTTCTTTATTTAAATAGATTAATATCGATGAAGAAAAGCTTGTGAGGTTCGTTCTTTACTTGATAATTCACTACAAATAATCTTACTCCATTATTTGGTCAGAGAAGATCATCTCACTTTACCAACTTCTATTGCACAAATATGATTCATTGCAAGTTGGATAACATGTGGAGCAAATATTCATTGGTTAGAACATTTCACGACACAGATGGAAATGTGGGTGAACGAAGATGGTGATGACATATCGCGATGTCCGGGCAACGAGCATGCTCCGCCATCACGATCACGAAATGTCGCAAAATAACCAATCGCGCATCCAACGGCTTGAATATAAAAAAGCTTCTGCAAGTTGACGATAGTCATGTAGATTTACATTGCCAAGCAAATTCCATGAATAAAGAATAAGAATTATGCCGATTTGACAAACATCAGTTCCAAGTTACAAAAACGAATCTCTCAACACATTAACAATCTATGAATAAGTCTAGCCTACAAATCCAAACATCGCCTACCTCAGGCAATCTTCTCCGAAATGGTTGTGGAATTCTGGCTGGTGCTGCCGCTCTGCCCCACACCAACCCCAGCAATGGTACGTCCAGCCTCCAATCCCTTCTGTGTTGGATCGCACGAATGGCCCAGCTCCCCTTGGTCTGCGGCCGTCTCTTGCTCTTCGCCAGATTACTGAACCATTTCTCCACGGCTAGCGTGCTGTAGCCTTCTTCAGTTTCAGATCTTCTGCAAATCCGCTTCAAACGTTCGATCGTTGCAGAGTTTGATCTTCTTGCTGTCAGCTTTTAATGCCTGTTGCCTGTTGTTCCCGATCTCGCAGAAGACCAGTGTTGCTCGATGACGTTGAATGTTTAGTCTAGTTGTCAACGACAAAGGCAGTTCATAGGTCAACGATAACATGTAACTTTACTTGGAGATATCCGCCAATAAACCATGGATACAAGGGACGTAACAATGAACGAAACTTACGTAGTTGTTAAAGACGCCACGAAATATTTTTCGTTCTGTTTATTTATGAGCTTGTTCTGTGACAGAGAGAGACTGGGAGGGAATAGGAGAGAGAAATAGAGACAGATAGACACACAGACAGACAGACAGGCAGATGGACAGGCAGGCAGACAGACAGACTGACCGACAGACAGACAAACAGAGGCTGAGACAAAGGGACAGAGGCAGAGATAGACACACAGTCAGGCAGATAGACTGACAGACAGAGAGAGAGAGAGAGAGAGAGAGAGAGAGAGAGAGAGAGAGAGAGAGAGAGAGAGAGAGAGAGAGAGAGGGGGGGGGGGGGTAAGCGCGGGCGCAAGCGCGCTCGCACTCATGCATGCACCACACACACACACACCACACCACACACACACACAACACACACACACACACACACACCACACACACACACACACACACACACACACACACACACACACACACACCTACTGCCCTATAACAATAATTATACCATCAAATTGCAAAACAGAGTTCTAAATACTGTGGACATTGTGTGACTCATTGCTCATTAATCAAAGAAAAGATTTATTCCACATACCTTCCCCAAACCAGCTGCTTCCCAGCTCTTTTCGTGCCATCAGTTATCGGATCAATGGAGCACCTACGGCGATGATGTCTTTCTTTCTTTCTTCTTTGTTTGTTTGCTTTCTTTTTTTTCCAAAGGCCAAAATCCACCTCTTCCATTTCTTGGCGAGCTTCCAGTCTTGTCAGCCTGAACGTTCATATCGTGCGACAAGATCACTATACAGACGACATTAGTTTTAAGATTAATATATGGATGAGACCATGATATAGTGCAGACTTGCGCCTCGAGCGTGCTGCGTGACGTTGTAATAAAAGGAAAACGGGTCGGAGGTGGACTCATAGAGCAGATGACTGACGAGCCATGCTGTGGAATACGTTTCTCTTGCTGGCCTTGGTGAGTCGGTTTTTGATATGCATTTACTGGTAACTAACAAACTCCTAGATATTTGACTAACTAAATACCCTGAAGCAAACTAGCCGCCAGAACTGCTACATCCACACATACACAAGAACAGTGGACGAACATACTTCGTACACAACATTTCTTCAATCCGCCAAGATGTAGATGAACAGATTTTATATACTGAATTCATACGGATAATTTATGGCATCTCTCTCTCTCTCTCTCTCTCTCTCTCTCTCTCTCTCTCTCTCTCTCTCTCTCTCTCTCTCTCTCTCTCTCTCTCTGTCTGTCTGTCTGTCTGTCTCTCTCTCTCTCTCTCTCTCTCTCTCTCTCTCTCTCTCTCTCTCTCTCTCTCGAGCAATTTACTCCACACATATCTAGGATTATTGTGTACCGTGTCAGCCAGCACAAACCGCCCGTGTACGCAATCAGAAACACAAATTAGCGTTACGGTCAGTGGAAAATAATGAATCTGGCCTTTCCACGTCACTGTATGGCTGCATATCAGAGACAGACGCGGGTAGTGATGAATAATGAATCTGGCCTTTCCACGTCACTGTATGGCTCCATATCGGAGACAGACGCGGGTAGTGATAGGTGTTCCAGTTTCATGTCGTCACTGTAGCTCTCTTTTTTTTTTTTCAGTTTGTTTTCTGGGGTTCTTCCATCTCTGTTTAAAAACGATTTTTTTTTTAATCAGATTTTCTTACCCGACCATATGTATTTACTTTGAACAATGTTGTCTTAAAAGAGGTAGAATATATATTGAGTTCAAACTCAAAGTTCAGTCCCATTACAGATTAATATAACTTATACTGTCAGATAATAGGCGAACACAACTTCCAAATAAAAAGCATGCTGTGCCTGTACTACTTGAGTGGTTTATTGAATAGGCCAGTCCTCAACTAAGCTTTCGACATATGACAGTTTGAAGTAGGACTACACACAAGCCAATTAGATAATTGCCACATTTCATGCCAAAGAGAGAAAAAGAAAAGGTTCACACACACACACACACACACACACACACACACACACACATTCATTATTTCCGGCCTGTCTGACTATCAACAGCGTGGCGAAGAAAGAACAGCCAAACACATTCTCCGCTCAGATTTAGAGCACGTGACGTTGTAGCAACCGTCAGTTGAGCTGTCGGTAGCAAACATCATGCGCTTGCTGCTTACGATCTTGGTAGCAATAGGTTTGTGTGTGTGGCTCCAGATTTTGACTGGACAAGCTCAGGACGTTGTCAGCAATATCCATGTGTTATCCAATGATGATAAGGTGAGGAACCACTCTCTCTCTCTCTCTCTCTCTCTCTCTCTCTCTGAGAAGGGCTAGACCTTAGTAAGCAAGCTCATGTCATCAGCAAATAAGACAGTGTGTGACAGACGAAAACATGTTGACCTCTGGACCGTGTAAAACAAAGCAAAGCCATGTAATGCCTTGGTCACAATGCACTATTCCAACGCGATAGAATGTGGAAGAGGGAGAAGAACCACCCACAGAACCACTTACAGTCTGCGGCAGTATACTGGCCCACTCAACAAAAAAAAGAGAGTCAGCAGAATAACGCAAGCCGGTCGTCTCCGCCTCCTGACTGGTCATTACATAGTGTGGTATGTACACATCTACAGGGAAGCAAGTCCATCTGGGCAACACTTGTCATCCCGAAACAGATATGGTCATGGAACCGTCAAACTTCACATGTCGCGATTTAGCCCTCCCAAAGTGGTAAAGACCAGCTTGCTCAAAGGGTCTTATTTGATTTTCAACTATATTTAGCACTTTCCATATGTGATATAAGATGAAGACAAAATGTGCTCCAAAGGTCCTGATGTCCGGAATTTCAAATTATAAATTTTGAGCACTACAGTTTTTGTAACTCACTTCTGTGTCACAATATTCTATCAGATGTGAACAGACTATGTGCTCAATCTCCAGTGCCGCATGCCGAACTGACAACTTCCTGCCTCAGATATCTCAGTCGCCCTTGGACACGCATGATCTTACTGCGTCCTGTTCTCGTAGCCTGGAACTGCAGGGACTTCTGTGTCCTCAGTATTCTCAGTCAGCATCCACCAGTCCCATCAAGGTCGCAGAATGTGTATAGTCTGGATGGTAGAAAATGTTGAATGGAAGAACCCAAGTCAAGGATTTGCATAAGGTATGATGGTCGGAATCTCTGGAGATGTAAGGCTTTGTTGGCCGTTGGAAAATTGGGAACTTGTAAGAAAATACATTGGTAAGATAGTACTAGTCGTTAGAAGTAGCATAGTCTTTTGTTTGTTTGCTCAATAGATCTAGGGAGATGTAGATAGATCAGGGTTTGGATTATGCCCTCCCTCCCCCTTTGGGTGCAGAATGGGAAATATCCGGTTGAGAGTGAATCATAACGGTACGACGTTAGGCGAAGGCAGGGAAGATATGCTGTGATGGGAACATATCAGTCGTGCGTTGTGACTGCCTTTAAGGAGACTTTGAAAGTGCAAAAATTGTTCCATTCAATGTTGCTGTTCTGTCGGGCCGTAGTCACTAGGACACCCCCATCTTCATCATGAGATGAACATATCGGTCATGCACTGTGACTGCCTTTAAGGGGATTTGCATGTGCGAGGATCGTTCTGTTCCATGTTGCTGTTCTGTTGGGCCGTAGTCACACGACAACCCCATCTCACACTGAGGTGAACATTCTCAGTCGCACTTGACTTGCCTTAAGAGGGCTTTGCATGTGGAGGATCTCTCTTCTATGTTGCTGTTCTGTTGGGCCGTAGTCACATAGACACCCCATTGCACAGACTGGAAGATGAACATGTATCGTTTTTGTTTGAAGGTTGATTGAAGGATAATGATTTCATTTCTGTTCTGTTCCTAGACAGATCGCGCATCAATGACTAGTGTACAAGTATGTTTGTGATTTCAATGGCTATGAGTCACATTGTTCTGCAATGGTGATGCAGGGCAGCAATGTTGCACATATTCAAAGGTTGGCAATGCATGCTTAAGTGTATTGTATGCTTGTTAGTGTGATTGTTGTGTGATGTCTATGTGTGGAAGTGGAATTCTACATATATGACTGTTCTGTGGAATGGTCTATACATGTGTATGATTGGTGTGTTGAGTGGTGCATATGCTGGAGTTGATGATAATGGTCCTGTCACCAATTAATATTGAAGTTATAATTGTTTCATTTGAAGTTCATCAGATGTTCGTGACGTAAAGAGTGGAGATCCTGAGGGAAAGGATTTTCCTATTTTAACGTTGCTCATCAGCTATCCTGACTTAAAGAGCAGATATTCTGATTAAAGTAAGAATCGTTTTATTTGGTGTTGTTTATCAAATGTTCGTGGCGTAAAGAGTTGATATTTTGAGTGAAATGAGTACCTTACTTGAAGTTGTTCATCAGATATTCTGATTGAAGTAGTGACTGTTTTATTGAAGTTCTTCATCAGTTGTTCTTGACTTAAGAGTGGACAATCCGAGTGAAAGGATTACCTTATTGAATTCATTCATCAGGTAGTTGGTGTAATAGCAGATACCTATAAGATGAATATTCATAACAATCATGCTGATTATAGTAAGTGCTGTTCTGTCTGCTTGTGTAGGATCGACAGGCGGTTTTTATAGTGTTTTTTTTATTTTTAATTTTGTTGTTTTAGTTGAGTTGGTTTTGTTTGTCTGTTGTTTGTGTAAACGTCGTTTTGTAGTGTGAATGCGGGTTTACTGAGAGTGCTCACTGCGTGTCATCGCTGGAGGAATACTGGTTTAACAAGCTCTCACCCTGTTTCGCGTTCCACAAAGAATAAAGATATTTGCAATTCATTCTTGAGTGTGTTCAGGAAGAGATGGCTGATTGACTGAGGGCTATCTAGCTCATGAGAACCGACCGCTTGGTCACATACATATGATACATGCTTGAAGGGGGCTTCTCTTCTGAGGACCCTCTGCTGCCACGCTCCCCACGAGTTTCTTTCTACCTACTGCGTACACACACACACACACACACACACAACACACACCACACACACACACACATATATATATATATATATATTTATATATATATATATATTTGTTAAATAGGTTTTTTAAAATAGAATCTACAAATTTGTTTCGAGCGCGTTGCGCTGTCATCAGGATGGTTTTTGGTTTGCCCACCGCCGATGTTATATAGCGTGTGGGCTCCCGTTTGCGGTTGTTTGCACGTGCGGGTTGCCTGCACGTGTTTTTTGGGGGCTTTCAGGTTTTTGTTTTGGGTGTGTTCACTAACAACGATTTCCATTTATGCCTGCAGTTGTTTACTATTACTGTTTTGGTGTTTAAAGTTGCTAAGTGTAGTTTGCATAGTATTAACCATTTTTCAGTTAAACATAGGTTGCACCTTTTTGAAACATTGCTGAATGGTGATGCTCTTTTTATGATTTTCCAGGATATATTGTAGCTTGTTTTTGCGTCTTTAAGTTTCCAGATATATTTGCTCAGTTCTGTTTGGTTTTTATATTTTCTTTATAAATGACTGTTTGTGGTTTGCATATCTGGTTTTGAAGTGGTTTTCAGTGATCCCTATGTATGTTTCTTTTTCATTTTCTGATGTCACAGTGGCTTCGTATACAATGTTGTTGTGAAGACATTTATTGCTCAGGGGGCACTGCTCTTTTGTGATGCAATTGCAAGATTTCCTTTCTTCACCCTTCTGTGTGTGTTGGTTTTCCTTTTATTAGATGCGTCAATTAAATTTTTGAGGTTGGGCATGCATGAATACGACAGTTTGACGGTGTTTTTGTTGAATTATTTTATATAGTTTGTGTTCTTTTGGGAACGAGGTTGTTAAAATTTTAAAGAATTCTTTTCCTATGTTTGTTTGAGTTTTCCGTCGTATGGTGGGTTGTACCATGTGATTTTTCTTTTCCTGTTTTCTTATTTCTATTTGTGTTATTGTCTGGATTGTATTGTAGTTTGTAGTTGTACCACTTTTTGCAGTGCTTCTTGATATTCTACTGCTGCATTGTTGAATACTCTTTCATTGCATGACAGGTTTGATAGTCTCTGATTTATGCCATTGGGTATGGCTTTTAATACAGATGGTGGGTGGTTGCTTTTGATGTTTACATAGATAGGTGTGTCATTGGGCTTCTTGTATGGTTTATATATGTAGTTGATGAGATCAAGTGTTATGTCTAGGTAGTTTACTACCTTTTTGTTTGCTTCAATGGTGATTTTTTAAGTTGTGGTTTTGGAAGATTTTACATAATTCTTTTTTCCTATTTTCAATGGTTCTTGGGTTGTTGGTTAGTGCAGCAAGGCCGTCGTCTCTGTATAATCCAACTTGTTTTCCGAGTTGTTTCTTGATGTTGGATAGCATAAATAGTCTGACCAGTTCGCATGTTTCTGCACCGTCATATGATCCCATGGTTACATCAAATGTTGAGTTTCTGTTCGTTTCTTGATCCAGGTTTCATTTTTGCTGTACAGTAGCGTTTTCTTGGTGTGGATATGATTTACATTTCTGACCCTGTTATGTCTGTATGGTTACTAGCAAATTTCAGAGCTTTGGTGAGCAGTTCCTCATCTATGGATGGGTAAAAATCTACTATGTCGAATGTGATGAATACCGTGTTGGTTTGTTTATCAAGTGTTTTGAACCATTGAATAACTTCATTTGTGTTCTTCCAGAGGTTGTATTCAGACTTTGATTTTACGTTCTTTATTGTTTATATATATATATATATATATATATATATAATTATATATATATATATATTATGAATATATGAATATAATCAAAAAGCCTAAAATGATTTTAAAAGTGCTCGACACCCTTGGGGAGCAACATTTGTCAATGATATTAAAAAGGAATGTTAAAACTCTACAAATTTGTTTCGAGCGTGTTGCGCTGTCATCAGGATGGTTTTTATTTTGCCCACCGCCGATGTTATATAGCGTGTGGGCTCCCGTTTGCGGTTGTTTGCACGTGCGAGT
>CM031611.1:1139272-1146772 GCA_018398815.1 Conus ventricosus
TACCCCCCCTATGTCAGCATCAACAGATTGCTCTCTTACCACCCCAGATGTTGTACACTATGTCAACATCAACAGATTGTCTCCTGTACCACCCCTATGTCAGCATCAACAGATTGTCTCCTTGCCACCCCAGATGTTGTTACACTATGTCAGCATCAACAGATTGTCTCCTGTACCACCCCTATGTCAGCATCAACAGATTGTCTCCTGTACACCCCGATGTTGTACACTATGTCACTCAACAGATTGTCTCTGTACCAACCCCAATGTTGTTACACTATGTCCATCAACAGATTGTCTCCTGTACCACCCCTATGTCAGCATCAACAGATGTCTCCTGTATCCCCCCATGATGTTGTTACACTATGTCAGCATCAACAGATTGTCTCCTGTATTCCCCCCAGATGTTGTTACACTATGTCATCATCAACAGATTGTCTCCTGTATCCCCCCAGATGTTGTTACACTATGTCATCACCAACAGATTGTCTCCTGTATCCCCCCTTGTTCACATGTCACACACAGATTGTCTCCTGTATTCCCCCCAGATGTTGTTACACTATGTCATCATCAACAGATTGTCTCCTGTCCACCCCAGATGTTGTTACACTATGTCATCATCAACAGATTGTCTCCTTGCCACCCCAGATGTTGTTCATGTCATCACAACAATGACTTGTCAGCATCAACAGATTGAACACTATGTCAGCATCAACAGATTGAACACTATGTCGATCAAAGATGAACATATTCAACAACACTCGTCTCCTGTACTCCCCCAGGTGCTGCAGGACCTCCAAGGCGTGTGTGAGGAACTGAGAGGCAGTCAGACCGTACAACCCACACCTGAGTACACCACGAACTGCCCCTCCCGACACAACAAAGCAATGCACCCGTGCCGGCATTTACCTGTCCTCAACAGCCGTATGTAGAAGTGTTCTGATATGATATGATATGATATATGATATGATATGATATGATATGATATGATATGATATAGAAAAAATGGGGGGGGGGGGGGGGGCGTCGGGGCTAGCTGAGGCTATGTTCTTGTCTGTAAATCCGAGGGAGGTATGAATCATTGTCCAAACTATTTCACTATGTAGAGCATAATTGTAATCTAATCCAAACCGAATCGGAAAAAAAAGTTCATGACGTTTTAATACAAACCTCTTTAACTGGATCAAAGGAGATTTCGAAAGTCAGTAGGATCTGTTCATTTCGTTGACTTGAAAGTGTAGTGTAAAGTGATTTTAGCTATTCTGGGCAGTGTCAGGACTCACGGTTAGGCGCTTTCAAGACACTGTCACATGAGGCAAAGTGTATGTGTAAAGGGATTTCAGCTATTCTGGGCAGTGTCTGGACTCACGGTTATTGCGCTTTCAAGACACACTGTCACATTGAGGCAAGTGTATGTGTAAAGGATTTAGATCTGGCATGTTGGACTCACGTTAGTGCTTCAAGACACACATGTCACATGAGGCAAAGTGTATGTGTAGGAATTTCAGCTATCTGGGCAGTGTGCTGGACTTCACGGTATAGTGCCGTTTCAAACACACGTCCATGAGGCAAATGTATTGTAAATGAGGAATTTCACTATGCGGCATCGGTACGACTCACTTTAGTGATCTTCAAGGAACATCACATGTCACAGAGTGCAAAGTTAATGTGCCAGAGGATATTCAGCTTTCGGCAGTGTCAGTGATCAGGTATTAGTGCCTTCAGAACACGTCACTTAGCAAGTGTAATGTAAAGGATTTCAGCTGTCGGGCAGTGTTACCAGGTAGTGCGCTTTCAAGACACACTGTCACATAGGACCAGAATCAATTGTCTCTATTGCCTAATTGTTCTAGAAAACCTAATGAAATCAGACGTATGCGTGAATCTTCATGTACACTGGTGTATCAGTTGACATAAATGTTTACTTATACAGTCATATGCAACCGTTTGAATGGTACATTCACTTTACATGGAATCGATTTAACATCAGAGTGAACTATTCACTATGTCGCCGTCAGATTCAGTTCAGTGTCACTTTATCCATTCGACAGTCCTGCCAGAGATGAAATGAAAATCTTATGAAGACTCATAGGGATACCAGGTAGAACGACTCTTGACCCATCTTCTGAATCCATTCATGAGGGAAAACAAAATCATTTTCCCTCCAGGGGAAGTAATAGTTGGTATGGACTTAAAGAATTACTTCCCTTGTATTTCATAACTGCAGTATGGAAAACGGAAATTTTCTAATTCGTAATGCTAAAAAGTGTCTGTATTTCATGAAAATATCACACATTTTAAAATGGTGATCAGTTCGTAGAAATAACCTATTTGAGCCCATGTTCAAAGTTAATTTTACACTGGTCTTCAAATAGATCCTACATTTGATGTTTCAACCGGATCGTCAGTATCTATCTATTCTACCATATAGTATCTTCCAGTTGCAGTCAAAATCTGCACCGTGATTTTTGCGGAAAAAGATTATCTTGCTGAACAGCCCAAAGCCACCGCTTGATACGCGCAACTGTAGGCAAAATGAGTTCTTTGAAAAAGACCTTTTAAGTGACAAAGTCTTTGCTGTGAGCAGACCAGTAAGCATACCCAGCTCGACGCTCTACATCAATCTGCCCAGAGTTCCCACGCTTTCATCCACTGCGTTCAGTTACCTTGAACAGGATGAATCCCATCTCCGCATATGAGGTTGTTGTCAATTGCTGGTAATTTAGTCATAATCAAGCAGAAAGTTGCAAGGAAAAAACAGAGTTCCACAGCAAAATTGAGTTTTAAGAGAGAGCGAAGAGTAGAGAGAGAGAGCAGAGAGAAGTAGAAAAAGATGGAGTAGGAGAGAGAAAGAGAGAGAGAGAGAGATTCCTTGACTAAACATTTCTAAGACGATTTTTTATCATTATTGGCAAGTAATTGTCTTGTAGAGTGAATCATTGGTTTCTATTCCTCTTCCTTTGTTTCTTTAAATAACTTTGCCCAAGAATGTGTTGTCACACATGCACAGCAACGCATGTTCTTCGTCTGACACATCATTTTATTATTGTGCTTTTTGCCTCCCTGCTTGTCTGTCTCTCAGAACACCCCCGCCCCCCGCACCAAAATGTATTCAAAAGCACGTTATTCCCCGCCGTTCCTACAGCCAGACAATCAGTTTCGCGTCACCACAGTACGAAAGGTGGAGACAGAGACGTTCTACTTTGTGACAGTGTGCTACGTTGCTCCAGAGAAGTCCAAGATTCTGGTGCGTCGGTCAGGTAAGTGATGAGACAGAGAGACAGTTAAGTACGCATGCAATCCATTGATCAATTCCATACGTCAGATAGTCATGCCCTCTCCCTGTCAGTATATCCCTAAGTGCAAGATAGCTTTATCCAGCAATCGAGCATTTTGTTATCCAAATAGTCGACCCAGAGTTCCTGAATGAACAATATTAACAGAGAAGTGGTGTGTGCGTGCGCGCGCGCGCGCGCGGTGTGTGTGTATGTGTGAGTGTGTGTGAGTGTGTGTGTGTGTGTGTGTGTGTGTGTGTGTGTGTGTGTGTGTGTGTGGTGTGGTAGTTTTCCGTGTGTGTTTTGCTGGTGAAGGTAGCGAGTTTTGTTTGATAATGTATAAGTTATAGGTATAACCAAAACACCTTAAAATATCAGTCGAACTGGCATAGCTTTTCTTGCACCACTACTTCAGAAGTATATCGGAGATTAATGAATCAGTCTGCCGCAACGTGTACTCTGATCCTCACCAAGAATCGAACCCACAGACCTTATTCACTAGTGAAATAAACTCTATACTGTATGGCAGTGTCTGTGACTCGTCATGTGTGATATCAACTCAGTGTCAGCTCCCTGACACATTCATCCCCACAGTAACTTTCATGTTACAGTCTTTCCTGCTTGCAAGGGTTTAAGGATGTTGGATCTGGGAATGTATAAGTAACGTGCATGTTCCACATGGCATCCGATACATTTATGACAGCCGTGGGTTGGCACGTGTTGGGGATGTTTACTTCCAGTTCTCAAAAGGACCGACTGTAGGAAGTGCGATCGAAAACCGCCCGCGCTTATGTTCAACATGCTTGCGACGAAGTCTTGCTTTGCCATTCTTGGCAGCACAGCTCGGAGGAGACACAGACCTGTCCTTGCATAGAATGCCCAGGAAACGAACGAATGATGAATGGAAGGCGCACTGTTGTGGAAAGTCTGTAGCGTAGTGTGTGGTCTGCTGAACAAACCTCAACTGGTGTAGTGTGTGATCTGCTAAACAACCTCAACAGGTGTAGAGTGTAATCTGCTAAACAAACCTCAACAGGTGTAGAGTGTAATCTGCTAACAACTAACAGTGAGATATCGCTAAACAAACTCACAGGTGTAGAGTGTAATCTGCTAAGCAAACCTCAACAGGTGTAGAGTGTAATCTGCTAAACAAACCTCAACAGGTGTAGAGTGTAATCTGCTAAACAAACCTCAACAGGTGTAGAGTGTAATCTGATAACAAACCTCAACAGGTGTAGTGTGTAATCTGCTAAACAAACCTCAACAGGCGAGAGACAGTCTCACTGGCCGGTCGGAACAGCGTCTTCGTTGACTGATCAGAGCGCAGCTTCATATGTGGTGTCTCTTCAGTCTCACTGGCCGGTCGGAACAGCGTCTCATTGTGACTGATCAGAGCGCAGCTTCAATGTGGTGTCTTCAGTCTCACTGCCGTCGGACAAGCGTCTTCATTGTGACTGATCAGAGCGCAGCTTCATGTGTGGTGTCTGTCGGGACACGTCTTCTTGTGACTGATCAAGCCACTAATGGTGTCTCTTCGCGCGTTCAATGCAACCAACGCGTTCATGACATTTAAGATTTTCTCGTTATGCATTTTACTTCCCATTGCGTTCAATGCACATTTAAGATTTTTCGTCTGCATTTTACTTCCCATTGCTCATATTGATTAGGAATGACACCATCTATTTAACATTCTCGGGCCTGTTTTAAACAAAATGTGTGTGTGTGTGTGTGTCGTGCGTGCGTGCGTGCGTGCGTGCGTGCATGCGGTGTGTGTGTGCGTACGTGCGTGTGTGCGTGCGTGCGTGCATGCGCGCGCGCGTGTCTGTCTGCTGTCTGTTATCATTTGCAATCATTCGACTCGCAAGGCAGTCAATACACTCCATGCTATCAAAACTTGGACCGGAAGTAAGTTCCCCTACGCCGGTCGAATCAGGTCTGTCCACAGGTTCATAACAAGGCCCAATGAAGCGTGCTGGCAACGGCTGGCTTCCCCTTCTTACGATCCCTGCGCTGGATGAAGGTGATGGCAATAGCCCTTCTACAAAGTGAAGCCCTTGGGTTCACCGGCTCCGCAGCTGAGGATTCTCGTCGTCTTTAGACAGCTTAGTGTAGTGGATGCATGGTGTCCTACTACCCAAGACTGGCATTATCAGGTGTTGTGAAAAAAGAAACAGCACTAAATCTCCTCCAATGCGTGTGTCTCCTTTAATGAGTTGTGTGAGGGACTGCTGAGACAGTCTGTGATAGTATGAAGACTGTAATGAGTTGTGTGAGGGACTGCTGAGACAGACTGTGGTGGTATGAAGATGACTGTAATGAGTTGTGTGAGGGACTGCTGAGACAGACTGTGTGGTATGAGCTGGCCGTAATGAGTTGTGTGAGGGACTGCTGAGACAGACTGTGATGGTAAGAATAGATGTAATGAGTTGTGTCAGGGACTGCTGAGACAGACTGTGTGGTATGAAGACTGTAATGAGTTGTGTAGGACTGCTGAGACAGACTGTGATGGTATGAAGATGACTGTAATGAGTTGTGTGAGGGACTGCTGAGACAGACTGTGATGGTATGAATATGACTGTAATGAGTTGTGTGAGGGACTGCTGAGACAGACTGTGGTGGTTATGAGGCTGACCGTGGCTTGGACGGTGGACTGTAATGAAACGGGTTTGGAGTCCAAGTAATGCTCCGCAGGATTAGAACAAGTCTAGGAAATGATGGCTTTGATCTCTTTTCCCCTAAAATCTTTTGTTTGAATTTGTGTGATTTGAATAAAGTAGGTATTCCTGTTAGCGAATGTCAGTTTACATGATTATTAGGTTTTGTTTGGACGATTTTGCAGATGATGAAACGGGCCCTCTCTCATTTGAAAGCTATTTTCAAACATGCGAAAAAACCTCTGTCTGTGATGTGTGTGTGTGTGTGTGTGTGTGTGTGTGTGTGTGTGTTGTGTGTGTTGTGTGTGTGTGTGTGTGTGTGTGTGTGTGTGTGTGTGTGTGTGTGTGTGTGTGTGTGTGTGTGACTCTGTGTGTGTGTGTGTGTGTGTGTGTGGACTGTGTGTGTGTGTGTGTGTGCTGTGTGTGTGTGTGACTTTTGTGTGTGTGTGTGTGTGTGATGTGTGTGTGTGTGTGTGTGTGTGTGTGTGTGTGTGTGTGTGTGTGTGCATACAGGTCGTGAGCAAGATCGTGTTGTATGAGAATAAAAAGACACCCACCCACAAACACACACAGAGCGAGAGAGGGGGTGGGAAAGAGAGAGAGAGGAGAGGAGAGGAGAGAGAAAAGGAGAGAGGAGAGAGAGAGAGAGAGAGAGATGAGGGGAGGAAGATAAACATACATGCAGTGATTGCTTCCATTTCAGCAAAGGGGCAATACTATCCAGTCCAGCATGCTGATTTTGGAACCCTGACAATACTACACTACAAGCCTGATGATGGCGAAACTGCTAATATTGGAATCAGTTCCAACTTCCGCGTCAGGCTGTCTACATCTCGCTCAACCTGGACGAAAACAGCACAGACGAAGTTCACCTACCAAACGTTCAAGTACAACAGGAACCGGAATCTGACGTCACAACCACGCCCG
This sequence comes from Conus ventricosus, assembly GCA_018398815.1. Classification (NCBI taxonomy): domain Eukaryota; kingdom Metazoa; phylum Mollusca; class Gastropoda; order Neogastropoda; family Conidae; genus Conus; species Conus ventricosus. The sequence goes on from CM031611.1 coordinate 1,146,129, forward strand.
GAAATGACATCAATATCCAGTTCCACGAAATCATAGTAGATGACCACAAAATTTGATTCAAAATCACCTGTATGCCACTGGTCTCTGGATTAAATCCAACACGGAGAACAATACCGTGACGCGTATCGGCTGGAACCTAATCGCCATCTTCCTGGAGACCTCTCAGACGCCCAGTACAATGAAACAAGAAGTGCTGATGGGAATAAAACGCTAAGCCTTCGCTTGCCTTACACCTCGGAGAGAAAAGCGGGCGTTGTGGTGTACCACACTCTGGCTCTCCTGAACTGCACAGATAACTGCCTTGTCTATCGTTACACCGTGGTCCACCACGCCGTGTTCTATCCTGTTGGTCAATCATCACCTTTCTCTGACCATTTTGTCGGATTTCTGATGACCAAATGGGCGCGAAGAGACGCCAAGGGTGGCAAAGAAGTCAGCTGTTATCTTGGCCAGGGACAGCAATACTGCCGTCTTGCCTGTGAGGTAGGATATACCTGGGTTTTACTTATTTGATCACTTCATCTTTTGTGGAACTGTGAACAGTATAGTAGCACCGACTTCACCGTGTCCTAAACTGTGTTGTCACATTGTAGGTGTACTGCACTATATACAGCCGTGACATTTGCTGTGTTGTCACATTGTAG
>CM031611.1:1151772-1199272 GCA_018398815.1 Conus ventricosus
GTTAGTCGCCTGAACCGTATCCCGGAAGAATAGGACAGATGGTGTTAGTCGCCTGAAGCGTGTCCTGAAAGAACAGGACAGATGGTGTTAGTCGCCTGAAGCGTGTCCTGAAAGAACAGGACAGATGGTGTTAGTCGCCTGAAGCGTATCCTGGAAGAATAGGACAGATGGTGTTAGTCGCCTGAAGCGTATCCTGAAAGAACAGGACAGATGGTGTTAGTCGCCTGAAGCAGTCAGTCTGCAGGTGGACCATCCTGGCATTGGGATTGATTGTCGTCGGTGTAAGCTAATAGATTCCACTGTTCGATTGATCTCACGGTTTCCCAATATTGAATGGGAACAAAATCGAAACTGACGACTGATACGGTCAAAATGTGACATTTGAGATTGCATACTGAGTGATTTCCATTGGCTTTGAAAAAAGGTGGATGTCTTCAATTACGTTCTTGGGTCCAGATCTGTATAACCAATGTCATCTTGTAAAAGAAATTGTGTCGTGACGTCATTCTTGGCAAAGGGGTGTATGAGTGAAGAAAGGAAGGGCCAGAACATGAGTGTGTTTTGGAGCTTGTGGTTGATGGAAAGGATAACTGATGAATGTTAAAGCCGTTGTAAAGCATAATTCTTAAATGGACGATGCTAGAATAGCAGTACTTTCGTTTTGTCTTTTCACAAAAAATAATTATGTGATATTAGACGAGAGACAGAGAGAGAGAGAGAGAGAGAGAGAGAGAGAGAGAGAGACACTTTGACACTTTGATATTTTATTGTCATTACCAAAGGTCTTATGACAAGGGGGTAACAGGGCAATAACTCATTCCTCTTCCTTACACTACAAGCAATATTACACAGTTATTCCCAATGGTCAGTCAAAACAAAACAAGCAAAACATTAAAACACGAATCTTCGAATATCCTCTCAGACACGAGTACCATTTTAACATTACAATAGCAACAACAATAACAATCACAACGACAAAGACAACAAAAATTACGACAACAACAACAACAACAACACCCCGCACGCACGTACGCACGCACACACACATGCACACACACGAGGAGAATGTAATATTACGGATTGATCCGACCATCCACTCTTTTAGGCGATGACTATGTTACTAAACTATTCCACATGCTTTTAGTCTTATTTTTTAGTTTAAGTCCTTATTTCATACAATATTACAAATGCTTTTGTCTTATTTTCATTGCTTCTGTAATGAACTTAGCGACTGACTTAATTAGACAGTCGTCATCAGACGATAACAAAGAAGCAACATTTTGCCTTTCACAAGCATCCATAGTAAAAAAGGAATATTTTACACGCACATCACTGTATGCAGTACATTGAAATAAGAAGTGCTTTTCATTATCAATAGTATATCCACATGAAGGGCATGGTGATTCTGTGGATGTTCCACACTCGAACCATCTTTTGTTTGCATTGAAACCTACGGTTCGTAACCTGAATCTTGCGTAACAACTTCTTTGCCATTTATCCTTAATAACCTTAAGAAACTTTTCCGAATGGAATATGTTTTTAAAGGAGAAGAACCAATGATACTTTTCTTTGGTTTCCATATCAGAATGCCAGTCCTGTTTAAAAGAACAAATGAGTCTATCCCTAAATTCCGCAATAAACTGCTGTTCGTTTCCTACTCCTTGAGACATCCACACTACTCCAAAGCCCTGTTCTGATAGCACTTTCTTTATATTATAAGCCCAATTTTCTTTACCTCGTTCCATTTGTATCAGCATCATATCATAAGCTTGTCTGCATAAACGTGACTGTGGGAGCTTCAACATTTTTAACCAGTACCTAACACATTTCACATAAGATCTTATATAAAGAGGGTATCTGCCCATCTCTCCGTATAAAAGAGTGTTAGATGCATGAATTGGTACCTGAAGAAAACGCTTCATAGCATACGTGTGTACTTTTTCTATCCGTGTATTTTTTTGCAACCCCCAAATTTCAGCTCCATAAGTAAGTAAAGGTTCTATCTGTGAATCAAACATTCTCCAAAATATACTACAATCAATACATTTCAGCTTCCTTAAGGATCTCATAATTTCAATGACACCTTTTTTACCCTTCCTTAAAGATTCTTCCCACGCATAACTTAACGTCAATTTTGTTGAAAATATCATTCCTAAGTATTTGTATGAATTGACTACTTGAACTTTTGTATTTCCATAAAACCATCTTTCGTGTAAAGAAAGATGTCCACCATTTCTGAAGACCACAATGTTTGTCTTATCCAGGTTAACTGTTAGACATAAGCGATCTGCTTCCCCTTTCAAGATATTTAACTGGTTTTGTAAACCTACAACTGTTCCAGATAAAAGAATAACATCGTCAGCAAACAGTAACAAAAATATCTCAACTGCTCCAGGTATTATTTGAATACCATGTCTACCTTTACTAGATAACTCCACTGCTAGCTCATTTATGAAAAAAGAAAACAGCAGCGGACTCAACAGACACCCTTGTTTAAGAGAGAGAGAGAGAGAGAGAGAGGAGAGGAGAGAGAGAGAGAGAGAGAGAGAAAGCGAGAGAGACACAGAGAGAGAGGCACACACACAGAGAACATGTGCCTAATGCGTGCATGCGTATGTGCGTACGTGCGTGCGTGTATGTGTTTGCGGGTGAGGTTTGTACATAAAATCACAGAAATGCCACCAATGTCATATTAATGTAAATACCTAACGGCACTATTAATCACACAAGTGGTAACTTTAAAAGCAAGATCAAAAGCAAAGAAAAAAACCCATCAGTTACAGACGTGCGTGAGAAACATGATAAGTATGTCCTAAGGGGTCCACATTCAAACACAGTATTATGTCTTGTTTTGTTTGTTCCGCCACAAACGTATTTTGCTGAAGCATTGTATTTAGTTCTATGAGCATCTAGGTTTAGTCAATAAAACTTTGAAACGAAGTTTCTGTACGACATTGCAGGTGTTGCACGTCTTTGACATATACACTGAAAGACTGACAGTATGGTGTTTTAACATAAAGAACGAAGCTTTTTTCTGATTATTTCTCAAATAGTCCCAAACCATTTGTCTTAACATGTAATGGCTCTCTTGTAAAGTGAAGACGCAGAAAGTTGTTTTACACACATTACATTTCTAGCTCCTTTTTCGCACATATGTCAGCAAGTTCATTATCCAAGATTCCACAGCGTGAAGGAATTCAAACAAAGTGAGGTCAGTTCCTTTACATATCAAGACATGAATAAAATGCTAAATTTCCATTAATTGAATTATCTACATTCGATTTGGAATGGTTGCAGATGGAATGTGTCCCTCTGCATCCACACCATGCTGCTGCTGCCACTGTCGTTTACAACCATAGCTGCTTCCTGTATCTCGCAGCCTCCGTGTCTTTGTTCCTCTGGCATTTCTCGTCTCTCTGTCCAGTCTCCTGTAACCTTGATACTGTTAAGGCTTCCTCTCCTGTTGTCAGACCTGTTATGTTATATTGGCCAATTTAGAATCATTGCAACAGCCAAAGTGATGGGCCTGTACAAGGTCATCCACAGCCTACACTTTGCCAGGCATAACGTCATCCAACTCTTCCAACATGGCTTTCATACATTCATTTAGACATTTGCTATTGGCATACCGAAGAATGCTTTGAAAAAGAAGTGAGAGAATATCTTCACCTTGCAGATGTTGGTTTTTTTCCCAAACAAGATGTACATTTTGCCGTTACTTTTTTTTAAAAGTCTCAGCAGGTTCTGTTGGGTGTTGTTTGTTTTGGTCACAGACATATTGGTCTTGTTCTTTAAACCACATAGCTTTACAACTAGTTAGTCCATTTTTCAGACTGCACTGTCAATCTTATTTGAAGTTTAAATGGAGAATTCTTGACGATGAACATTCAATATTTCTCTTTTTCAGTCCTTTATTTTTAAAACATTTCTGATTCTTTTAGATTTTCTGATATTACAATATGTCGTATACCAAAAGAATTACCAAAACCAGTCAAAATTTTGAAGAACCCCCGAAGTGTGTCTTGCTGTTCCTCGAAGCCGTCAGAGAGAGAGAGAGAGAGAGAGAGAGAGAGAGAGAGAGAGAGAGAGAGAGAGAGAGAGAAGAAATAACATTCTGCTGGTTTATCCGCAGTTTAATCCACCAAAACGGCACTCATCTCTTTGTATACTGTTCAAAAAAAAAACGCAAAATGAAATTTTGCCACCTGGGGTGGACCATACAGTTGAGAACACGCCAAAAACCGGCCTGATGTATGTCTTGAACGTCGACGTGCTAGGATAACATTGATTCCGGTTGTCACTATGTGCACGTGCGTGTTGTGGGCCAGGTGCGACAGTGCAAACATTGGGTTGTGCTTCTGCTGTTTCGCCTGCAAAGCATGCCCAACTCAGTGGTGAACACACACACCCCATGGTCATAGTGCAGTATAAAAGCCGGGTCATTTTGGCAACCGGCAGGCACACCGTACCAAAAAACAGCATGCCACGTTTGAGCCCAGCAGAGAGAGAAAACGCCCTGGGTCGTTTGCAAGTTGGTCAGAGTGCAACTGATGTGGCCCATGCTTTGAATGTCTCCCCCAGTACCATATGCCGACTTTGGACTCGCTTCCAGAGGACAGGGTCATCAGCTGATGCCCGAGGTCAGGCCGACCTCATATCACAACGCCAGCCCAGGACCGCTTTATACGGCTAAGACATCTCCGCAATCGCTTCCTGCCGGCCTCGTCCACTGTCCAGGCATGCGTTGGTGTCCGTCGCATCTCCGACCAGACTGTCCGGAAAAGGCTGCATGCTGCTGGGCTGAGGGCTTACAGGCCCCTACGTGGCAACGTAATGACGGGGCGCCATCGACAGACCAGACTGCAATGGGCTACGCAACACAGACACTGGACACTGAGGAACCATTGGCGACACGTCTGGTTCTCGGATGAGTCACAGTTTCTGCTGCAGCGCCATGACAGGAGGCGAAGGGTTTACCGCCGGGTTAATGAACGCAACCAGCAGAACTGCGTCGACGAGGCACCTCCGCATGGTGGCGGCAATGTCATGGTATGGGGGGCCATCAGCAACACAGGCAGGAACCAGCTGGTGCGCGTGGAAGGTCACCTGACAGCCCAGCAGTACGTCCAGGTCATTGTTCAGCCACACGTCCTGCCTCTAATGGCCACTCCCAGGGCCGTGTTCCAGCAGGACAACGCCAGGCCCCACACAGCACGCCTGACCACAGCCTTCTTTACCGCCAACAACATCAACACCCTGGCCTGGCCCTCTCTTTCCTCGGATTTGAATCTTATTGAGCACGTTTGGGACGCTTTGGACAGACGCCTGAGAGTGAGGGCCAACGCCCCAGCGACTCCAAATGAACTGTTCCGGGCATTGCAGGCCGAGTGGGCGGCCATCCCACAGCAGACAATCAGGAACATTATTGCTTCATTGCCCCGCAGATGCCAGGCTACCATTGCAGCCAGAGGGGGTCACACCCGTTACTGACTTTGGAAGCGGCCTGCCGATTTCCCTGAGGGTCTGGGGCTGGTTCTTTACCACAGCATTGCAGGAGAGACTTCTGTCCTACTGATGACCTGTTTTTGTCATTTTCACATTAAACGTGTTGTCACACTGAGCTTCAATAAATTGTGTTTCAAATCGGCAGCTTGGCATTTTGCGTTTCTTTTTTTGAACAGTATATATATGTAAAGCTTTCATCAACGAACGCACAATCTATTATGCCATTCATTACAAGCATTTATTTCCAGATAAATGAAAATACGCAATACTAAATGATCGAAGTCGTTCCATCAGCTGAAAAGCAAGTACCCCTGTCTGTTTTTAAAAAGAGTACGAACGAACATAAAGTTCGTGTAAACAATAGGAATACGTCGGCAGTTTTCAGAAACTTGTTCAAATGCCAAGCACATTTACCAATAGCTACCCAAAGCTAAACGTTTACTTATTCTCGTTCACATCCATGCGTTGAACATCTTCAGAATATTCTGTATTTTCCGCATAACAGTAGATGTTGTTGATCTCATTCCTGTGAAACTTTCTCCAGTTAGGCAGAAACAAGCTGGCCTGTGACATGATGTTGTTTAACTTCTCCGGCGTGAAGACAGCCTGGTGGAACAAAGTGCTGGCATTGGTTCCGTAGTAGGGGCCAAAGCGGATTGTGGGGGCAGGAATGCCTTCAGCAGTGCACACTGCTAGCAGCGACTGGAACATGGAATGTTCTTCTCAGGTCATGCTCGAAAGCAGAGAACTAATAAATGTCTGTTCTGGCTCCCCCGGTCTCAACCAGTTTCGACCGGGCGACTCCAGAACAGACATTTATTAGTTCTCTGACAAGTAAACCCTACAAACAAACATACTGTGTTGGATTATCCGTTTTTAATACTAATTTACTAAACTTTTCAGATTTCAGTTTTTGTTTAATCCTATGTTTTTCCTGATCATTTTCAATAACATCATTTTCACGCAAACATTCATCAAATGAGTCTCTGTCTTTCATGTGAAATAAAACTACAGTCTTTAACTGTTCTCTAAAGTCTTTTAAAACGGAGTTATATTTTTGACATAAAATCCACACACTTATCCCAGCATGTCTTCCACTAAAGGCTAGTTTTGACAAAGTTTTTCTTTTTTTTAACTATGTCTCTTTCTGCTGAACAGTCATCTATAATAAATAGCGTCTGCGTTCCTCAAACAATATATAAAAGCGTTCCAAACATTCACTCAGTTTATTGCTGGGATCAACTAAAAATATGTCATCATCTGTCCATATAAACCTTCTATCATGATATGCTTTGTTCCATTTAAGTGTTGGGCAGAAAATTACAGTATAATCAAAATTATAGCGATAAACTGTTTGTAATAGGTTGAGGATAAATATTGTTTTCCCGCAACCAGTCTGCCACAAATCAATGAACAATGAGGAGTTTTTGTCATAAAGTTTAACTGCTCCATAGTTTTATAACAGAATTTAATCTAATCCAGTTATTATGTTTATCATACTCTCTGTCAAAACTTGTTCAGTATAATAAAACCCTATAAGGCCTAAATGTGTAAGATTAATCCAATTCAGTTCTGTAAGATTGTTTCTATTTAAGTCAACATTGATTTTGTCACTGGTTGTTATGACCTTAATATCCTCACCATTGTGAAGAACGACAATGGTAACTTTAAGACGTTTAACGTCTAAGTTTTGCCAGCTAATATTAATTCCTTTTATAAGGGCGTCACTAACGCCCACAACCCCATCCCTCTCCACATCTTTAAAGACAGAAATTTCAAATATCATTGTGAACGTGTCTCCTAATTTTCTGCTTGGAAAGAACTGTAATTTTGTAGAAGCTTCCTTTAAAACCGTTTCTTTTCTGTGTAGGATGTACTGTTTTTTCCCATACGGCGTTATTTCAATCTCTTTCCGACTATTGTCGTCCGGCATAAGACTTACATGTAAAGGGCCAGAGTTGAATGCTTTTCTGAAACTTTTTTGACGGCTAAAAATGTAAATGGGCTTATGAATTCAAATTTTATGTCCCATTCTAAATATAGTTCTAAGTGCCATTTGCTATCAGGTTTTCGAACTATTTTATATTCATACTGGCCAACATTATTTGCTTCTAGATTGCGCAGTTGTTCTAGTTTAGGAAACTTTTTGCTGTCGCCAACCTCTTTGCGTTTATAATCACCATCTTTAGTGTACTCAAAACCATACAAGACGCCTATCTCACCATTCTGTTCAAAGTCCGCAACACCTGCAAGGTCTTTTAATTCTAAAGTTATACACCTCACAGGCGCTAATGTAACTCCCGATTCTTCTGGCCCACGCGACATTTTTTAGAACAACTAATTATTTTATTTCTAAAACAATGTGTAGGTTATCACATTTCACAACTTTTCCTGCTTTGTCTTTGATTTTTATATTAAATGATCCAACCCTCCCACAAACTAATCTTTTAAACTGTAAATTAGGGAAGTGTATAATTTCATAATCGCAATATGCAGCTTTCCCTGATGAAAGAGCTCTTAAAACAGTTGAGGGCCTTCCATCATATAAGTTTTCATCAGTGCTCAGCTCGTCAAAATGAACATAAGTTAATGAATGTAATCCCAAGATTGAGCGGATTTTCCCCCTTTCAAACGTAGTTTTGTCTGGCGAAAACTCTAAAAACTATGAATGGGTCGATTGGTATTTTGTAAGCCTAACATTTTAGCTAGCTCTTTATCAAATAGTAACCTACTTCTTCTTCTTCAGGCTTAAAGGTCAACATTATTTTCAGATTCGCATTGTTAAGTTTGAGAGTAATGCCCAAAGTTACTCATTGCTTCTTTTAGTGAGCAAAACCCGTATAACCATCAGGTATGGTTAACTGGCTAACTAATTGTCCTCTATTATTAACTTTTTAATCTTATTATTCCCCTTGGATTCACTTATATTAAACCATACGACTTTGTAAAATATTTCATGGAGTGCGACCGTTCTGGTTCCCGCAATCGTTATCAATAGCATGTTCTAAAACGAAGGACGGTCTTGAGTTGTTATTGTTAGAAACATTTTTTTAAACAAAATAAAAATGAGTGCTTTTTAAATATACTAATGCAAAATATTCTGTTGGGCCGCACTCAATCTTAAAATATAACAACTGACACCCTCGACATTTCTGTGACTCAGTCTGCGCCTTTCAAGTAAGGTGAGTACCCCATTGAAACAGATATCTTAACCCACCTATTTAAAAAAGACTACATTCCCAAAATTTTGGTTTAGTCATCCGATGCAGTTTTATCAGAACCAGTTAAACTTTGCTGGGTTGTACATCAACTGGGTGTGGAGTGTCGTATGCTGATCATCTAAATCACCTGATCCTTTGGTGAGGTCAGTGTATAGATTTCATTTTTTTACACCTTCAGACGTATTTTGACTGAACTGCAAGCCCCAATTGCCAAATGACAACCTTTTTAAACCTTTCAGGAACAGAATAGATATGAAGGCTTTTGAAAGGATTTGTAACGAATTCAATATTAAGGTTAAGAAGACTTTAGACAAAAGTTGGCCCTTTAAATCATGGCTTAGGCCCCCCTTATTTTTGGGGCGCGCACAGAAAATAACTATGATGGCATCCCCTTACACATCTTTCTCTTCAGGCACAGGTGTTCCCCTCGGTCCATAGAGCAAGAGCATAAAACAGCAGGACAACATTTATTTTAGACACTTCTAAGGGCCTAACTAGAGCGGGAATTTAGAACGAATAAACGACTCTATTCGTACTTACGTTTGGTGTTTGCTAGGTTCGCAAGCACAAACAAGATCGAGCATAACTGATCCTTCTACTGGTTTTGATGCACAAAAACAATACTTAGCAAATTTAGAGGATGCTATTAATTCTACAGTTGATTTACCTTCAAGTATAAAATGTACCAAGATTGTTTTACAATACGCAAGATAAAGTAGACTTGCTGTTGGCGCTGGTTTATACAGGCTGCCTTCTGACCTCAGACTCCGATGGTACAATAAAAACACAATAATGAAATCCTTGTGGCAGGCAATGAACAGAAGTCGGAAAAAACGACATAAATTCTGACCCAGTAATATTACAAAAAATAAAAAAACACGATGCCCCCCCAAGATTAAGTCATCCAATCCCCGTGGTCCAAAGCCCAAAGGCCGCTGAAGAAGTCCAAAAAAATAATGACCATGAATATGAAAAGACAGCGCTAGTTGTTGGATTAACTGGCCTAGGATTACTTGGTCTTTATCTTACTAAATGTAACCCAACTATTAAGAGAAACTAATGTCCATAAAGTGCTCGGCCTTAAAGCCAACTTTGCTTGCAGTAGACAAAACCCAGCTAACGACACCCCCAAATATACCTGGTAAGAGTCTATAGCTTTACTGGCTAATTTTTTTAATATACTCGCAAGATGATCAGTTGTTTTTTTACCATGATTTATCAGGCGGTGATGGAGGCGATGGCGGTGGAGACACTGGACTTTGGCCACCACCGCCTGTAATAGCCAACACCAGTGTACTTATTGCAAATCCTAAGGCTGTTATAACGCTTGCTAATGTGACTCCCTGCTCTCTAAACTGTGTTTTTATTCGTTCTGCTAGGGGTTGTGTTTCATATAAATTTGTTTGGATAGTTTCTCTTACTTCGCTCACTTGAGTTTGTAATTGTTTTCGGTTAGTATTCAACACTTCTAGTCTAGCTAATCTTTCTATTTTTAAGTTCATCTAGTCTTTGTTCTATTCTTTCTTTACTTCACGTCCTAAGTTGGCGTCGTCAGCCTCAGCGAGTTTTTTTTTTTCTCTTTTTTATGTTCCTCTAGTTCAGTCGTTTTCGCTAAATTGTTTAATAATTCTCCCCAGATGTTTCTTAAAGCACGATCAAGGGCTAATAAATCTCTATCAGTTATTGTGGTTCGTGTATAGTTTTTTAAAGCTGTTTTTCTTCTTCAGTGAGTTCTGCTCCTATTGTATTTATTACTTCGTCCGCTGTTTGAATTAAATCTTCAGGTTTTGGGTTTTTTTGTATTTGGCTTTCTGTTGGGGGTTTTTGTCGTTTTGTTTTGTGTTTAGCAATTTTATCCCTATTTTTAAATTTGGTTTAGTAAAGCCAAGGCGATCCCGCTCGCTTGCAGGGAGCCTTTGTCTAATTGCCTCCCAGCCTACAAACCTTGATGGGTTTCGTTTATGCGTAAGCTGAACAAGTTGTCCTTGGTCGTTTCTCACAAACAAATGGTTATTTTCTTTGTTCAAAATCATCAGGGTATATAGTTTCTGGAGGCCCTAGTCCTAAACTTTGGTATAATGATCTGACCTTACTTTCTGTTAATTCACGCCTTTGCCGCGCTTCTACTAATTCATCATGTATTGAGAGCCTTGAGCGATGCTGTGTCAAAGGAGTCATTTCACTCGTGTGTCTTCAGGATCAGGAAAACCATAATCTACTTCACCTCCAATGCCCGCCCTATTTTTAAATAATTAAATTTTTATTTTGTTTTATAAAAAAAATGTCACAAGTATATGGCTCAATTCTTGACCCGCATAGAAGACTGAAAGAAACCCCGCGGCGTGAAGGGAAATAAACGGAATATTACTGTTCCAAATAATCGTCTACTGTTGATGCGGATCAAATTCTTACTGTCAGATTTCCAGACCTAGGAGCGGATGAAATGATTGTGCCAGGCTCTGCGCGACTTACTTTCAAAATAGACCTCGCTTCAACAACAGACCCAACCAGAACAGTATCCAGAATCTAGGGCGGGCAATCGTTAAGAAAAATTTCTATAAAACTTGAGGGGCAAGAAATATTTTCTTTACACCCAAAGCAGACATATTTTTAACCCCATTCTGATCTATGGCTAACCGCGAATGAAAGGGATGATCTTGCGTTTCAAGGAATTGACAATGAAGAAGCACTAAAAACTTAGAATAAACGCCGAACTCGCGGGAAATGTTAAAAGCAGCAAAAGTCTTTAGCTCTAAATTTTGCGTATGGAAATCGCTTTTCCATTCCCCTTTGATTTTGAGTTGTTAAAAGCGCATGCCCCATACTTTCAAGGAGCATTACAAGACAGATTGTCATACGAACTAACTTTTAATGAATACAAACGTGTTATTGTATCTAAAGACACCCAAGCAAAGTACAGCATTTCTGCATCTCGGGTTTGAGTTTGATGTTGTTAGCAATCTTGATTTTGCAGGCTGATTGGGCAACAATATCAGTCACGATTAGTAATAATTACGAAAGAGTGCGTCATCATTCAAAATATCCTAAAAGCAGAGCAGACGCTATATGGAATTTTTAAAATTAGTGTCAGTAAAATCGCTTAAAGGTTTTTTATTGCTGTTGAAGGGAAGAACCATACGCAAGAGCAAGTGAAAAGTTTTTTTAATCCAAAAATAACGAAAGTACAATGTTCGTTTGGGGGCGCCCCAACCCCAAATCTATGCTACGGGCCCTTAGAGCTTATCAGCATTTTGACGAAAAAAGAAATTGTTTGGGGGGGGGGGGGGAAAAAAGCCCCAAACAGACCTTGGTCAAAAAGATCTACCCCTTCACAGTGTTAGGCTTGCATTTTTAAAAACAACAAAATCGGTTTAGGGATTGCCCTAGGTCAACAGGGATAACAGTTGCAGGGAAGTGGGAAAAAAGTTAGGGGACGTAATAAACATTAAAAATTGGGGAAAAAAAGAGCTGTTTAAACCGTTTAAATTTTACATTTTTTTTTTTTAATTTGAACACAGCTAAATATTAAAGATAGAGATTAGACTTATAGAATACTAAATTATTTTTTTTTTTAAAAACCAGATGCCTTTTAAAAAATTACCCAAAGGGCCTACAGCGCCAGAGTCGCCTAAAAGAGTAGTAGAAACTCTGGGATAAAAACCTTCAATTAACAACATTACACAAAGAACAAAAACTAGAGCGCCTTTAAAAATACGCAAAGCCAAACGAAGGTATTCTGCCCCTTTAATGTGTTACCTATTTTAATCTGGGCTCGACTTTTTGTGTGATCAGCAGGAACAAGTTAGGCCTCTTAGCATGGGGGCATAGGCGCACCGGCGTTTGCTCTAGGCTTTTGTTTTTAACCTTGGTCTGTGCATTAGCGTGTGCTCCACAAAAAAAAAAAAAACTAAACCCCAAAAGCACCCCCACTTTTTCAACTTAAAAACAGTAAACTTAGTTCCTTTAAGCTGACAATAATAAACGCTGCTGACTCAAAATCAGGGAAAAGAATTAGCCTTTTAAAGGCTGTTTTTTGAGATACAAAAGACAAAATTTTGTCTTAAAAGAAAGGCGAGGAAATTTTTTCTAAACGCCAGCCCCCGACAGATAAAAAAGAATCTTAAAAAAGAAAACAAAAATTTAAACCTTTTCTAAAAGCTCACATTAACAACCCCAAAAGGTGTTTATATTTTTGTTTAGATCCAAGGTAAAAAAAACCGCGATTTGTTTTTGATTAAGATTTTTTTTTTAAATTTAAAAAAAAAATTTTTTTGAGTTAGAAAAAAACTCGCATGGATAAGATTATGAAGGTTCAGACGAATTTTTTGAAGAAAAGCGAAAGGAAAAAAGTTTTAACAAAATCTTTAAATGATATCAGTTAGATGCTTTTTGATTCAGCAAACGTACAGGCAAGTTTGTCAGCTATTTCTCAAATTCCAAGTAAACTGACAATAGACCCCCCAGTTAAGTAATGTTGCTGTTTTAATGCTAAATTTAAAAAAATGAAGAAAACCTAGAAAATTTGGGGGCTCAATAAAAACGACTATTCTTTCTCATAATGACTTAACACCTGGTTGGGCAGACCAACGCTTACACAGTTTGTGTGGCCGTGAAAAAAACCAAAGAGAGGGTCGGTTTTGGGCGGGGGGGAAATCTTAGAGATCAGATTAAAAAAGGGTGTTTGCCCGATTGTTGGGAAAGGTTACTTCCACTACCTCCCTTTTCGCAAAAAAGAAACATTCAAACATAAAGAAAACAGAGACAAAAAATGTTTCGTGGTGTGTTTCGCAAGGCTGCATTACGTCCCCAAAAAGCAGAGAGAGTGCAACTATCGCCCTTACATCAAAAAGATCTTAACTTTTGCGGATATCCTTTCCCGTTTGCGGGATTTCCTGATCATTTTAAGAACAAAAAAAACCAAAAATGTAATTTTATCACAAGGGATAGGAAACAAAATTTGGGGCCTATTAGAGTGTCCAAGAACAGTCGAACAATAGGGACCAGACCCAAAAACCAGTTGTCTTATCTGTGTTTTCACCAGCAGGGGTCCGATTACACATTGATACGAACAATGAGTAGATTATTGGCGCATATGCAAAAAAAAAACTAACAAACAAGAATTCTGTAGAAAATGTTTAAAAGAATTCATCCCTTAAAGCAGCGACGAACAAAGAAACATTTTATCGGCCCCTTGACTGTAATACAGAAATAATTACGCCCCCCCGAAACTAAAGTTGTTTTAAGAATGGAAAAGGATGCAAAATTCTCCCAAAGTTTTTACGCAACTTCGAAACACCCTTGTTTCTTTGAGGACCAACCCCCCCGAATTCCAAAAACAGACTTTGGAGTAACACCAATTTGTTCATTTGCTTTCATTTTTCGTCAACGGGTGGCGTCATTCAACGCCCGATTATACGGGACCAAAAACGGCTAGAAGATTTTTACAGCGCAGAGCAAGGCGTAATGATTGTTCTTAATCTGAATTTTCTGAAATCATGATGCGCCCGAAGGCACAGCGATGACCAGCCACACTTGTTGGGTTTTTGGGTTTTGGCCTCTCTCAGACGCAGCGAATCCCACAGTAAGAGACCATGACCATTCGGGGTTCAGAGGAGCACACATGTAATGCAAATTTTAACTTAAAAGGTTTACCCCAAAACATGGAAGTGCCTGTATTCTTTCCCAAATTGCGGGTTAGACTTCACCTTATAAGCAGCAGTAACCAGCGCCTTCAGGGTAGCATGCATTGCACAGTCATCAGAAAAGTACATGTGTTTTAATCTGAATAACATGTCTTTTTATGACTCTATGCAACACATGATGGGTTCATTAGAGTCACTGGCTATGTCCTTAAAGTCCTGCCAATAACAGAAGAATATTTTGACCAAACTCTCGTTAGAAAGGGCGTTTATCCTTATGAGTACATGAACAGTTGGGAAAGGTTTGACGAAGATACACTTCCGCCTAAAGACGCGTTCTTTTCTAGTCTTAGAGGAAAGGGCATCAGTGATTCTGATTACCGGCATGCTCAAGATGCGTGGCAGAAGTTAGAGTGTAAAACGATGGGAGACTATCATGACTCATACTTGATGGCTGATACATGTTTGTTGGCGGACGTCTTTGAAAATTATAGAAAGACCTGCATGAAACATTATAGCCTGGATCCCGCGCATTACATTTCTGCGCCCGGATGAGTTGGGACGCTTTCTTAAAGTTTACTGGAGTACAAATTGATTTATTGTCAGATTTACCAATGATTCAGATGATTGAAAACGGATTGCGTGGAGGAATTAGTATGGCGTCGCATCATTACTGTAAAGCAAACAACAAATACTTGGACGACTATGATCCAAGTAAAAGGTCTAACTATCTTATGTATTTAGATGCAAACAATCTGTATGGTTGGGCTATGGCGCAATCACTTCCATTACGCAACTTTAAAATGCACACAGAAGACAATCCGAAAAATATTCAAAAGGCATTAAAGTGGTTTGAACAGTTTAAACGCCTGATCAGCAGCGTGGTTTCATTCTAGAAGTTGACTTAGAATATCCTCATGAACTCCATGACCTGCATAATGACTATCCATTAGCAGCAGAAAGCCTAAAGATGGCAAAAACTGAGCCGCCTAAACTTGTGCCTAATCTTCGTGGCAAAAAAATTATGTCTGTCATTACAGACTTCTACAATTTTATTTAAGACATGGTTTGAAGTTGACAGCTGTTCATCGTATAATTGCTTTTGATCAAGAACAGTTCATGAAACCATACATCATGAAGAACACTGATCTCAGAACTAAATCCACAGATGCTTCAGAAAAAGACTTTTTCAAGCTGATGAACAACAGCTGTTTTGGAAAGACTATGGAGAATCCGCACAAGCGTAAAGATGTCAGATTGGTCACCAAAGAGAACGAAGCAATTAAGCTGACTTCAAAACCTAATTATCAGGACTTTAGAAGATTTCATGATCACCTTTTTGGCATAATGATGAAAAAAAAGAAAGTCAAATTGGGCAAACCTGTATTTATTGGGTTTACCGTTTTAGAATTATCAAAGGTTTTAATGTTAGAGTTTCTTTATGACTACTTTAAACCCTTGTATCCAGAGTCCAGAGTACTTTACACAGATACAGATAGTTTTGTTATAGATATCCCTACTGAAGACATCTATAAAGACATGGAAATAGAAGTAGCGAAAGGGCATGCAGGATGGTATGACACGTCCGATTACCCTAAAGATTCGCCTTTGCATTCAATTACTAATAAGAAGGTTTTAGGAAAGATGAAGGATGAATTATCTGGAAAGGTGATTAAGGAGTTTATTGGTTTAAGATCGAAAATGTACAGTATTTCGAGCCAGGAGAAAACCATTAAGAAAGCAAAAGGAATATCTCGCAGTGTTGTGCAGTCAAACATATCACATGACAACTACAAAGAAGCATTGTTTGACAATAAGACTTTTCATCATAACAACGTAAAACTACGATCTAATCTACATGAGATCAACACAACTGTTGTAACAAAGAAGTCATTAGATAGAACAAACACAAAACGTGTGTTTGTTAATCCAGAGTTTTCATATGCAATTGGGCACTGGAGAACGTTATAATTATATATCTTCTTTGTCCGCGGGTTCGGGTTTATATTTTTCCCGAAGTTTATCTATAAGCTCAATCGCATCAATATCCAATTCATTCAAAATTTTTCTCATGTTTGCTTGATGTGCTCGAATTTTTTTATTATTTCAAGATATTCTTTATCCCATTTTTGATAATCAAAATTTGGGATTTGGGGTTGTAGGCGATCTGGATGCATTGCCATGTCCTGATGAGTCCTCGCAAATGTTGCCCTAATAGCAGAATTCAAATCAAATGATTCCCGCATCAATTCCAAGGTCTCTGCATTTATCATTCTTGTTTCCGGTTTAGTTCCATGTAAGAATTCTTTCTTCTGTGCCTCAATACGTAAGGCTTCTTCGTTGTGAGCTTCCATTTTAACTCAAATATATTTACGTAAATTAATTAAAGCGGAACTGTGTCTGGTGGGATTATCTGCAGTTCTTCTTTCACAAAAGATCTTTGAGGAGCTGGTTGTTTTGTTGTGTCAGTTTCTCGTAAATAATACACGGGCGGATTCATTTTTACAATTTTTTTTATTTCATATGAATCAACACTCCAAACTGGATCGGTTGCCCTGATGCGAGTGTCCCCTTCTGCTTCCCCCGGTAAATAAAGGTACCTTACTTTCAAACCAAACGGCAATAGTTTGCTGGATGAAGACTCTCCTTCAGCAACATCTATTGTTTGTTTTTTGATTGCTTGTACTGGTTTTAACCCTTTAAATTCTTCATTATTCATTGCGCGCAAAACTGAGGGCAGTCGTCTAACCCATTCTGTGTTGCGAGAATTGTCAATAAGCTCTCTGTGATACTGGTAGGAAAAAAGTCTTTCAGATAACTGTTTGTTAAAGTTTTCAACTAAAGCCTGTGATCTGTGAACTCCTGGAATGCCTCTTTTAATGGTAACTCTATGTTTCAACAATAATTGATTCACTTGGCCTTTAAATTCTTTTCCATCATCGACTTGAATCATGCGAGGATAAGTTAAGGGACCCCGTTGATGTATCAGTTGTATGGCAACAGCAACGGCAGAAGCACTCTTTTGTGTTAATGGTTCCGCGTCTTTGTATCTTGAAGCTATGTCAATGACTGTGAGTGCGTACTTAAATCTTTTTCGTCTAATCGTATCATGAGGTAAATATAGAAGGTCCATTTGATGGGTGTCGTTCGGTGTTGTATTCACAAAGTGCGGTCTCTGTATTCGCCTAGGCGCAGGTAAATAAATTTGCCAAATCGCTTGTTTAGTTAACCATTCCTTTGCTGTTTGTTCACTGACTCCTGCCGCTTGGCTTAGCTTTTTTATTGCTGTGATTCCCTTCCAATATCCTTTGGGCGAATAATAGATTTTGTTCATTTTTTATTCAGCCAATATTATGCGCAACAAAATACACAACGGTCATGCCAAAGACAATAAACACGATTTCTTGCATCTTTTGTTTTTCTGATGGTTGATAAAAGTCACTGAATTTTGGTGGGGGCAATGTTTCGATTGGTTTGCCCGTTACTAGATAATACTCTTTTATTGCTTGATCAACGTCTTTAAATGTGTAAGCTGCATGCCCCTGTTTTTTCAGGGTATCGTTAATGAAATCTAACTGCTCGATTCTCTGCTTTTCATAGCGATCTTGTGCTGCAGCTAGTTGCTCCACAGCTTTGTTATGTCTTTTTCTCTCGCCGTCATCCCGTAGTTTACTAAATGCGTAATTACTTCTGCTAAAAGCGAGCGCATTCACCACAGCGCCGCCTATCATCATTACGAGTGAAGCCATTTTTATAAATGTATTTTTTTAATTTTACATATTTATATTCTCTGGAATTATATCTTGCTTAACTAGAAAATCTTTCGTAGCAAACGAAGCTGCAATGATAGCAATTAGCTTTGCTGAATCCTCAAAGTCTAGTTTGCCAAGATCTGCTGGTTTAATTTTTAACAAGCTTTTACCAAGCATTGTGTATCCTATACTTAGGCCTCCAATAACAGCAGAATGGTAAACAAGATTGGCAACAGTCTTTTCGGCGCTCATTTTTAAAAACAAAATAATTATAATTAATAAAAACATGAACACCGATGATCTACTACAGCTACAGGGTAGCCTAAACCTTCCTGAACTTATGAATGAAGAAGTTGATAACCAAGCTATTATGCCCAAAAAGGAGAGGCTGTATTCTTTGGCAGCATGTGGAAAAACAAAACAGTTCCTCAGAACTGAATTCAGCATAGAACAGATTCAACAGATGTCGCCACAAGACATTATAAAGTATCACAACAGGTATGAAGCGCAGTTGGGGTCGAGAATGGTAAAAAGTGTCGGGCAAACGGTTCTTAGTTTGTACACTAAACTAGTCAGTAGATTTGCACCTATTGATTCTGAAGAAGACTTTATGTATGATTTAACGCAGGATCCAGTTTTAACAAAGTCATTAGAGTCTCTAAGCTGTGATCTATATTTCAGATTTGGAACATTGTTATCGCCATTAATCATGGGATTAATTACATTTAATCATATAGATTTTATTTCCCTTCAAAATGAACGAGCCAGAAAATCATCAGAACCAGAGAATCAGAAAACATTGAATCGGGCGGAGAAAGTAACCACTAAAAAACTTCCTCATCCTGGACGCGTTGCAGCAGGAAAAAATTAGCAGAGTGGAACAAACAAACAAAATTAAAGTTACAAGCACAGAATATAGCTCATAATGAAAACATAACGCCGCCAACGCCAACAGTTGTTTCAATGCCGGCTATAAAAACACTAGAACAAGAACAAGTTGATTCAAGGCCTACAGCACCAAAGCCTTCATGGAATATTGAACTTAAAACTGTTGTCATTTTTGGCACCCTTGCTGCTGTTGGGGGCGGTTATTACGGTTATAAAATATATAAACAGCAACACCAAGAACCAAAGTCCAAACAATCTCCACCACTAAATACAGAAATCGAACACAAAAAACATGCCAAAACCGCCAACAACAAAAGATCATTTTGATCCATTTCAGATGCAATAATATTTTAAGAACTTAATTTTAAAATTTTTTGTTTTTTTGATAAAAATAGATCATGGCAGATTATTATTTGTTTAAAATGATGAAGTCAATAAATAAAGACATGGAGTCTATAAAAGACATTTCCATAGACCAGAATTGTAATCAATGTGGTTGCTTAGGATGTAAGAACTTCATTAAAATCTATGCTGACCGATCTCGCGCCAAGGGCGTTAAGCAAGATATTGTTAGTGATGACGCGTTTTTTGAGGCGTGTGTGTACTATATTAGACATCTGCTGTTTAAGATAAAAACATAGATTGTATTGTTTTTTTGATAATTATAAGATAACTTGAATAAGAACTTGGTTGTACTTAAAGGACGACTTAATTACAATCTTGAGGTGACTTAAGTAAGAACTTGAGGATGACTTGAGGACGACTTGAGTAAGAACTTAGAAGTGACTTGGGTGACTTGAGGATGACTTGAGTAAGAACTTGTGGATGACTTGAGGATGACTTGAGGACAAATTGAGGATGACTTGAGGACGACTTGAGTAAGAACTTAGAAGTGACTTGGGGTGACTTGAGTTAAGAACTTAGAAGTGACTTGAGTGCATGCGTGGGGTGGGGGTGGGCAGGGTGGGGTGGGGTGGGTGCATGCGTGGGGTAGGACAAAACACACAAACACCAACAAACAAACAAGAAGTAGAACTACTAGGGCCACTTCTTGCTTTGTGACTAAACAGGTTGTGTCCCGCGCGCAACCTCAATCAACTAGGCCAAGTGATCACATAGGGTCGTTTGGCCTAGTTTGCCGCTGAGCTTTGCAGGTGCTGCCGCGCTTTGCAGGTCAAGCGATCATATATGATCACTTGGCCTAGTTTGCCGCCGAGCCTTGCAGGTGCTCCGTGCTGACGTCATTGGCGGCAGACTGCCGCGCTTTGCAGGTCAAGTGATCATATATGATCACTTGGCCTAGTTTGCCGCTGTGTTCCTCTTTTCCAACCAGGCTTACAACTGGCTTTGGCAGAGTTACAACAGTTACTGCTGTAGTCGAGCTTTTATGGCGGCTCTAATCGCCAGTAGTAGTACATCCGTCATTGTATATTTGGAGCATTTATATGGAGATAGTGCTGGCTACACACTACTCCTCTCCATACTGGTAGATGTACTAAGGTCTGCCTAGCCCTATCTAGTTTGTTTGCCAGAACACTCGAAAATCACTATTCAGTTGCATAAGTCTAATAATGGTTTGGCGTTTGCTACACAGTTCATTTATACTGATTCCTAGCTTGTGAAATTTAGGATAGTTATAAAAACACATAGAAAGTTGAATAAGTTTTCTAGCATGCGAATCAGCCATGTTTACCTGCGCCTTAAGAAATGAACGCCATGTTTGAAGCGTTTTTTGTTTTTTTAAACATGACTTGGGCTGTCTCAAGCCAGCGCCCAACAATCAACGCATGATGGATTGTTTTGCTTTGGCCAACTTTCAACAATGCAGCGCCATTTTTTAGATAAGGAACCATCTCATCAATAGTCAAACACATATTGAAACTGGCTACATCTTGTTCAGCAATATTGCCTTCAATGTTTTCATTTTCTTGAACCAACAAGCCTTTAAGATAGTCGTGCATTTCCAAAGCAGTCAGTTCACTTTTTCTTTTTCTCCACCTTCTAGAAAAGCAATGCTTCTTTTTTTGGTTTCACTGGTAGAGAACATGCTTCGCCTAATTCTTTTTTCGACAAATACTCTAACATGCAGTTAAAGTAAAACTTGTGGTCTTGAATAGCACAAGCCTGTTCTTCGGTAAACCTGTTAGCCATTTTAAAATAAAACACAACCAAAACACAGTGGTCACACCGGAGCACAGTCAAAAAACAACCTTCTTGTGCGGCAGTCCGGGAAAGAATGGTGAAACCGGTCAGGTGAGCGCCACCAGCCCCGCCTTATGGTGGTTACAGTTAGTTAATTACAGGTATCGCATGAGCCACCCAGGACCGCCGTACATGGTACTGCCTGCCACAAACCCCAAGCCCTCTAATTAGGGTTGTTCGCACAGTGTCTCAGCCAAGTCTTAGTTTGATGACTGTCTGCGCAAAAATGATGTTATTGAAAATGACTGCATGCGCGAAAATGATGTTATTGATAATGATCAGAAAAAACGTGGAAAAACTGAAATCTGAAAAGTTTAGTAAATTAGTATTGAAAACGGATAATCCTACACAGTATGCATGTTTGTAGGGTTTACTAGTTAGAGAACTAATAAATGTCTGTTCTGGAGTCGCCCGGTCGAAACTGGTTGAGACCGGGGGAGCCAGAACAGACATTTATTAGTTCTCTAAAGCGTGTGTGTGTGTGTGTGTGTGTGTGTGTGTGTGGTGTGTGTGTGTGTGTGTGTGTGTGTGTGTGTGTGTGTGCGTGTATGTCTGCATGTCTATCTGTCTATCAGTGTGTGTGTGTGTGTGTGTGTGTGTGTGTGTGTGTGTGTGTGTGTGTGTGTGTGTGTGTGTGTGTGTGTGTGTACTTCAATGTCTTTCCTTTCTCTATGTTTTATGACCAAACACTAAGTCAGTATGTAAGACGACAGAATGACTAGTTCATTGAACAACACATCGACAGACATAAAAACAGACAAAGGAAGGGAAGAAAGCAGCCAAAGAGTGGAGAAGAAGGGGGAGTGGGACTGACCACTAACTGACAGTCAGTCAGTTCACTGGTGGACACCTACCCCATTGGGAAAGGTCGTCACGTTCGTCAGCTGACGCACAATCTCAGCGACCCTTCCCACGCTCACCGTTATCATCTTCGAGATAGCATGACCTCCAGCACGTGGTCTTGCTTGGCAAACATACTCTCCGGCATCCTCTTGCCTGGGGTTCTCAAACTCCCAAAATCTGGCGGCAACGTATTCGGAGTCGTCGTAGACCACGTCAGAGTGTGGAGAGACTGGGGACTGGTCAGCTCTGATCAGAGTGACCGAAGGGTCATCCCCTGCTGCCTGAGAAGAACATCATGCCATTCAGTGACAACTGTGTCACACGTAGATTATATAGTACAGTATTGTCACTACATATAGTACAGTATTGTCACTACATATAGGACAGTATTGTCACTACATATAGTACAGTATTGTCACTACATATAGTACAGTATTGTCACTACATATAGTACAGTATTGTCACTGCATATAGTACAGTATTGTCACTGCATATAGTACAGTATTGTCATTACATATAGGACAGTATTGTCACTACATATAGTACAGTATTGTCACTGCATATAGTACAGTATTGTCACTGCATATAGTACAGTATTGTCACTGCATATAGTACAGTATTGTCACTACATATAGGACAGTATTGTCACTACAAATAGTACAGTATTGTCACTACATATAGTACAGTATTGTCACTACATATAGTACAGTATTGTCACTGCATATAGTACAGTATTGTCACTACATATAGTACAGTATTGTCACTACATATAAGACAGTATTGTCACTACATATAGTACAGTATTGTCACTACATATAGTGCTGTATTGTCACTACATATAGGACAGTATTGTCACTACATATAGTACATTATTGTCACTACATATAGTACAGTATTGTCACTACATATAGGACAGTTATGTCACTACATATAGCACAGTATTGTCAATACATATAGTACAATATTGTCACTACATATATTACAGTATTGTCACTTCATATAGTACAGTATTGTCACTACATATTGTACAGTATTGTCACTACATATAGTACAGTATTGGCACTACATATAGTACAGTATTGGCACTACATATAGTACAGTATTGTCACCACAGCACCAGGCAAGACAAACACATTAGGCGTAGAACAGCTCAGTGTGTAAGAGAAGATAGCTGCGCAGTGCACAGTGTGTAGGAGAAGATAGCTGCGCAGTGCACAGTGTGTAGGAGAAGATAGCTGCGCAGTGCAGTTGAGTATTAAACAGTATACACAAGTAAGCGAGGCACACTACAGCACAAGAGAAGGGCTGGACAGTACACAACAACAATCAGTCACATACTTCTTCCAGATCATTCACAAAACAAGCAACCACAAAAACAACCAGGCAGCGACTGACGCCATACGTGTTCCTCTCAAACCCACAGACAGAGACTTACCATAACCATCTGAACACAACTCTACGGAGATGTGAGAATTCAGAAAAGACTGCTGAAGTGTGGTGTGTATATTAGACTTCCAGGAGGCAACACTACTGGCATGTCCATGACCTCTCTCGATATTTCCACAAAGTACATTCCTGTGCCCAGGTCATTGCCCCTTCAGATGCTGCACGATGCAGAATCTTCCACACCATGGTGACACGGACTGCCGGTCTCTTCTTCAGAACCTCTAGACACCAACTGAGTGATGAATGTGCAGGACAGTGAACGGGAACTGCATATCCTCGGCATCAATCTGTAGTGCTACTGACGTGGGTTTTTTTTTCCATTCTGATGTCATAAGCAAACTCTCAACAACAACAAAAAAGGAAGAACATGTTAACAAGAATTAGAGCCGAAACAGCTCCACAGCCGATGTTACCAGCAACACCGACAACATAAGCTCAACCGGCATACACTTAATCGCCCAGATCTCAAAACCAATGTCTTAAATTATTGTAACATACCATTTTTTATCGATGCTGCGTTCAGAAGTCATGAAAGTAAGCCAATATCATTGCAGCACGCAACACAAAACACACACACACACACACCACACACACACACACACACACACACACACACACACACGCACGCACGCACGCACGCACGCACGCACGCACGCACGCACACACACAACACCACACACACACACACACACACAGGAGAGGAGAGGAGAGAGGAGAGAGAGAGGAGAGAGAGAGAGAGAGAGGAGAGAGAGAGAGAGAGGAGAGAGGAGAGAGAGAG
Source organism: Conus ventricosus (assembly GCA_018398815.1). Classification (NCBI taxonomy): domain Eukaryota; kingdom Metazoa; phylum Mollusca; class Gastropoda; order Neogastropoda; family Conidae; genus Conus; species Conus ventricosus. Next base: position 1,176,047 of record CM031611.1, read on the forward strand.
AGAGAGCATGAAACATGAGCATATTCAAAGAGCTGAAGACATGGGCAACGTTTATCAAACGCACACGCCTTTAATCAGTTGTCAAGCATTGTAGTTTAACATTCTGCGTAAATGCTCTCACATTTGTTGTTGTTGTTGTTGTTGTTGTTGATTTAGTCTGTTCACACTTGGTGATATTAGACTTTACAACGGGGGGGGGGGGGGGGGGGGGGTGAAGGAGGAGGACATGGTGGAGGAAAAGGTAAGAAATAATGTCAAGAACAGTATAAATCTAAATATAAACTACACTGCCATAATTATAACAATGTGCTAATTTGAGATTGAGAGATAATTTTTGCTACCTCAACCATTTCTGAATTGAAAGAAATAGCGTGAACCAGTTTAGATTCGAAATTTCAATGTTTGCTTTTGAATAAAGAGCATTTAAAATGGGGCAATGGAAAAGTATATGTTCACCAGATAATGGCTTAGAACATGCACACGCTATATCTTGGGAATATTTGGTCTTCCAAGAGTTCAAACGTATCTTGTATATTTTGTATATTAAACTAGAAATATGTCTAGGATATGTTTCCATTACATATTTATCTTGAGACTTCTCAATTCGGAAACAGCTTTCCAATAACGAATGTATTTCATATATATCTAACTTCAAATTACTTTTTGCAGAATTGCCCATTACCCCGCGTCTGGCTAGTTTATCTGCTATTTCATTCCAATAAATACCACAGTGTGAAGGGACCCAGCAGAAGACTATATTTATTCCTGTGGAAATAATGTAATTAATTAGATGCTTTATTTCAAAGATGATATCTTTCCTTGTTTTAACATCCCAAACTTTCAAACTATCTAACACTGCCTTGGAATCAACACAAAATAAAATGTTACAAAAGAATGATTACTATCACAAATAAATAGTAATGCCATAGAATAGCATACAATTCTGCCGTGAAAATAGAAAATCCTTTTCCTAGGCTGTATGCTTTTTGAACGTTTAAAGCCGGAATAACAAAACCTGAACCTGCACTTAACTGGCAAACGGAACCATCCGTAAAATTTTTTAATGATTTGAATATTTGTTTTCTAAGTTTTCTCTCACTTTAGAAGTTAAAATGTTAATGTTGTCATTTTTTCCGGACATCAGTGTAATCTACATCAAAGATAGCTTGTCTATGTTCCCATGGAGGCACCGGGGGAACAACAGGAGCAGGGTGACAGTGAAGTGACATCAATATTGCATTTTTCAAAAGAATCTTTCGTGTAATTTCGAACGGGACAAAGATAACCTAGCTGTTGAGCTCTATTGGGATATTCAACATTTGAATCCATCAACACTTCGTTTTCGACTGAGTTAGGTACTGAAAGACTTCTTGCGACATATTTGGCTACAGCTAATCTACGTTGATCTGACAGTGATAGCATATTAATTTCTTTGTACACCTTCAATGTGCTTGTGTGCACTGGGACACCAAGCGCTAATTTGATAGCTTTGCTGTCTATACTTTGCAATTTTTTCAGTAGACTTTGAGGAGCTGAAAAATAAACTTCTTGTCCGTACACTAGTTTTGATCTTATTAGAGAATCAGCTAGGTGCAGGAGGGTTTTTGTATCTTGAGCCCACGGTTGAATACAAATAATTTTCAACAAGTTTAAACGTTTCCTTGTTTTAGCTATCAAGCTTTCAATGTAAAAACGCCAGTTAAGTTTAGGAGTTAAATTCACACCCAGAAATGTTATGTTTTGTGAGTACTGCAATTCAGAACCATTCAATTTGAAGCTTGGCAAATACATTGGATTGTCTCCATTATTGAAAAACATTAACTGTGCTTTTTTCACCTGAGAGAATAAGCCCGTTGATTTCCATAAAGTTGTTTAAAGTATCTATCTCTAACTGATATATCTTCTGTATATGATTCGTAATTCTCTTGCCAGTATGCTTTCGGATATTTGTATTTATCCACATAGTGATAAAAAACCTTTTAAAGTATTGAAACATCGTTCCATTAATTCCTATTTCTTTCAATTTATAAAGTAGTCTAGCGTGCCAGATACTATCATACGCTTTTCTGATATCAAAAAAGGTAGCAAGTGCACTTTTCCGTCTAGCAAACTGCTTTTTAATTTGACTGGTAAGTTTCACCAAATGATCTATTGTACATCGACCTTTGCGAAATCCCGCTTGATTCACTGGGATTATACTTTCTTTTTCACAAAAATATAAAAGACGTCTTTGTATAATCTTTCTAACAACTTTCCAACGTGAGAGGTTAGTGCTATCGGCCTGTAGCTACCAATGTCTGACCTGGGCTTACCTTGTTTTGGAACTGGGACTACAACAGATCTCTTCCAGATACAAGGGAGAGTTCCATTAAACCAACATTTTTGGTAAAATGAATGCAGTAATCGTTTCCAATGTGAAGGCAAGTGGTGTAACAGTTGATAGGATATACCATCTAGGCCAACAGCACTTGAATTTGAAGAAAAAGATTCTAACGTCTCCCAAAATTCATCATATGTAATAGGAGCGTTTAAATAATGGAAATGATTTGGTGGCGGATCCTGATAGATAGTTCGTTTTTCTTCCTCCTCTCTAAAACACCTGATAGATGGACTAAGACTAGACAGCAAGTTATTTTCTGAAAAATTTTTGACGAATGCCTCAGATTTCTCCTGTGAGGATGGAAGAGCATTATAATAACTTAATTGGGTACTGTTACAAGCAATAACCATTTTTCAATTTTTTAACCATTTTCCAAACCTTATGTATATCTTTGATTCCAATATTTTGGTTCTAAAAAATTCTGAGAAATGACCAGCCGCCGTGGCGAAGTGGTTAGCGTCGCGGACTCCCGGCTGGGAGGTCGTGGGTTCGAATCCCATCAGAGTCATGTGGGTTTTTTCAGCCCCGACCGGCTCCTACCCAGAGTTGAGTTTGCTGCGGACTCAGTTGGGAAGACTGGGACCACACAGTCGAGTTTCATCCAATTAATGGATGCGTTTCTGAGAGTGTTGCTCAAATTTCATGACCAACACTGCAGGTGCCTGTATCTCTCGGGCCTGGTTGACGCCGGGATTATATTATGAAAGGAAGCGCAGAGTACAGCCCTGTCATGTAGTCTCAGACCGAAATGGAAATCCGTAGCATCATCTTAATCATACTCATTCCCATTGATCAGCATTAAAAAAAAAGTATCAAATTCTGTGGCCCTTCATGCCCTGCTCTCATGGTGACCTCAGTTTCGATGTCCTCTCCGCGTCTGTGGCGTTGGTTTGCTTCCGTCCGGGTCACCGGTATCGGCGAGTCCATGGGGCTGTCGATGGACGGACGTGGTGGCGCCCTCCGGAGGGAGAGCTCACTCACGCCGGCTCCGCGACTAAGCAATTATTGTCGTCAGTAGGGGGCTTAGTAGGTGGTGTCCTGCGTATGTTAGATCAGAACAGGCGCCACTGAACACCACCGAAGTGACTCAACAGCAGAGAAGTGTCTCCTCCGGTGGGTTGCCTCATGACGACTTGACACTGACTGCTCCCTGTGGATTGCTGGTGCCGGGGCTGCGGCGGGCCAGCCGGGCTGTGGCTGTGGACGGGGTGTCGGAATGAGCGGCGTGGGTGCACTGCCTCTGAGGTAGCGCAGAGGTTGGGACAGAAAAAAAAAAGAAAAAAAAATTCTGAGAAATGTATTCTTTTCGCTCGGGCAACGACCCTGTTACTGTTATTTTTGGCATGTTTCATCGCTAGGAAATGTTCATCTGTTCTCACTTTCAGCCAAGCTTTATAAGCTTCTTTTTTAAGAGCTACAGCTATCGCACAATCTAAATTCCACCATGAATTACCAACATATTTCCACTGTTGGGCATCTTTACAAATAGGAATAGATTTTCAGGCAGCCTGTAAGATATGTCGACAAAACTCTGTATAATATGCATCTATACCTTCATTTTCAATACTACGGAAATGTGTATTGGACCAGATCGATTCATACAGAGACCAATTTGCATTTTTATATGAAAACTTTGGCAGTTTGAATCTTTTTACCATCATTTCTATAGTTATACAAAGGTGGATAATAAAAATTTCGTATTTTCGGGAGCTTATGAACATCAACATTTAGTGATTGTAATGCTAGCACTGAATAATTTTTTTTTTTTTTTTTTTTTTTTTTGCTGTCCCAACCTCTGCGCTACCTCAGAGGCAGTGCACCCACGCCGCTCATAAAGACACCCCGTCCACAGCCATAGCCCGGCTGGCCCCGCCGCAGCCCGGCACCAGCAATCCACAGGGAGCAGTCAATGTCAAGTCGTCATGAGGCAACCCACGGAGGAGACACTGCACTGCTGCTGAGTCACTTCGGTGGTGTTCAGTGGCGCCTGTTCTGATCTAACATACGCAGGACACCACCTACTAAGCCCCCTACTGACGACAATAATTGCTTAGTCGCGGAGCCGGCGTGAGTGAGCTCTCCCTCCGGAGGGCGCCACCACGTCGTCCATCGACAGCCCCCATTGACTCGCCGATACCGGTGACCCCGACGGAAGCAAACCAAGGCCACAGACGCGGAGAGGACATCGAAACTGAGGTCACCATGAGAGCAGGGCATGAAGGGCCACAGAATTTGAGACATCTTTTTTAATGCTGATCAATGGGAATGAGGATGATTAAGATGATGCTACGGATTTCCATTTCGGTCTGAGACTACATGACAGGGCTGTACTCTACGCTTCCTTTCATAATATATCCTGGCGTCAACCAGGCCCGAGAGATACAGGCACCTGCAGTGTTGGTCATGAAATTTGAGCAACACTCTCAGAAACGCATCCATTAAGTGGATGAAACTCTACTGTGTGGTCCCAGTCTTCCAACTGAGTCCGCAGCAAACTCAACTCTGGTAGGAGCCGGTCGGGCAGAAAAAACCCACTTGACTCTGATGGGATTCGAACCCACGACCTCCCAGCCGGGAGTCCACGACGCTAACCACTTCGCACGGCGGCTGGTGCACTGAATAATTATGTTGATATATATGATTTTCAAAGTGTAATAGATTTGTTGATATAGACCGACAGTTCCATTGAAATATTAATAAATTATCATTGGAAGTTTTCATAAGACATAGTTAACAGAGTCAAATGTCAAGGTGAAGTTGACGAGTCACCAAGGGACGAATTGCCAGCTGAAAGAGTCCCATGTGTCCCCTGCACGAGGATGGAAATGCCACGGACCGGGAGCTCCGACACGACCAGCAGGAGGTGGGGGGAATGGCTCGTGGTCCCAGGCGCCTCTCCCGCGTGTCTGATTCTGGCGATGTCTCCGGCGTTGTTTCTGCCAAAAGAGACGATGGACATGCCGCCCCAGATTTCCGGCGAGGATGCTGGCACCTCTGTCAGACGGATGGATGGCATCCCTCATGAGTCGGTTGTTGAAAGGATCAACGTTCTCATGAGAGAGAAGAGATGTCTGATGACGAGGAAAATTCAGAAAACAATAATGCGTTAAATAGTTGTCGTCTCCCTCCAGAATCTGATCTTTGACTGGCGTTGCTTTGCTTACCACGACTTTTGTTTTCGGAGATTGCTGTTTGATTTTGTTGACATACACTAATCATCTTTTTTGCTGTAACTCCGGAGTCAGTATTTTTCAGATCATTTATTCAGTATGCAGTATCACACAATCAACCGGAACTTCTGAACCAATGTTTTCAAGTTCTTTTTCACAGTTTGAGATCTTGAAAGCTCTTTTGGAGACAACTTTAAGTCCGTAGGCCTCTCCCAGGCGCCTAGCGTTGACTCTTGACATAACAGTCGTGCAAAAAAAGAACATTGGGAAGAGAGTCGGAATGTACCTTTTTGGCGTCATCGGACTTGATGCCAATAGATTTGACGTCAGCCAACTGTTCCTTTTTCTTTGCTTCAGATGGTTTTACTTCTCTTTTTTCTCTCACATTTGTGTACAAGCCAAAAGCCTGCAGAAGCACATTCGGTTTTGGTGAAAGTCAGCAGCTTCACGAGCAAATGGAAGGAGATGAGAGACACACAAAGAGCATGGGGAAAAGGAGGTGACAAAGGCCTTGTGCAGCAACAAGAACCCAGGAGATGAGAGACACAAAGAACATGGGGAAAAGGGGGGTGACAAAGGCCTTGTGCAGCAACAAGAACCCAGGAGATGAGAGACACAAAGAACATGGGGAAAAGGGGGTGACAAAGGCCTTGTGCAGCAACAAGAACCCAGGAGATGAGAGACACACAAAGAACATGGGGGAAAAGGGGTGACAAAGGCCTTGTGCAGCTACAAAAACCCACGAGGAGAGCGACCTAATTTGCACATAGAACAAACTGTTCTGTTACCAATCTTACGTAAAACACTGCAATATGCAAAACTACTGCATTATTGCAATATGAAGCACATATACGAAGCACACATTCCAATATTGTAACATGGAGAACAAATTAGAATATTGTAACATGGAGAACAAATTAGAATATTGTAACATGGAGTACAAATTAGAACACATGGCTGAAGTCATTACCACGCAGCGCAGTAGGCAGTTGTTCATCTGTTGTCTTCGTAGCATTTTATTTCATCCCCGTTGTCTGCTTCAGGGTACCTTGGTTTCACGAACCCGACGAAGTTCACGGGGAAAGGGCCTGATCGACCCTCTGGATAGAGTACACACGTTGTGCAACCTGGAGCATGTCCACAAGGCAGCCGTTTGTGAGCAGTTGACATGAGTCGTCATTTGGAAAACGGCGTATCCCCCTGTCCTGTTGTGAGAGTAAGGCATGTGGAGAAGCAGGCTCACGTGTTTTGGGGAACGGCTGGTCTCTGTGAAGTGGATGTCAGATATTTCCTCAGGCATTTCAATGTTGGAGAGGTACCTGAACTCATCCACTGTGTTCCTGTCGGTCTTGGACTTCAAATACAAAGACGTCATGTTATGTGTACACTTCTGTCTGTCCCCGCCAGCTTCGTTGATAATGTCAAACATGATGTCTACGTCACTTCCTGGATTGTAGACGATTTCGTGTCCAGGCTTAACTGTCACCAGGAGGTTGGGAAGACGAAGTTCATCGGGACTGTCTTCATCCAGTGCAAGCGACAGGTATACGTAGTATTCAGACTTAAGTGTGAATTCGATACCTAGGTGGGCAGACTCGCTGGACTCTGGTTTGTTCCTCTGCAGGGTGACTGCACCGACATCATGATGTTCAACCGTCTGTGGGATCACTGTTGCCTTCAACAGAATCATGTTACAATTTGTGTAAAAGATTTTGACAGGAGGTAATTTTCTACATCCTATTACTGCTTCACTAAGCGTTTAAATATATTTGTCACAAAGTTTGCACAATGGCTCTAGTCTGCCTTTGATTTTGTTTTATGTCATTGCAAGTACTGTGCTTATTCTCGCCTGACATTGCATGAATCCAAAAGTTCCATAGAACAAAAGGATTACACATTACCTATACTGATACAAACTCACTAGTTACAGATCAATTGACTCTGATCGTTTACTCTGATAGAGTCAACCGTGTACATCAGTTGATTGTTGCCATCTTCAAAATCGCCAAATGATAACGATTACCTCTAGTCAGCATTTAAGACACAATCTTCCAAACTGTTGCAGTTTGTCAACAGATGATGATGACCCTATAGACTGACCGTCCATTCCTCTTACTATGACCTGACCTGTCCATTCTCTTACTATGACCTGACCTGTCCATTCTTCTTACTATGACCTGACCCGTCCATTCTCTTACTGTGAACCTGGTACGACTGCCCCTATTCCTCTTACTCATTGCGTTGTTACTTGCCCACATGATATATTTTAAGGATAAACTGCAAAACAGAACCGACAGAGCTTATTATTTTATGACCTAGTTCTTTATACATTGTTATAACATCTAGATGGCAATTTGTACAACATTTAGGAGTGGGTGTTTTGTGACAGGTGGTTCGTGTAAATTGTAGATAAGTGGAAAGACATGTTGGGCTTTCCAAAACAAGAACAACAACAGCACCAACGTCAAGGAGTACACAAATCAGGTAGTTTGATTGTGTTTCTTCTAGAATCTCTCAGGGAGGTGGTTTTGGAGATGCAGACAGAAGAGTCGCCAATAATCATACGGAAATAGTAAAGGCATAGACTATATATGCTAAGATCAGCTCTGAGAAGATTGTGGGTGGAGATAATTATGTGAAGCAACAGATAACAGCTATGACAGATACATGGAATGTAAAGTTATGGACAGTAATGAATCGTAAGATTATAACGGTTTTTTTTTCAGACATTAAAATATTTCAGTTCCACTCGCAGATAATGATGTGCACGACAGCAATTCATAGATGTCTCTGTGTCCAGACAGGTGAAACACGCTTTTGTGTCGTTCACAAATACATTTGGCAGGGAATACTGACCACATTTAGAGGGCTGAGTGTCATTATGGACACGATACTGGACCATACAATGACAGAGCACAGTGTATGAGTGCAGTTGACCATAAAATTCACAGAGCAAAGGACCAAGAACAGAGCCTTAAAATGCGTATCTATCATTGGATGAGATGCAAACAGTCCTGAAACATTCCAGAACAGGTTGGAATGGAACCAAGCTAGTAAGAGTGGCAGATAAGAAAGGGGTTTTAGAAATGGAAGCGCATGATCTCATGACATATCTAGTCAAACGACACTGATAAATTGGGTGACCGAAATACATTCCCCCTCAAAAGATCATCGGGTCCACTCAGTCAGATTTCTTTTCAGTAAACCTTTTTTAACAGACAGAAGGGTCATCATCATCATCGTCATCATCATCATCATCAGCAGCAGCAGCAGCAGCAGCAGCAGCAGCAGCAGCATCATCATCATCATCATCATCATCATCATCATCATCATCATCATCATCATCATCATCATCATCATCATCATCACTTATCGTGAATAGCATCATCAACGTTACAGAATTTAACGTTTTCAAATTACAAAAAATGCCATGTACCTGAAAGTGTTAAGTAACCTCGGGCTTTTCAGGTGATACATAGCACACAGTCACTTTGTACAATGTGTCTGTCCTCTCTTTCATCACAGCTGTGATTTGTAACTGACTGGATACCTGTGGAAACATAAAAACAGTGGACAATATGTGTTACCATAATATGGGATAGTTTAGGGTTGCAGAGCATGTGAGGGGGATGGTTACCTACTGAATTAATGAAGCAGGGTAGATGAAATATGCAATTCAGAAATTCTTAATGATTTGTGTTTATCCTTTAAGATGCAGGTAAAGAAAAATATGCAGAGTGAACGAACAAAGTGCAAATAATGACGAGAAAGAGCCAACTGCACAGCAGGTCGAAGTTAAACAATGCTTCTTAATTTACCATGATATACCATAATTATATATACCAACTACGCTGAAACTCGCTCTGGAAACATCTTGGCCTGAAGAGCATAGGTGTACAGTGTTAAAACCGCGTTAGAAGAAAGGAATTGAAAAACAAACAAGCAAACAAACAAACAAAAACTTTTCCCATGAACTGAAAAAAATACATCAACAAATCAACAATTTAAAGTGAAAATAAAATAAAATCATGCTATCAAGAATGAAAGAAGTCACTAGCAAACTTAACACATAATTGGATTAGGAACGCTTCAGTGCTGAGACGACCAACTGAAGTGAGGAAAGAAAGAAAAACAAGGTGGCAAGAACAAACAAACAAACGAACACACTTTTCCCAGCTTTCCCATTCATTCACAGCCCCCTCATGTCTCCTTTCTACTCCTTTGACAAGAGGTCGCTCATAACATTTGCACAGGAGAGAGAGAGAGAGAGAGAGAGAGAGAGAGAGAGAGAGAGAGAGAGAGAGAGAGAGAGAGAGAGAGAGAGAGAGACAGAGAGAGACAGAGAGAGACAGAGAGAGAGACAGAGACAGAGACAGAGACAAACAGACAGACAGACAGCCAGACAGACAGATAGACAGACAGACAGACAGACATATAGACAGACAGACGGACGGACAGACAGACAGACAGGCAGAGAGAAAGAGAGAAACTGAGATGACACCGGTTAAAGTGCTAATACAGCAATGGGGGGAAAATCGTGAGATGTGTGGTACGACACAGTACAGATACTAATCATCCTCTGGTTCCTCGTATCCAGTCACGTTAGATGCACTGGAATCTGAAGGACTTACGACGTACCGGCTGCCGGGGACACTTTCTGACTGAAGTGTTGTCAATGGTGCTACCATCAGGGACGGCTGCGTTGTCTGATGGCTTTTGACGGCTCTGAATTCATCACACACAGTTTGAAGATCCTGCAACACCTATGGAGAGCGGATATGGTAGATACTGATGGTGAAAGACTGGGCAAAAATGAGGAAAACTATAGCAATAATACTCGTATTGATATCAAAGTTAACTATGTGACTATGAGACACCATGCTGTTGGTTGTGGTTGTTAGTGTCATGGATTGTGGGGGGAAGGTTGTGGGTTAAAACACCGTTAAAATCATCATCGTCGTCGTCACAACACACACACACACACACACACACACACACACACACACACACACTCACACACACACACACACACACACACACACACACACACACACACACACACACACACACACACACTCGTCTAATATCACACAGTGTTGTGAAAAGATGAAAGTGTTATTATTATTACTACTACTACTACTACTACTACTACTACTACTACTACTACTACTACTACTACTACTACTGCTGCTGCTACTACACACACCACAATACAACACACCACAACATAACACACGGCCACACACACACACACACACACACACACACACACACACACACACACACACACACACACACACACGCACGCACACACACACACACACACACACGCACACACACACGCACGCACACACACACACACACACACACACACACACACACACACACACACACACACACACACACACACACACACACACAGGCACGCGCGCGCACGCGTGCCCGCGTAAGCACGCATGCACTTAAGCACGCGCGCGCAGGCTCGCACGCTTCGCGCGGGAACTCAACTCACATACACACGTGCGCTTGTACTCGCGCACTTGCACTTGCATACACCCACTGACATATTGAAAACACTTCGGTCTAGCGATTCCACCTAATTCGTAACTTACCAGGTCTGGTAACCACTTAAAACACACTGTACTTCCATGTTAATTGCCACCATTTGTATAATTGTCTGCCATTTTTCTCAATCGTAAAAGGGACCTCCAATCATTGTTAATTGGCTGCTAGAGCCTTTGATTTACAATACAGCTGTTATGTTCTTCTCCAAGTTGTTCAAGATTCCACCCACCCCTCCGCAGCCGCATTCTCTCTCTCTCTCTCTCTCTCTCTCTCTCTCTCATCTCTCTCTCTCTCTCTCTCTCTCTCTCTCCTCTCTCTCTCTCTCTCTCTCTCGCTGTGTGTGTGTGTGTGTGTGTGCGTGCGTGCATGCGCGCGCGTGTGTGCGTGCGTGTGTATGTGTGCGTGTGTCTGTGTATACGTGTGTATGTATGCATGTGTGCGTTTGTGTGTGCTTGGATATGTCTCTGTGTCTCTGATTTGGAAATAATTGTGTTGATGGGGCTTACATTTTTTCTTTGCTTTTTGTTGCTTTCGTGTCTACGTGTATTCGGTGCTTGTGAAATGTGTAAATGAAAAGAGACCAACCAACACAAACAGGAGAGAAGGTTTCAGTAGCGTGGCTAGTTAATCATTGCTCTATGAGTCAATATCGACCTACATTCGTTTTTATGTATCAAGAGCGTAGTCAGGTAATCATCAACCCAATGAGTCAATATTCAGCCTCACTTTGTTTCATGGCCACACCATGCCGCTCGCTTGAGGCGAAACTGAATGTCATGATATCTATCATGTGTTTTTTTTCTGCAAACTGAATGTCATGATATCTATCATGTGCTTTTTCTGCAAACTAATATTGTTTTCACAGTGGATGTTATCGCTGATATTAACTTTTGGACATTAGGTTGGAATAGCCGGCTTGCTGTAGTTATCTCGAATATTTATCAGAGCGATATTTTCTCCATTGACTGGTGAGTTATAGTTCCTGCTTTGTCTAGAGTGATGAGAAATGTATTTTCAAAGTGATGATGGGTTGTTCGCTGCCAGCAGATTTGAGGCGTTCCATGATGAGTCCAAGGGCAACTGGCAGCAGATTTGAGGCGTTCCACGGTGATTCCAAGGGCAACTGGCAGCAGATTTGAGGCGTTCCATGATGAGTCCAAGGGCAACTGGCAGCAGATTTGAGGCGTTCCATGATGAGGTCCAAGGGCAACTGGCAGCAGATTTGAGGCGTTCCATGATGAGTCCAAGGGCAACTGGCAGCAGATTTGAGGCGTTCCATGATGGGTCCAAGGGCAAACTGGCAGCAGATTTGAGGCGTTCCATGATGAGTCCAAGGGCAACTGGCAGCAGATTTGAGGCGTTCCATGATGAGTCCAAGGGCAACTGGCAGCAGATTGAGGCGTTCTTCATGATGAGTCCAAGGCAACTGGCAGCAGATTTGAGGCGTTCCATGATGAGTCCAAGGCAACTGGAAATCTCCCCAGGCCTCAGTTGGATGATCAAATAGTATTATGAACGTGATGAAGAGATCGTGAGGCCGAGGGTGTTGGAACAGCTGCATGAACAACGATGTGAACTTCTTCTTCTTCTTCTTCTTTCTTCTTCTTCTTCTCTTCTTCTTCTTCTTCTTCTTCTTCTTCTTCTTTCGTCTTCTTCTTCGTCTTGTTGTTGTTGTGGTTGTTGTTGTGTTGTTGTGTTGTTGTTGTTGTTGTTGTTTGTTTTCTTCTTCTTCTTCTTCTTCGTCTTCTTCTTCTTCTTCTTCTTCTTCTTCTCTTCTTCTTCTTCTTTTTGGTTGTTTTTGTTGTTGGTTCTGTGTGTATTCTTGTTGTTGTTCTTGTTAATGTTGTTGTTGTTCTTCTTGTTCTTGTTCTTGTTCTTGGTTCTTGTTCTTCTTCTGTCTGTCTTCTTCTCTTCTTCTTCTTCTTCTTCTTCTTCTCTTCTTCGTTTTCTTGTATTAGTTTAGGAGTTTTGTATGCGACGCAGAATGATCATAAACATCCAGCCGTGAATGAGGGCACTGGTTTATAGATGTGCATGCGAATATCATGTATGGGATGCTACCGTATTATATGCCAGCATTATTCATATCCAATGCTCAGTAATAGCTGAAACGACACGCACTGCAAACGCGTTTTTAACAGATGTATTTACTGAATGCGATACGTTTTAAAGTTTTTCTGCATGCCCACGCACACAACAGCAGTTATATCCAGTGCTTGGTCATAGCAAAAAAAAAACAAAAACCAAAAAAAGCATACAGTGCCAAGCTTCACACACACACACACACACACACACACACACACAACACACACACACACACACACACACACACACACACACACACACACGCACGCACGCACGCACGCACGCACGCACACCACACACTCTCTCTCTCTCTCACACACACACACACATACACACACACACACACACACACACACACACACACACACACACACACACACACACACACACACACACACACACACACACACACACACCTTGGTTATTCCTTCATTAGAAGAGAGCTGCAGAAGCTGATTCATCAAATGTCTGTTTGGTCCTGTAACTCTTCCACTCTCCTGTCCAGTGTGGTCAGTCTGTCCTGAATGGCTTCCAGCTGATCGGAAAATCTCATCTGCAAACCGCATATTTCTTTTCTTGTTTGAGCGCCACACTGTAGCGCGCGCGCGCACACACACACACACACACACACACACACACACACACACACACACACACACACACACACACACCACACACACACACACACACACACACACACACACACACACACACACACACACAAACACACAATTTGCTCACTCACTCATCCACTCACACAAAGAAATTCTCTCTCTCTCTCTCTCCTCTCTCTCTCTCTCTTCTCTCTCTTCTCTCTCTCTCTCTCTCTCGTCTCTCTCTCTCTCTCTCTCTCTCTCTCTCTCTTTCAATGAAAAAGACATTTGACGAAAACAAACTGCAAACGTTAAAACAGTCAGTAAATGATCCAAGGTTGCACTGGACGATAGCTCTATTCAATTAAACAGAAAGGCTATTTTCTGTAATGAAATAACTTCACAATAGTGGCACGACCATTTTTTGTCCGTGTATTGAACTCATTTGAGAATGAGCACGATGCTATATACAGAAGATGTTGTAGTCGGGAGAAGAGATTGAGCACGATGCTAAAATTGTAGAGAAGACGTTGTAGTGGGGAGAAGAGATTGACCACGATGCTATATACAGAAGACGTTGAAAGTCGGGAGAAGAGATTGAGCACGATGCTATATACAGAAGACGTTGAATTCGGGAGAAGAGGTTGAGCACGATGCTATATACAGAAGACGTTGTAGTCGGAGAAATGTTGGATGAACCTTCAATCAAAGATCCTGTAACACCAACGAAGTGAAATCCTGTAACACCAGGAGTGAAATCCTGTAACACCAGAAGAAGTGAAATCCTGTAACACCAGGAGTGAAAATCCTGAAAACACCAGAAGAAGTGAAATCCTGTAACACCAGAAGAAGTGAAATCAGTGAAATCCTGTAACACCAGAAGAAGTGAAATCCTGTAACACCAGAAGAAGTGAAATCCTGTAACACCACAAGAAGTGAAATCCAGTATCAGGCATCTCAAAAACGGGAAAAGTGCTGGGTCAGATAAGATAATCATGAGATGTAAGACGTGTAGATAAATGTATTACAAACATTTTGGTTTTATTGACTAACAAATTATTTGACTGAGGGACATTTTCAGTGGGGTGGTCAAAATCAATTATTGTACTATTTATAAAGGAAAATGCATAGACCTCAGATAATTACAGAGGTGTAGCTCTTAAAAGCGTAATTAGTAAAGTTTACACACATAATTAGAACAAAAGATCAACAAATTGGACTGGGGAGAGAGAGAGAGAGAGAGGGGAGAGAGAGAGAGAGAGAGAGAGAGAGAAGAGAGAGAGAGAGATAGTTAGATAGTTATAAAGGACAAGCCCTTTCCACCATAAAGAGGTGATATCAGAGCTATACACTGAGGGTCATCACGTGACTCGAGTTATACAAACACATATGCAATCTGCAACCTTAAAATGTAAAAAAACAACAACTAAATCTTAAAACATGTTCACATCTCTTAAAAACTGAAATATCACAGATACTTGCACATTCTAAACAGCTCACTAATGACATCTTATCAAAATATCTGCCTCTGATCTCACTGAGATCATCACACTCAGTCAACACATGCTTAAGAGTGGGATACACAATCGCATGCAAAACAATGGGGTCGATCTTCTCCCTTAAGAGGAAAGAATGAGTAACATAACTATGTCCAATATGCAGTCTACTTAAAACACATTCTTCTTTCCTGTTCTTGCAAACCGAAGGTAACCATCAGACAAGTCTGGCAATATCTCATGGAGTTTGTTTTCCGATTCCAAATTCCAATCATCTTGCCAACGTTTCTTTACAAACTTATTTATTAGCGTTTAAGATCCGGATATGGTAACCGATGGGATCGCTTGACAAGACATTTAAACGCTTTCTTTGCTTGTCTGTCCGCTATCTCATTACCCGTAATACCGCAGTGGGTAGGAACCCCCAAAATACAACATCTATACTACAGGAAGTTCGGTTAAAAGTCTAAAATGGATGTTAACTTAGAGAGAGAGAGAGAGAGAGAGAGGAGAGAGATAGAGAGAGAGAGAGAGAGAGAGAGAGAGAGAGAGAGTAGAGAGAGAGAGAGAGAGAGAGAGAGAGAGAGAGAGAGAAGATAGTTCAAGAGCAAGCAGGTTTTCGAGCAGTTACAGCACTATAGTC
Source organism: Conus ventricosus (assembly GCA_018398815.1). NCBI lineage: Eukaryota > Metazoa > Mollusca > Gastropoda > Neogastropoda > Conidae > Conus > Conus ventricosus. Next base: position 1,191,979 of record CM031611.1, read on the forward strand.
CATAGCTTGCTCTGTATGCGTTGGTATAAAAGTTTCTCATGAAGAACATCTCACTGCATGTGGGTCGGTAAGTAGGAATGTGCAATGGTATGTCCTGAGAAAAACTGTATCAAATGGCAAATGTACCTAGCGCTTCGTGGAATTACGAACGATCATCGCTGTATGTGTGAAAAAAATGTTTATTCTGATTACTTTTCTTGTCCACGTAGCGGAAAACAAGCTGTCTTTTGAGTTCACAGTGTTTGCGTTTTGGATAAATAAATTAGCCCTTCAAATGTTAGGAAAAGGCAGGCATGGTGTACAGATCATCCCCGAAGCTGTTGAACTATCTATGTACTGTTGTGTTGAACTATCTATGTCACTGGTTTGCTGACGATGTCACTTTGTCTTGACCGTTGAACTATCTATGTCACTGTTTGCTGACGATGTCATTTTGTCTTGACCCTTGAACTATCCATGTTACTGTTTGTTGACGATGTCACTTTGTCTTGACCGTTGAACTATCTATGTTACGTGTGCTGAACTATCTATGTTACTGTTTGCTACGATGTCACTTTGTCTTGACCGTTGAACTATCCATGTTACTGTTTGTTGAACTATCTATGTTACTGTGTGTTGAACTATCTATGTTACTGTGTGTTGAACTATCTATGTTACTGTTTGTTGAACTATCCATGTTACTGTTTGTTGAACTATCTATGTTACTGTTTGTTGAACTATCCATGTTACTGTTTGTTGAACTATCTATGTTACTGTTGTTAAACTATCCATGTTACTGTTTGTTGAACTATCCATGTTACTGTTTGCTGACGATGTCACTTGTCTTGACCATGCAGTTGGTTTGCATTATCAGCTTCATGCATTGAAGTGTTCGGCAGATAGATTGAAATTAACGGTTAATTTAGATAAGGCAAACATAATAATTCCTTGCATGGTTGGATACTTCTCTCAAAGAGAAAAATGGCATTACTCTAATGCTGAAGTAAATGTGACCAGTGCATACAAATACCTAGGAATGATCTTTACAACGTGTTACGTTTGCATTCCGGGTGGTCTGAAATGTTTAGGAAAGGGACGAAAGGAGTGATAGAAATTCTAAGACCTATGAAAGCGATAAATGTGATTGATTCCCATTATTTTGGAAGGTTATTTGATGCACAAATAGAACCTATGTTACCATATGCAGCAGAAATATGGGGCTTGAAGAAAACCTGCCGATGGAAAAAGTCCATTCTTTAGCTATTAAATGGTCCTAAATATTCCATTGCATTTATCAAATACAATGGCATACGGATATCAAGAAGATATTCTCTTAAATTCGATCTTTCAGGAAATGCGTTGAACATTGATTAACACTTACGTACGTACCTACCTACAAGCAGTTATGTGCACAAGCACGTTACTAAATCAGGTTGAGTTAGGAAAGCGCAACTGGGTTGCTACTGTAAAGCGGGTCTTGACAGAAACGGTAGTATGGCAAAATCAGGGGTGGCGATAAAAATACGTTCATGTTGGAAGTAAAGGACCGTCTCATCTCTTGTTATAAACAAAACTGGCATCCAAGATGGAAGATGATATGAAATATTCCTGGTTCGATTCTTCTAAAAGTGTTTTACAACCAGAAACAAATCCTGACTCCAGTTATTAATAAATGGCATGAGGATTTACTGGCCTCATTCAGAAGTAGGACACTTAGACGAATGCTGTGAGATAAATACTGGCTTCATTCAGAAGTAGACACTTAGACAGAATGGCTGAGGATATACTGGCTTCATTCAGAAGTAGGACACTTAGACTGAATGGCTTGCGATATACTGGCTTCATTCAGAAGTAGACACTTAGACTGAATGCTAGCAAAAGATTGTTTAAATCCCAAGGCACTGTAGAGACGTGTGTAATGTGTACAGATGGTGAGGGAGAAAATGAAGATCACATATGTAATCTATTGTTCAGTTACAACGATATCAAGAAGAGTCTCATATTGCCACAAAAAATGTTAATCTGTATAGTTTGTTATCCTCTGATGATAATGGGCTACTATCTCTACTAAATGTGTTGCAGAGGCGTCTAATGTCAGGAGAAAAAATGCTCGATTAATAACTATTAATGTTTGAGGTTTTTTCTTTCAAGTGATCTTACGCAGCTAGTCGGTCGTATTTTAAAATGTTTTTGTTCTCTTCACTGTTAAGAATGACATTACAGATTGATAAATTCAAGTAGAAAAGATTTATTACGGTGAATATGTATGCCTGTGTGAGACACTTGTGTAAAGGTTTTGTTGTTACAGCAAAAAAAAAAAAAAGGTCATTTTCAGTGATTAAAAAGTACGTCATTGTCGTTTCTTCTGCATGGTTTGAAGTCCTGCCACTAATATTTACGCAATCAGTTACATTTGTTGTTTTTGTTGTTGTTGCTTTTTAGCGTTATGTTACTTTTTACGGTGTCGTGAATATTAACGTACACCCCTTTGACACAAAGGCTGTATGGAGGCCATTGTCAATAAAAACGTATTTGAAGTGCTGAAGCGTCCCTCTCTCTCTCTCTCCTCTCTCTCTCCTCTTCCTCTCTCTCTCTCTCTCTCTCTCTCTCTCTCTCTCTCTCTCCAGATGGAGACACAGCGAGAGACAGACAGACAGAGGGAGAAGCAAGCAAAAACAAACAAGCAAACCTCATTGTCTGAAGGTAGCGTAGCAACCCCAGCGCCAGTCTGACGAAGCCTACACAAGCAGAGAGCAGCAGCAAACCAGACACAGCGTAACACACACATCCTGTATGAGGCAAGATGACGGATAGGTGATGGTGCTCTCTCTATGCCCGCCACAGCCCCCTCTGTTCATTATAAACGATGCAAACGAGAGAGAATATGAAAGAGAATGGATGGGGAAGGGGACGGAGCAAGATGGACGGGCGTGTGTTATGTTCCTAAAGGGGCACTGTCCATATTGTTCTCAGCGTTGAAAGATGGTATATTGAGAGAGAGAGAGAGAGAAGAGAGAGAGAGGAGAGAGAGAGAGAGAGAGAGAGAGAGAGAGAGAGAGAGAGAGAGAGGGAGAGAGAGAGAGAAGAGAGACAAACAGACAGACAGACGAAAGACAGTAGATAGACAGACGAACGTACGGACGGAATGATGAATGTACAGACAGACAGACAGACAGACAAACAGACAGACAGAAGACACACAGATAGATAGTATAGACAGATAGATAGAGTTAGATTAACAGACAAGACAGACAGACAAGCAGAGAGAGAGAGAGAGAGAGAGGAGAGAGAGAGAGAGAGAGAGAGAGAGAGAGAGAGAGAGAGAGAGAGAGAGAGAGAGAGAGAGAGAGAGAGGAGGGAGAGAGAGATAGAAGAGAGAAAAAAACTGATAATTGATAGATAAATAGATAGATTGATAGATGGATAGAACGATGACTGGACAGATGGATGGATGAGGGTGGATGAATGACTGGCTGGATGGATGGATGACTCGATTGATTAATATTGATTGATTGGTTGATTTGCGCATGGAGCACTATAGCCCATATGTGGCGTCTGGATCACTTGTTTTTAATCTTTTCTCGGGAGAGGGAAACAAGAGACATCAAAGGTGCCCTCACACATAGCGTGTGACAGGATGGGGAGGAGGGGAATAGTGTGACAGGATCTTTTTCCACTGACGTTTTGTCACGGTCTCTATTTTGGTCAAATTCTTTAGGAAAGGGGAGGAGGGGGGGGAGGGGAATAGTGTGACAGGATCTTTTTCCACTGACGTTTTGTCACGGTCTCTATTTTTGGTCAAATTCTTTAGGAAGGGGGAGGGGGGGGGGGGGGGGAATAGCGTGACAGGATCTTTTTCCACTGACGTTTTGTCACGGTCTCTATTTTTGGTCAAATTCTTTAGGAAGGGGGAGGAGGGGGGGGAGGGGAATAGGTGACAGGATCTTTTTCCACTGACGTTTTGTCACGGTCTTTATTTTTGGTCAAATTCTTTAGGAAGTGGGGAGGGGGGGGGGGGGGGGGAGGAGGAGGGGAATAGCGTGTGACAGGATCGTTTTCCACTGACGTTTTGTCACGGTCTCTATCTTTGGTCAAATTCTTTAGGAAGGGGGAGGAGGGGGGAGGAGGGGAATAGCGTGTGACAGGATCTTTTTCCACTAGCTTTTTTTATCGCGCTCTCTATTTTTGGTCAAATTCTTTAGGAAGGGGGAGGGGGGAGGAGGGGAATAGTGTGTGACAGGATCTTTTTCCACTGCTTTTTATCGCGCTCTCTATTTTTGGTCAAATTCTTTAGAAAGGGGTTGGTGGAGGGGGAGGAGGGGAACAGTGTGTCAGGATGTTTTTCCACTGACCTTTTATCGCGGTGTCTATTTTTTGTCAAATTATTTAGGAAGGTCGGGGGGAGGGTGGAGGGGGAGGGGGGGGGGGGGAATAGCGTCAGGATCTTTTCCACTGACTTTTCGTCACTCTCTATTTTTTTTTTGTTTCAAACTGTTTAGGAAGATGTGGGGTGGGGGAGGAGGTGGGGAAGGGGAGGGGGTGGCAAGGAGGGTGAAATGTATTGGCCGAATCTCCAGGGTGTTACTAGGTGGTCATTTGTCATCGTGGAGTTGTGCTGTTTTTCCATGCTAGTCCAGCGCTGTTCAGCAGTTTGTTGGCAGGGTGAGTGCTCCAGGGGTAACCTACTGCGGTGGTCTCTTCCGCTGACTTCTCTCACCGGAAAAATGTAACATGCCGGCCACTGAAAAATGTAACATGCCGGCCACCGGAAAATGTAAACATGCCGGCCACCGGAAAATGTAACATGCCGGCCACTGGAAAATGTAACATGCCAGCCACCGGAAAATGTAACATGCCGGCCACCGGAAAATGTAACATGCCGCCACGGAAATGTAACAGTGCCACGAAAATGTAACATGCTGGCCACCGGAAAAAGTAACATGCTGGCCACCGGAAAATGTAACATGCTGGCCACCGGAAAATGTAACATGCCGACCACCGGAAAATGTAACATGCCGGCCACCGGAAAATGTAACATGCCGGCCACCGGAAAATGTAACATGCCGGCCACCGGAAAATGTAACATCCGGCCACCGAAAATGTAACATGCCGGCCACCGGAAAATGTAACATGCCAGCCACCAGAAAATGTAACATGCCGGCCACCAGAAAATGTAACATGCCGGCCACCGGAAAATGTAACATGCCAGCCACCGGAGAATGTAACATGCCAGCTACCGGAAAATGTAACATGCCGGCTGTCCAAATGGAAGTACGAAAACCAGAATTAGTCAATGGGACATCCAGAAGGTATAATGTTAACGCTTTAGACACGTCCAATTTCCCCCGGTGAATCCCATAATTAGGGTAGGGGAAGTGGATATGATCGACAAATTTGTATTTTACGTGTGCAAGAACCACGACAGAATTCCTATCTCTTGCGAGATTCCTGTCTTTTCCGATTTTCCTTCCTCTTCCGGAATTAGAACAAAATCAAGTCCCTTGGTTTATTCAACTTCATGTTAAATGATTCAGGGGCAGCCACCTTCGGGAGGATGTGCGGAAGTGGATGTAGATTTGGTGGGGAGGGGCATGACGGGACAGCAGCATGGTGACAGGCTTGGGACACTGCCTGAAGGTCCTCAGACTTTCTCCAAGACAATTAGGGTTCAGGTCATGTACACGAGGTGTGTACGTTCTTCATCTAGAGTACCCTGTGCTGTCTAGAAGGGCTATCTGTAGGACGTGTCATCTTCACAATTCATCACAAAATCAATTCAAAGTTCATTCAAACGAAACAGTGCACAGAGATGAAGTTTGAAAAAGGATTGACTGGTGCTTCACAAATAAACTCGAGATCTATGTTTCAAAACCCTAGAAAAAATAAACTAATTTCTTGGGGAAAGAATTCACCCCCACCCCCTCCTTCCCCTTCCCTATTGCTCACACAGATCGAGAGTCAAAACAGATTGAACTATGCAAGTTTCTTGGTGTGCATATCTTTGACACACCAAGCTAGGACGTCAAGATCACATCACGTGAAAGAAGCCACAGTAGGGGTGAAAGAAGCCACAGTAGGGTGAAAGAAGCCACAGTAGGGGTGAAAGAAGCCACAGTAGGGTGAAAGAAGCTAACAGTAGGGGTGAAAGAAGCCACAGTAGGGGTGAAAGAAGCCACAGTAGGGGTGAAAGAAGCCACAGTAGGGGTGAAAGAAGCCACAGTAGGGGTGAAAGAAGCCACAGTAGGGTGAAAGAAGCCACAGTAGGGTGAAAGAAGCCACAGTAGGGGTGAAAGAAGCCACAGTAGGGGTGAAGTAGGCCGCATATGGCTTTTTGAAAGAAGACGTTAGTTGGTGAAAGACATCCACAGTAGGGTGAAAGAAGCTCACAGTAGGGGCCGCAGTGGGGCCGCATTTCTTATATTTTGATGCAAACAAGAGGTATAAAAAGAATACTTGGTACAGTTACACCCAAATTCTGTAAGAAAATCCACACATTGACAGTGTTCCTTCATAACACAAGTGTACATATAGATACCATTGGATCTGCTTGAAAATGCAAAAGGCTAAATAAAAACATTGTGTAAGGTTCCTTCAAAATGCACGTAAGCTGAAAATAGTAACCATTGGACATTCTCTTTCAAATACACACAAGGTCGAACATAAGATAACCATTGGACATTCTCTTTAAAATGCACACAAGGCTGAACATAAGATAATCATTGGACATTCTCTTTAAAATGCACACAAGGCTGAACATAAGATAACCATTGGACATTCTCTTTAAAATGCACACAAGGCTGAACATAAGATAACCATTGGACATTATCTTTAAAATGCACACAAGGCTGAACATAAGATAACCATTGGACATTATCTTTAAAATGCACACAAGGCTGAACATAAGATAACCATGGACATTATCTTTAAAATGCACAAAAGGGCTGAACATAAGATAACCATTGGACATTATCTTTAAAATGCACACAAGGCTGAACATAAGATCCATCATATCCACTGGCAGACACCCAGCCAGTCATGTGTTCCCGTTTGCTCCCTCTGGAAGAAAACAGTGATGTTTAAAGGTCTACTTTAGAGGTTTTCGATAATTGGTCAGCTTATGCAGAAATATGAAATGTTTGATAAATTGATAAAACAAACATCCGATTCTCTCCCGATCACACGAAATCGATCCGCGAAAGTGGGCATTTTTACCTGTAATCAGGAAAACGGGAGGTAATCAACTAAATCTTGGCATGGCTTAACTACTCTTGGATGTGACGTCACATGATGGACTGGCCGTCAGCCGCGACCTACA